>OX421506.1:18576214-18796214 GCA_949126835.1 Anisus vortex | reverse complement strand
GTGTAGGCCTATAAAGTGAAATTGAAAGTGTAAATAGGTCTAGCCGGCCCTAGCCTAATCACATTAATCAATTAATCTACAGTACTACTATTTACCTCCTTATTTTTGAGAAGGATAGCCAATATTCAGATGTGAATTTTGCATGATAAAGAAGTACTTCACTTTCACCACGTTACGTTTGTACCTCAAGTGGGTTCTATATTTACACAAATACGTCACTAAATTTACACAAAAAAACTTAAGCTCCGCCTACTGAGAACGCTCTATAGTCGAGGTAGATAAAAAGATAGATAGATGACAGATAGATAGAGAAATAGCAAAAGAAATATATATATATAGAGAGAGACCTATAAATAATATGTTGTTATCTACAGTGCAAGAAACCCACATTGTTCAATTGAACAAAAATGTGGAAATATTATCATTGTATAAAAATGGTTTAATCACTTTTTTGGAATTCCAATTATTCCCGTCAAAAAATGTGTCCAATCAAAGAAAAAATCAGACACGAAAAGGAACCATTCAATGAGACAACAGAATTTGTTGATAAAAAGAAAAGCCATTAACAGAAACTTTCTTTTTTTTCCAATTGTCTTTTTTATAAGGAGTCGTATTTTCATCAAGATGTTAAATTGTTCTGATCATTTTTATATGGACATTTAATGGAATAGACCACAATATCGTGGAGGTGGGGTTACGATTGACATGGTTTAAAGTTTTAAACCTATGCTTTGAATCGTGTTTCACTACCACAGTTGCTATTTCTGATGTCCAGGCCACACTAATTGGATTGGTGGGAGAAACGAATGTGCGTGTGTGTGTGTGTGTGGGGGGGGGGGGTAATGTTGACTGGTAGGCGCTTTTTCCTGACATATCAATCTATACTGGTCTAGAGATCGAGCCCAGCTCTACGCGGGTTCATATGGTCACCGCATTTTAGGGAGAAGGTTTGTGTGGCCAGCACAACCTCCAGCGGTGTCTTTACTTTTTCCTTAACTAAAGGCAAAATAGATATATGTTTTTCTTAAGTCCTTAAAGGAGAGAAAAGGATTGTGTGGCAAGCAAAAACCACCAGGAGGGATTTACCTTTTCCTCAACTAAAGGCAAATATATATATGTTTTTCTTAAGTCCTTAAAGGAGAGAAGGACGGAGCCCGTGAGACACCGTCCGAGAGTCAATGCTTTTTTTCTGTCCCCCGGCTGAAATTGCTCCCCTAGAGCCGGGTTTAAGATCAGTGGTAGCAGGCCATGCATGTAATGCACGCAAGGGTTGAGGAAGTCATCTTAACTTCAAACCTCTGTCCGAGGCTAGCCCCATGCTGTGTGGCTGCATGTTATGTCAAATCCCTACCCTCAGAACAAAATCAATAGAGCCTGAACATGGCAGTCAGTCACGTGGTAATCAAGTAATGTAAGTCGCAAGTGTATAGCTAATGCAGGCTGATACACGGCGATCATATACAGTGGGATAAGTAAGATGGGCCTGATAATCCTGTTCGCAAAAATCAGAAAACGGTTCAGCTTAACCCTTCCCGTACCGACCTACTTCTGTCTATGCTGCCTTCAGTTCCGCTATATACGCGCCCGGGACTGTAAGGGTTAATGTGAATTTGATCTAAATAATATTATGTTGTCGGTTTATTCTTGTTATAACGTAATTATTGATAAATGCGGTACAATTTATTTTTTTAATAGTCAGTCTTTTTTACTTCCTTTATTTTAAGTTGCATTTTCTGTCTGTCTGTCTGTTTGTCTGCAATCATGCGTGGTGCAAAAATTGGCTTCGATTTTTCGACCACTTCCCGTGGTCCGATCGAGCTGAAATTTGGACAGCAGATTTGTGGCGCCTGACAATACATCCTATCAAATATTCAGTTAAAACGACTTAATAATACTACACTTATGACAATATTCATTTCTTAAAAGGAAAGTATAAGAAATATTTTAATTTCTCGTTAAAAATGCCTGTGCAACTTTTTATAGTTTTTCGGCGCAAAGCTAGAAAAAAAAAATAATTATGCGCTAAGGTTATTTTTAGAACAATTCATACGGAGTAAGGAGATATTTTTGAGATTTGCAACACAGATATTTTTTCTGTACGTTTCATTTGCAGTAGTCAATCAATTATTTAATTACATGATGGTAAACTTAGTTTGCAAATAAAGGGAGTATAATGAAAACTTCGTTTTTACGGTTTTCTTGTTACTTCCTTTATTTTAAGTAGCATTTTCTGTCTGTCTGTCTGTCTGCAATCGTGGTGCAAAAATTGGCTTCGATTTTTCGACCACTTCCCGTGGTCTGATCGAGCTGAAATTTGGACAGCAGATTTGTGGCGCCTAACAATACATCCTATCAAATTTTCAGTTAAAACGACTTAATAATACTACACTTATGACAATATTCATTTCTTAAAAGGAAAGTATAAGAAATATTTTAATTTCGCGTTAAAAATGCCTGTGCAATTTTTTATAGTTTTTCGGCGCAAAGCTAGAAAAAAAATAATTTTGCGCTACGATTATTTTTAGAACAATTCATACGGAGTAAGGAGATATTTTTGAGATTTGCGACACAGATATTTTTTCTGTACGTTTCATTTGCAGTAGTCAATCAATTATTTAATTACATGATGGTAAACTTAGTTTGCAAATAAAGGGAGTATAATGAAAACTTCGTTTTTATGGTTTTCTTGTTACATTATAATACCTTATATTTTAAAAATTAAAAATAAATTAGTCTACTTTTGCAAAAGTCAACAAAAACAAAGTTGTTTTTTTCCGAAATCGATATTTTTAAGTAGCAATTTTGCATCTTTTAATAGGCGCGGTAGATTTTCTATCAAATAAGTTTTCGGTAATTAGAAGTGTTTCACAATAAATCTGTCTCAATGAAAGTGAAGAAAACTCGTTTTCTTTTTCTTTAAATAAGTGACTTAGCACAGTTTGCAATTGGACTGACTACTCAAGTCCTCTTCGTCCGAGGGAAATTGCCTAGTGCAGTGGTCGGCAACCGTATGATAATAGTGTGCCAAAGAAGAATTTCTAGTTCATTCATCGTGCCAACAGCGTAAACGTTATCCTGCAGTTTTATTGTAGAAGAATGTCTTCCACGTGCCTTGAAAATCGCTCGTAGTGTGCAAATCCTTGGCCTAGTGCTTAACTAATTGACCCAACCAGATTAATGTAATTTTCTTAAAACTACAACATCACTTACACAAAAATAATAATTAAATAACCGATTTATTTCCATTCTACGCTTTTACGTTTGTGAAAGTTTGAAATGATATAGAAGACGTGATAAATTTATTTTGAATTAAGTATCACTTCGTTCATTAAGAGCAAAAGACTTCAATTATACGAAAATTAAATAAGAGACTGTTAAAGTTACTTTGTAGAGAAAATAGAAGTAAACATTTACAAGACACACAAGAGAAAAAAAGCAAGGATATGATTAATGTAATTATGATTTATATAAAACCCTCCCTCGATACCTAGACATGAAGACTTGGTGATTTATGATGGAATAACCAGTGGCTCTGTTTGGTTGTGATCTCAGTTGACCTCAATGATGGTCGTTACCGAGGAATAGCGAGTCTAGCCTATCGACAGATACTCGGGTAGAGCGACTTGACTTAGCAAAAGGTAAACACGTTTGGCTAGGGATGATTAGCTTCCAACGTTTGGTGAGGGTTGATATGATGATAACAGTGATAGTAAATGCTACATATAGAAATATAATATTTCAAAAGTTTGTGGTGTAGGTTTTATCAAAGTCTATAAAAAGATGGATGGACCGCTTGCTTTGCTCAAAGACTATAATAAGATGGACCGCATGCTTTGATCAAAGACTATAATAAGATGGACCGCATGCTTTGATCAAAGACTATAATAAGATGGACCGTATGATTTGATGAAAGACTATAATAAGATTAACCGCATGCTTTGATCAAAGACTATAATAAGATGGACCGTATGCTTTGATGAAAGACTATAATAAGATGGACCGCATGCTTTGATCAAAGACTATAATAAGATGGACCGCATGCTTTGATCAAAGACTATAATATGATGGACCGCTTGCTTTGATATTTGTTCTGCTATTTTATAACTTTGCAATACTCTGTTTCGGAATGTCCGATCGCACACTGTCCTCTAGACTTCCGGTTCAGAAATTCCCTATGATTTTCTCAATGGGAAATTAAGATTAAAATCGAAAGTTGTATACAGCTGAAGTCTTTGAGTACGTTTAGGAGTCATTTAGGACAACATTATTGGCTGAGCACTTAAAAAACAAACACTTAAGGTCTGAAAATAGAGAAAGCGGTCCATCTTATTAGAGTCTTTGGGTTTATTGTTGGTAGATGATTAGTAATGGCACAGTGCACAATAATCTGAGACATTTGAGATGGAAGAAATACGTATCAATGAAAGAATAGAGGCTTAGTAAAGGAATGGATTAGTATATCCAACGCTGGTGATGGAAGTATTAGGCCCTTATTAGGGTGACAGTTATGGTATATGTTTAACAAAGAAAGGTTTAATCTCTTAAAATATGGTTACAGTGTCGGCTAACGTACAGAAATGCCTTTGAAAATTAGGTCAAGTTCAGCGTGGATTATAAATAAATCTTTAAAAATAATAATATAGAAAGCATATGGTCCGAAATAAGAAACAAATACTAACGAAACAAGACCTTGTCGGCTAAAACACATCCGGAAGACCTCTACGTAACCCCCTGGAGGCCAACATTTCGTGTTGATAGAGACATACAGCTCTCTCTAGAAATAGAAATCTTGACGAATGCGTCTTAGCGTGACCTACTTAAGGAAGATCATGATCCTGAGCAGGTTTTATACTATCTTTTATTCTCTGCGGGCCTCAGGGAAAAAATAAAGAAACGCTGACAACAGAATAAAGAGATCTATTTTCTTCCTTGATTAAATAATAATATATATATATATATATTTTTGTAGTCTATAGTTTGATTGGTTGGGAATTTAACAGATGCAAGGGCATTCGATAGAGTAGATAGGAAAGTAATGTACAACAAATATTGTATGGTCATAAATTCAAGCTTCGTTTATATCGTAATACAAACAGTATTGTGGGAAAGCAAACTCGGTTATACTCTTGTGTAATACGAACCCTATTCTTTAAACATCCCAGAATTCTTAACGCCGCATATTTAAAAAGGTCGCAATTCTTAGGTTTTACTGTATTTCATAACTCTATGAAGTACTTCCCAGTGTTTATCCCTACAATAATAATGTATAGTCTGTCTTTAATAATATAGCTCGTATCAGTTGCCTTCCTAAGATAACAGATGTGACACAAGTCTCTAATGATAGATTTAGTTTTTGGTGGGTGTTGCTGTTTGTTTCTCTACAAGCGTCGCCCTCGCTCATCTATCAGCACTGGTGTCAGTCTCGTGAGTTGCTGGCTGTCAGGCCGTTGCTCGGAAGGAGGCTATTTCTTTTCCATCAACCTAGAGAGTTTAGTCCTTTTAATAGACTTTAATTATAGAGTTTAATCTTTATAATAGAGTTTAAATCATAGAGTTTATTCTTCATAATAGAGTCTAATAATAGAGCTTAGTTTTTATAATAAAGTTTAGTTATATAGTTTAATCTTCATAATAGAGTTTCTTAATAGAGTTTAGTCTGTAGTTTAGTCAATGAAATAATTTTTGGCAAAAAATTAAATTATTTGACCTATTGAATTAAATTACCTATTTAATACGATGACCTACTTAATACAATGACGTACGTATGACAGTTATAACATTTATTCAATGCTATCTATATATATAAAAAGACAGTGTTAAGCCCCGCGAGGATCCCCATTGGTCAATTTGAAAACACGTGTGTCACTGACCTATCTAGGCCTAGCCCAATATACCGTCTTATAATTTTTCACATCGGACATGTGTCTTCGATAGCTCAGTGGTAAACGTAGTGGACTGCTATACGGGCGACCAGGGTTCGATTCTCCAGTTAGACTATACTTTTTTTTTTCGACAATTAATTTTTCAAACTTTTAAAAACAAAAGACATTTTAAATCTATAGGCAATATAGATTTTGTTAAATAAAAATATTTGACTATTTTTTTTTACCCTATTACAATATTTATTTACTTTCCTAAAAGTATTCAGTAAGTGTAGTTTATAAATTTGTTATCTGCACCCCAGACAGTCCTTTTTTTTTTTCACCCGGGCAACGCCGGGCAATGTAGCTTGTACATAATATAGTGGTCTACTTTATTCAATGACCGTCTTAATGCAGTTACCTTCTAATTACAATAACAAACTTAATACCGAGCCCGTATTAATACACTAACCTACTCAATTCAGTGACCTTCTATGTACAATGACCTACTTAATGCTTTTACTTTCTTAGCGCAATGACCTACTTTATACAATGAACCAAGTCATTCAATTACCTAATTAATACCGTGGCATACTTTAAGACAACCCTTTACTATACTATTGATATTTCCGCTGTTGTAAACCATTCTCTTTTGCTTTCCTGTGTTTTACGTAATGGATTTACTTTTATTGCGCGGCTCAAACAATAGACCTCGTCTCTAGTAAGCTACAGACGCTCCTTCCATAAAGAATATTATTGCGACCTACGCTTATCCATGGTTTAAATTTAGTCTTTCATTTTTATTAGAGTTTTCATTGATATTAAGTTTCTGGTATTCCTAACTCGTTCTAGGCCCGAATATCACTTTGAAAGAGAAATTTTATGCATTTGTTCTTGCATATGGAATAAGACAATTGTTTTTATCCCTATGTCTATATTAGCACTGCCATAGATTTCTATTGTGTTGTATTTTTAAGCTAATGGTTATGTATCATCACTACCGAGCTCTTTAGTCATCTGTCATATAGTGTTTCTAGGTTAAATGATTTAACTATTGGTGTTACTTTAATTTTACAGACAATAAGAATTATTATAATATCATTGCTCTAACTAATGTTGATGTTGGGTGTGTTAAAGAACAGAAATGATCATTGACTATATTGCCTCCATGTGTGACGTTATGGGGATAGCTCGGCATGAAGATGTATCGATAGATAAATAGATAGATATATGATTGATACATAGATAGAAAAAAGATGGATAGATAGAGATATGATAGATAGATAGATAGATAGATAGACAGACAGACAGATAGATAGATAGATAGATAGATAGATATATAGATTGATATATATATAGATAGATAGATAGATAGATAGATAGATAGATAGATAGATAGATAGATAGATAGATAGATAGATAGATAGATAGATAGATAGATAGATAGATAGAAAAAGATGGATAGACAGGAAGTTAAATAGATAAATAGTAAAAAGATTTATAGTTAGAAAAATAGATATAAATGTGATAGATAGATAAACATATGATGGATAGACAAATAGATAGATAGTTAAAGAAAAAGCGAGTGATAGATGGCTAAATAATAAGACGGATAGACGGACATTCGGATAGAGATAGATTGCCGGCTACATATGCATTACGTATAATATAACCAATGCAATTAACCATTAGATACAGCCTGTATTGCTTTCTATCGGCTATATTCTTGTTGTTGTTGGGTTTTTTTGTAAACTAGTGTAAAATGCTCCTTGCTATTACTGTTGCTTGTGCCTTTTAATCACCGTTGAAAAGGCACAAGAAGACATAGAGATAGAGAGAGAGAGAGACTTAGAGAGAAAAAGAGAGAGAGAGAAGCGTAAAAAAAAATCGATTCTCCAAAACGAGTATTGATTTCCTGATTGCGTGTAAATAGCGGCATCGAATACTGTTCACTTTGTGACGTCACAACACTTCTGTTGTTCTTTTGTATTGTGTGTGTGTGTGTGTGTGTGTGTGTGTGTGTTTTCTAAACGAATGAATGAGCTGCTGTAGACTCGGCGCTATAGTGGAATAACATATTTCATGTTAAGTTTGATTGAATGATTTATACATGAAACTTAATAATGAAATATTATGTTGTTTTTGAAATATGAATTTGTTGACTGATATTTATGGCTTGTTTGAACAAAGTCCTCGTGTTAAGGAAATAATATGAGGATGCTCGCTAACAATTAATACTTCTACCCATATGTTAAAGCTAGGTTATAGAGAACTTGAATTTTAATCATGTAAAATTGGTGTGTTATAGAATAGTAAGTAAAATATCATTCTGACCAAAATTGATCCATAGGGCCGCTGAAGCAGCGTTCACCAGTTTCTGTAGCCACGGCATACTAGGTGATTGTGTGGCCAGCACAACGCAAGGCCGCTTTTACTTTTCCCCAAATATATTGTCAGGCACCCATTAGACCGAGGGACACCCTCCAGACCCTGGGAAAAATCTTAGCCTTCACCAGGGTTTGAACCCAGAACCTTCGATACACCAGTCGAACGCTCTGCCGGCTCGGCCACGGTCCTCATGTTATAGAATAGACTTGTTCCGTTTCCTGACAAGGTCAGCATCGTATCATCGATTTTAAAGAAACTAACTTTGTACATCACAATTTAGCATCTTTTAAATATCGTATTGACTATCAAGTATAGTAAAGTACTCATAACCTTTTGAAGATAAACATATATATAAACACATAATATTTACATATATAAACACATAATATTTACATATATAAACACATAATATTTACATATATAAACACATATTCTTGAAGATAGTGGGGGATGCATCTTTTATTTTTTCTTCTAAAATGATACTCATTAGCCTTTGAAAATAGACGAGTGTAGTCAAATCCTTTGAAAAGTTTCCCATCAGTTTACATATCCCATCGCATTACTTATAACGATATCTAGGGAAGGATTCCTTGACGTTCGAAAAGAACGAATCTCCATAAATCTTGACACAAAACGGGGAAAACCCGCTCGCATCGACCCATTGCGTAATTTTAGAACTTGGCTGTTGAGGGAAGTGTTAAGTCGTTCACTGTGTGGTGTGTCAGGTTTATTTGGTGTTAACGTGAGCATCTTTTACTCGGCATTTCATGTTTTTTTCTTTTAACTTTTTATCTATTGATAGTAGTAAAGTAAGTAAACTACCCGTCTGACCAGATTGATCATAGGGTTCGGTGAAGCAGCATACTATGGGATGTGTGGCCAGCACAATGCGTAGTCGTCTTTACTTTATCCCAACTAACGTCAGGTATCCATCAGAGCTGGGTAGACTCAGGGACCGCCGCGAGTCCAATGAAGAAATAAATCTTAATCTTCATCAGGATTCAAACCTAGGAGCTTCGGTACGCCAGACCCACGCGCTGCTGCACGGCCACAGTTATTTCATCATACTTTAGAATTTGTTTATTTACTTTTAAAAATATTACTTTAAATAGTGAATATTACGTCGGCCATTTCTGTACAATTGCGTTAGTAAGACACTCAAAGCTTAGCAGAAACTTTACGTCCCACTAAGCTCTGACATTTTGAGTTTAAAATAATGTGAACGGTTAAAATGGACGTTGTGCATAGTAATAAAATAAATAGAGAAACGCTGTTTACTACTGTCATATACACTGATTTACTAAGCTAGCAACAGCTATTAATTATATCAACATCAATTGTATAAAAATTTGAACTTCTGAAAAGAGGACTAATCATAAAAGCTTATTTTTTTCAAATAGACCAATTTTAATGTGTTTGTTTTAAGGTTTCTCTGTTTAAAATAAAAAAGTGTGTCGTCGTCCCTAGCAACAAATACAGTTTTTAAGAAATATATAATCTGAAATAATCCTTCCTTCCTAATCCTCTAGGCATAAACATAATGTTTCGTTATATTGATGTTTTGGCTTGATGAGAAATTACTGCAAAGCTGGCACCAGACAATCTTTCTTGATCCCACACTATTACAAATAGCTCAAGCTTTACTATTTCTAGAAGGTTTTTTTATCTTACCGAATTCGGTGTTAGGATTACTGTATTGAAAAATAAATCTTTAAAAGTCTGGTGTTGGATTAATATTGCGCACAATGCACAATTATGTTTGGGATAAGATGGTCTAGTGGATAATGACGGATTGACAATTAAAAAAAAAAAGTCTGCGGATCAGTTCCAGATTTTCATTTTGTCTTTACTGACATTGAACGGCGTCTCTGAGTCGACCAAGTTCTGATGCATTGTGGACTTTCTAATTGGGGAAGTAAAGGTGATTATGTATTGTGCTGACATCACAATCCCTACATGGCCTGGCAACATTTTAAATTCTCCGTCCTTAACCTTAACTACCAACAAAAAATGTAATGAAAAAAAAATTTATGCTATTGTGAAGTATAGAGTTTTTAGTGTTTGTATAGCGTGTCTGAATTAAACCTTACAGGGAAACCGAGTAAGGTAATGGCAGCAGCTAAAATTTCACCAAACTCTGTTATTGTTGCTGTTTAGTGCAACTAATCTATGGCTTTTATTGCTTTTTTATTGCTTTTATTGACTTATAAATAAAGTAATTGCTATACAGGAAATAAAGTTATTGATATACAAGTTCCGTTTTATTAAATCGCTATGATTTTCTCAATGAAAAATTAAAAATCGAAAGTTGTACAGAGAGGAAACATTTATAGATCAGTGTTGTGTGCGCACGGAAAAAGAACATAAGCTCTAACAATAGAGCAGGCGGTCCATCTTATTATAGTCAATGATAGTAGGATTAATAGGCCTACAAGTATTCATTTAAAGTTGAAAAAAAATGCGATTCAATAAAACGGAACTAGTATGACAATTACTTTATTTAGAATCGGGAATTGCAAAAAAAAAGAAGATAATATCATAAAAAACTAAAGCAAGCGGTCCATGTATATTATAGTCTATGATCAGACGTTATACAAATTTCAGACGCCAAGACGTTTTCAAAATCACAAAAACCAACACTCTCTTCTTTTCATACATCCACGTCAAAAGAACAATAACAATCAACAACTACTTTATAGTTGAAGGAATTCAAAACAGATACAGTTTTTAAAAAGAAGATTT
Organism: Anisus vortex; assembly: GCA_949126835.1. Lineage (NCBI taxonomy): Eukaryota > Metazoa > Mollusca > Gastropoda > Planorbidae > Anisus > Anisus vortex. The sequence goes on along the minus strand of OX421506.1, from coordinate 18,785,223 downwards.
TTTGTAAAGAATTCTTAGGACTTTTTAAAGCTTTCCTAAAATGTTGTCAGCAAGTTAAATCTCATAATTATATTTTAGACGCATGGAGGAGACGGGGTGATTGATTCTCATTCACACTGATGGTCGTAACTTTTTTTTAAATAAAAGACATGCATTGTTAACCCGATTACAAATATTTATTTTAAATTACATTCTTAAATGTTTTAAGTAAATAAATAATAATAATTTTAAAATTATTATATCCTTCTGTTCATTGTAGTTGATAAAATTGTATCTGGATATGTTATGGGCCTTTGTGACATTGTATTCTTGTTCACGGGCAAAGCTGGGCAATTTAGCTTTTTGTTAAATAAAAATACTTGCCTATTTTTAACCCGATTACAATATTTATTTTAAATTACTTTCCTAAAAGTGTTGAGTAAAAATAATTATATTTTAAAATTGTTAGATCTCTAGCTTTCTGTTCATTGTAGTTTTTGAAAATTTTATCTGTAGCTTATACAGGCCTACAGTCTGTGTATGGGCCTACAGTCTGTGTATAGGCCTACAGTCTGTGTATGGGCCTACAGTCTGTGTATAGGCCTACAGTCTGTGTATGGGCCTACAGTCTGTGTATGGGCCTACAGTCTGTGTATAGGCCTACAGTCTGTGTATGGGCCTACAGTCTGTGTATAGGCCTACAGTCTGTGTATGGGCCTACAGTCTGTGTATGGGCCTACAGTCTGTGTATGGGCCTACAGTCTGTGTATGGGCCTACAGTCTGTGTATAGGCCCACAGTCTGTGTATGGGCCTACAGTCTGTGTATGGGCCTACAGTCTGTGTATGGGCCTACAGTCTGTGTATGGGCCTACAGTCTGTGTATGGGCCTACAGTCTGTGTATAGGCCTACAGTCTGTGTATGGGCCCACAGTCTGTGTATAGGCCTACAGTCTGTGTATGGGCCTACAGTCTGTGTATAGGCCTACAGTCTGTGTATGGGCCTACAGTCTGTGTATGGGCCTACAGTCTGTGTATAGGCCTACAGTCTGTGTATGGGCCTACAGTCTGTGTATAGGCCTACAGTCTGTGTATGGGCCTACAGTCTGTGTATGGGCCTACAGTCTGTGTATGGGCCTACAGTCTGTGTATGGGCCTACAGTCTGTGTATGGGCCCACAGTCTGTGTATGGGCCTACAGTCTGTGTATGGGCCTACAGTCTGTGTATGGGCCTACAGTCTGTGTATGGGCCTACAGTCTGTGTATGGGCTTACAGTCTGTGTATGGGCCCACAGTCTGTGTATGGGCCCACAGTCTGTGTATGGGCCTACAGTCTGTGTATGGGCCTACAGTCTGTGTATGGGCCTACAGTCTGTGTATGGGCCTACAGTCTGTGTATGGGCCCACAGTCTGTGTATGGGCCCACAGTCTGTGTATGGGCCTACAGTCTGTGTATGGGCCTACAGTCTGTGTATGGGCCTACAGTCTGTGTATGGGCCTACAGTCTGTGTATGGGCCTACAGTCTGTGTATGGGCCCACAGTCTGTGTATGGGCCTACAGTCTGTGTATGGGCCTACAGTCTGTGTATGGGCCTACAGTCTGTGTATGGGCCTACAGTCTGTGTATGGGCCTACAGTCTGTGTATGGGCCTACAGTCTGTGTATGGGCCTACAGTCTGTGTATGGGCCTACAGTCTGTGTATGGGCCTACAGTCTGTGTATGGGCCTACAGTCTGTGTATGGGCCTACAGTCTGTGTATGGGCCTACAGTCTGTGTATGGGCCTACAGTCTGTGTATGGGCCTACAGTCTGTGTATGGGCCTACAGTCTGTGTATGGGCCTACAGTCTGTGTATGGGCCTACAGTCTGTGTATAGGCCTACAGTCTGTGTATAGGCCTACAGTCTGTGTATAGGCCTACAGTCTGTGTATAGGCCTACAGTCTGTGTATGGGCCTACAGTCTGTGTATGGGCCTACAGTCTGTGTATGGGCCTACAGTCTGTGTATGGGCCTACAGTCTGTGTATGGGCCTACAGTCTGTGTATGGGCCTACAGTCTGTGTATGGGCCTACAGTCTGTGTATGGGCCTACAGTCTGTGTATGGGCCTACAGTCTGTGTATGGGCCTACAGTCTGTGTATGGGCCTACAGTCTGTGTATGGGCCTACAGTCTGTGTATGGGCCTACAGTCTGTGTATGGGCCTACAGTCTGTGTATGGGCCTACAGTCTGTGTATGGGCCTACAGTCTGTGTATGGGCCTACAGTCTGTGTATGGGCCTACAGTCTGTGTATGGGCCTACAGTCTGTGTATGGGCCTATTTAATTTTCCCCGGGCTAATCCGGGGAATCTAGGTTGTAGAATAAAACGTCAAAATTCTGATAATAGTCTATAAACAAAAGGTTAAAACTCTGATAATACTCTATAAACAAAAGGTCATTTCTGAAAATACTCTATAAACAAAACGTCAAAACTCTGATAAAGCGCTATAAACAAAAGGTCATTTCTGAAAATACTCTATAAACAAAACGTCAAAACTCTGATAAAGCGCTATAAACAAAAGGTCATTTCTGAAAATACTCTATAAACAAAACGTCAAAACTCTGATAAAGCGCTATAAACAAAAGGTCATTTCTGAAAATACTCTATAAACAAAACGTCAAAACTCTGATAACACTCTATAAACAAAAGGTCATTTCTGAAAATACTCTATAAACAAAACGTCAAAACTGATAAAGCGCTATAAACAAAAGGTCATTTCTGAAAATACTCTATAAACAAAACGTCAAAACTCTGATAATACTCTTTAAACAAAACGTCAAAACTCTGATAAAGCGCTATAAACAAAAGGTCATTTCTGAAAATACTCTATAAACAAAAAGTCAAAACTCTGATAACACTCTATAAACAAAAGGTCATTTCTGAAAATACTCTATAAACAAAACGTCAAAACTCTGATAAAGCGCTATAAACAAAAGGCAGCGCTAAGCTTGACCCATTTTTCGGTCAACAGTTGTATGAATATATAATAAGTAAATTATAACTCTCTGTTTCTCTGCCTTGCTCTATCTTCACAATTTCTCTCTCTCTCTCTCTCTGCCTTTCTCTCTCTTTCTCTCTCTCTCTCCATCTCTCTCTTTCTCTCTCTCTCTCTCTCTCTCTCTCTCTCTCTCTCTCTCTCCCTCTAAGATGCCATAACTCTCTTTTTCATTGTTGTTTTTTTCTTAACACTTCGCTTTCATTTGTTTTATTAACTTTTCCTTCTTCTATCTCTTTTTCTTCTTTCTCTTTCACAGTCTCTTTCTCTCTGTCTCTCTATCTTTTTCTCTCGCCCTCCTCATGTCCATCCTAGTCTATTTCTCTCTATTTTCATCCCTCATTCTCTTTCCGTCACACTTAATTTTTTTTCTCTCTGTCCTTCTTTTCATGTCTTTCTCTAAGTATAACACACAAACACACTCACTGTCTCTCTCTCGGTGTATCTCTCCCCGCCTCTCTTTTTTATAATTTTCTCTTCATGTCACTCTTTCTTTCTCTCTATTTTGTTTCTACTAAGCTGTTCGTACATTCTATTAATTCTCATCTAAATTTCCTTCGAACATAAAATTTAAATAAATTTATCTCTGAATCTAACTCAACCAACGAATCTAAAACTGACAGTCTTCCTCCATCTCTCCTTCTATTCCATCTTACTTCCAGTCTTTCAAACTGCAACAGCGACAACTACAACAAACAAACAAAAAAAGCTGAGTCAGCACAATGCTGACTGCATGTATTTGAGAGACGCTAACACAGCAGGACAAACACACTAGATCGATACCAAGCGGTCAGATTTAAAAAAAAAACACAACTGTTGCTAGCGACATTTTGTCTACTGAAAGAAAAAATGGACATCTTTTTGCATCTGTAGGGGGAAACAGACTCTCTCTCTCTTCTCTCTCTGTTTCCCTATCTCTCTCTCACACACTCTCTTTCTCTCTCTTTCTCTCACTCACTCACTTTCTCTCTCTTTCTCTCACTCACTCTCTTTCTCTCTCTTCTCTCTCTGTTTCCCTATCTCTCTCTCACACACTCTCTTTCTCTCTCTTTCTCTCACTCACTCTCTTTCTCTGGAACGTTTGAGCTTGTTTGCTGTGTTCTGGCTTTTATGTTTCCTCCGATTCCGAAACGGATCAATATTATCGTGTTTAAAAAAAAAGGTTCACTGTGAACTATTCCGATAATGTTTGAATCTGCTTTTCTACATCAAAGACAACAAAAAACTAAACGATGTGGATGTCTATCGCGGGTGCCGTTGGCAGGAGCCTGGTTTGTCGTTTCTTGGTGTAGACCTAATAGTTTTAACAAGAACCATATCAATAGACTTTTTTTCTTTCTACAACATAATTCAATGTAGCTTACCAGTACTTCTCTCTTGCTAAGCAGATTTGGGTATTAAAGGGTTGTTCAGTTTATAGGTACTGGCATAGTAAGGATAGTGTGGCGAGTATCTTTCAAAATAAATAACCAGAAGATTTAATTTATCATATCGTCTCTGTAGACAATTGTGTTAAGCTTCAGACATTTTTCAATGAATAAGTTTTAGTCCCTTTTTGTTCTCGTGAAATAACATAATGTCATGTTGTTGTTGATGTCCAATAAATCATTGTCGTTGAAGACCATCTTGTGAAGCGTCATCGCGCTCTCTAGGTGTGGATCTCCGAAGTCGGCTGACAAGCACAGTCCGGAAATGCATGTCACTCTGGGGTGTGCATCCTTGTGATACGTGCTCAACTAGGAAAGAAACGGGGAAGGGTGGGGAAGCGTAGCTACTGACCCTTGTATTTTCGTAGTTATTGCCTTAGAGCTGCGTGCTACATCTGGAAAGAAAATGTAATTCATTGCGCACAGAAGTTTACCATAGTATGATGCTAGATAAATCCTATTTGATGAATTTTCAAATAAAGTAACATTTCTTTGGAGAATTTCGTTTAAAATTTCTGTTATTAAATAGTTTTGTTTTTTATTTCAAGTTGTCCTAAATAAATCTAGTATTGACGATAAAATGATCATTTCTATTCTGGTAATTTAATTTTCCTCCTAGTGTTCAGGGGTTTAAGAGTTAAATTTTCAACTAATAACAGCAAAGGTCAATAGTTACAAGACAAGAAAAACGTCATTGTGATATAATATCTAAATACATTTTTAAATACACTTCTAAATACATTTCTAAATACCTTTTAAGTACACTTTTGAATACATTTCTGAATACATTTTAAACACACGTCTAAATACATTTTAAACACACTTTTAGAAACATTTCTTAAATACATTTTAAACAGATTTCTAGATAAATTTCTGAATACATTTAAATTTTAAATGCTTTGTTTCTGCAATTGTGTTTGTTTATATCGCTCTCGTAGTCTATAGTCTATATGATATTCCAAAAGATTAATTTTTTCTATGTTGGAATACATTTCTAGCTTGATTAACTTTGTGAGACAAAGCTTACTTTTGTGTATGTACCCTGTATATATGTGTGTGTATATATTTGTATGCGCAGATGGAAAGAAGGAGACACAGAGAGGCATAACGATATATATATATATATCTATATATATATAAAGACAGTGTTAAGCCCCACGAGGATCCCCATTGGTCAATTTGAAAACACGTGTGTCACTGACCTATCTAGGCCTAGCCCAATATACCGTCTAATAATTTTTCACATCGGACCTGTGTCTTCGATAGCTCAGTGGTAAACGTAGTGGACTGCTATACGGGCGACCAGGGTTCGATTCTCCCGTTAGACTATACTTTTTTTTTTCGACAATTAATTTTTCAAACTTTTAAAAACAAAAGACATTGTAAATCTATAGGCAATATAGATTTTGTTAAATAAAAATATTTGACTATTTTTTTTACCCTATTACAATATTTATTTACTTTCCTAAAAGTATTCAGTAAGTGTAGTTTATAAATTTGTTATCTGCACCCCAGACAGTCCTTTTTTTTTTCACCCGGGCAACGCCGGGCAATGTAGCTTGTATATATATAAAAAGACAGTGTTAAGCCCCGCGAGGATCCCCATTGGTCAATTTGAAAACTAGTGACTGACCTATCTAGGCCTAGCCCAATATACCGTCTAATAATTTTTCACATCGGACATGTGTCTCCGATAGCTCAGTGGTAAACGTAGTGGACTGCTATACGGGCGACCAGGGTTCGATTCTCCAGTTAGACTATACTTTTTTTTTTCGACAATAAATTTTTCAAACTTTTAAAAACAAAAGACATTGTAAATCTATAGGCAATATAGATTTTGTTAAATAAAAATATTTGACTATTTTTTTTACCCTATTACAATATTTATTTACTTTCCTAAAAGTATTCAGTAAGTGTAGTTTATAAATTTGTTTTCTGCACCCCAGACAGTCCTTTTTTTTTTCACCCGGGCAACGCCGGGCAATGTAGCTTGTATATATATATATATTGAAGGACAGACAGACATATAGACAGATAGATAGTTAGATAGACCTAAAGACAGACAAATACATTGATAGATGTACAGAAGGCTATGTCGTATTTCACCTGGCTAGAGTTGACGGTAATCTTAAATCTGATAGTGGTTTCAAGTTTCAAATGATGCTTAATTTGTTGTTTCTACTAACAAGCTCAGATAACCCATTGCATTGCAAAATTTCAGGATATTTTTTTCGTGGCTATTGAATAAGCTAAGAAGACCATAATGTAATTCATATTATTAAAATTAAATGCGCTTTGATAAAAACAAAAAGAGCTGACTGGCAATATTTTTAAAGGCTAAGCCACACTAGAAGCAAAATCAGTGATTCGCTGCGATTCAATTCAAAAATCACGATGATTCTCCCCGTTTCTAATGTGGCATAGCGCGAAACAAGTCAGTTTCAGTAGTGATTCGCGATGAGTCACAGATTTAGAACATGTTCTAAAATTTGGAGTCACGATTCTTGATTCAAGCTGTGTCAGCCAATGGGAAGCGCAATTAGATCATGTGATAATTAGCCTAGTTAAATAGTAAACAAAGATGGCTGCTATTAAATCGTCCAGTTCGCTTAAAAGAACATTGTATGCTCCATAAATCTTTCTTCTTTTAATCCAAGGTTTAACCCACCATTTTCGTTTTCGATTTCTTTTTGCTTTAAGTAGAACAGACGCAGTGGGACATACCAAATTTACTTCGTCGTCATTGCTAGAATTCATGAGTCGTGAACATAAAATGGGGCGTCAAGAACAGTCACTCTCAACACTTTCTTGATTCTTTTGAAAATAAAATTGCGCGTCTTTGTTTTTCTGTGAATCGTGTTTTACGTGTGGCATGGCTGATTGTGAAACTGCGTATTTCTTATTCTAGAAACAAATTCTAGTGATTCGCTGAAACATGATTCCAGTCAAAACGTGATTCCTTGTTTCTAGTGTGACTTAGCCTTTAGTCTATTGCATCCTATCTAGATGAGGGATGTGGTCAAATTATTTTTTGAAATATTAATTTTTAACTTTTCAGTTTTACGGAACAGTGGTTGGCAGGCGTGACGAAAGTCTTGAGTACGATTGGTACGAATCTCGAGGTGAAGGGTTTATTTTTACAGGTCATTGTGTCTGGTCCAGGAATACTCGTAAAGTCTGCTCCAACATTGTCTGAAAGAAAAACATTTTATTACAGTTAATTCCCCTACATTTGTTTTGAGAATGTACTTTTGTTGGGTTTTATTGTATATGAACATTTGTTTCTCTTGTCAGGAGTCATGAAGGTCGGCATGTAATGGCGTCATTGTTTACTTGTAAATAAAATGTTTATTGTGCTCAAGTTATATTTATTTTCTTCCTAAAACGAAACTTATTTTAAAACCAATAATTATTTGGGGCTTCACATGAAGTATCTCACTAAGGACTTGAACGGGTCGTAATAATATTTATATTATAGAAAAGTCACACCCTGCTACAAGTTTAGAATGAATGCTATAATATTTTTTCTTTAAGACACAATTCTAGTTGTTCAAAAATTAATATTAATAATGGTCATTTCTTATAGCGCTTCTATCCGTGCTATTAAATTTAGTATGCTCAGTGCGCTCTTGATGTGATTTGCAGTGGCAGATGTATTAGCCAAAGAGAAAGGTCTTTGAGTTCTTTTTAAAAGTCTCCGATTCTCACAGTGTCTGTGGTAAACTATTCCATAAAGTATGATAACGAATAGCTTATGTTATTATGAAACATAAAAACGTATTAACTCTAGTAGTTTCTAGCCACCAACTCTAATTGGTTTGCTTTAAATAAATAAATAACACTCAGTAGCTCAACTATGAAAATTGTGTTGGGCTCAAACTTAACGCTTGTCCGAATTCTTAATTTTCACTTATCAGTAAGCTAATGTAGGTAAATGAATTGCGTCGATTTCCTTAATTGAAATGTATCCCGTCGGACCAAATTGATCCATAGGGCGGTGAAGCAGCGTTCACCAGTTTCCCTGGCGTCGACATACTAGGTGATTGTGTGGCCAGTACTATGCACAGCCGCCTTTACTTTACCCCAACTATGGTCCGGTAGCTATCAGAGCTGGGTAGACCCTCAAATCCTGGGAAAAAAATCCTAGCCTGTACGAGGATTCGAACCCTTGGATCGCCAGTCGAACGCGCTGCCGCTCGGCTACCGTGCCCCATATTGACATTTCAGTAGATAACTAATTCATTCTTTTTTAATGTTAAATTTAGTTATAAATATTATTTTCTTAAGTACCGTTTTGGAGCCTACACAAACCGTTTCATCTACGGGCGATGGTTCCAAGCACCTCTCAAATTAGGCTACTGCTATTGGCGAGTCTTAATGAGGCCTGACATTTTCAATAGGTCGTGAACAAAAGATATCATGAACTTCCGGTGTATTTCGTAAACAAAAAACTTGCTTTTGCTGGTGTTTGACAAATGGATTTCAACCTCGACATCCAGTTCTGGTCTTTTAGAAATATACAAAGGCTACACGATTAGTTATGAGGAATCCGTTTTTAACATCAAAAGTGAGTGTGCGATAATTTGTTAGTCGCCTTAAGATAAATGTAACTTTAAAAAAAAAAAATTAGTCAAGAGTTGCGTATCTTGGTAATTAAAAAAACACAACGCGTAGATAAATAAAACAAAAAACGAAAATTCATTTGCATCAAGCAATAAGTTTGAGATTATTAATTGGTGATTCCCGTTATTAAATGGAAATGTATTTAAAAAAACGACTTCCCACTCCGAATACTCCAAGTTTTCTTGGCTAAAGGTTTCGTTTGTATCCCAGTCCTTCTATCCATCCCCAAAATCCCATTTTCTTAGCAAAAGCCACAACTTCATCATTGTCCCGTTCAGAGGATAGAAGACAAGAAATACAAGGGGACTTAACCAAATCTCATTTCCTTAACAACCGACATATTTCTTATCTGTCCTCATTCTCTCCCCATTTTTTTACCCCCCATAAACCTCCCCTCTACGCCACTGCTCCTACCATCTCCAATGACTCCACTATTCCGTTCATATGGTAACGTAAAGACTCAGAAACGCGCCCACAGAACCTACACAACAAAAAAAGATAAAGAAAAAAACACCACCACCAAAGCGGCGCAATCAATACATTCGCCCATAAATCAGTTATTGCCTCCCCCTGATTGTTGATACTATGCCCTGAGGTAGTCTTTAGTTTCGGTCTGTAGAGGGGGTAGGGGGAGTGGGGAGGAAGGGGAGATGGGTGCTGTGCAGATGTATTAACAAAAGGCAGCAATGGTACTGGACTCTATTTGATACAATCTAAACCAGCTAATTAAAGCTGCTGATAGAATCAATACGTCTTGTTATTTCTGTTGTTATTTCCTCATTATTTCTTTTTACAGTCCTTTTTTTACATTAGTTAGTTTAATATTTTATTATTGAGTTTTATTGTTCATTATTGTTTGCCTTTAAAGTTTGCGAATCAATATTAAAAGTTGTTGTTGTTTTTTTGGTGTTGTATTTTTTTTTTGCATTAACCAGCATTGCTCATTATGTTGTAAACTCACTTTTGATTCTGAACATTATTGTGTCCTAGGCTTATTCGTAGATTGGGTCTAAATTTAGCATTTTGATAAGGCTTTTAAATGATGTTAAGTTGTTGGTTTTCTGGTTTGTGCGGGTAACCTATTGCATGTCTGAATGCAAATCTTGAAGATATTAGATGAATTAGTCTTTTTTATTGGGAAAATTAAAATTGTTATTCTGTCTATATTTTCTTAAAACGACTGTTCTGTTTATTTTATTTTTTTTTACACCTTAATGGTTAATGGTTAATGTAACATTTTCTACATTCCTTAATGATATTAATTGGCGCAACCCATGCAAATTGAGAATATTCACATGTAATGATCCTTGCAGCTCTTTAATAAAATTTATTTTAGTTTACAATTTTTAATGGAAAACTTTCAGTATTTTGTTTGAAATTAAAACTTACCGAAAATATTTTAAAGTATAGAGTCTACTTTAGGTAAGTAAAGTACCAGTCGGACTAAATCGATCCATAGGGCCTGTGAAGTGGCGTTCACCAGTTTATGTGGCCACGGCATACTAGGTGATTGTGTGGCCAGAACTATGCCCAGCCGAATTCACTTTACCCCAACTAAGGTCAGGTACCCATCAGAAGTGGGTAGACTCAGGGACACCCTTCAGACCCTAGCCTGCACCAGGTTTCGAGCCCAGGACCTTCGTTGTGCCAGCCGAACGCCCTGCCGCACGGCCTCCGTGCCCCGTTCACTTTTATAATATTAAATAGAAACAAAACTTTCAGTTTGTTTTCAAACTTTTCAATAAAATATCTAATTTTAAAATTATTACTTTAATGTCTGCTTTCTAAGTAAAGCATACATTTTATTGATTAAATAGAAAGCCATTAAAAGCATTTGTCTATTCAGAAATAGTAATGTTGTTGATGACAAACAAAATGCTTCTTTTTTTTTTTTGAGCTTAGAACAATTTAAATTTTACGAAAGTTATGTTTTATGAAAATATTTGTCTTAAAGTAGATTTGTTTTTAATTATAGTAATTTTTTATTATAGATAGGCGTACATTTTTTTGTGAACTATTAAATCATGAATTATGGGAGCAAAAATTGAAAATCATTTCATTAATACGGTTTGATTATGTGAGTTTTTGGCTAAGCTTATAAATGGGAAACGTTCCCACTGTGGTATTAACGAATTCAACTTGCACAAGTAAACTCTAGTACTAGCACTGTATCCTAACAGCCCTCAATATGGACGCCTGATACTGGCACAATATGATGATAAATTTGGTACGACATGTACTTTACTTTCACTTTTCTCTGACACAACTTTTGCACGCTTTGAGTTCAAACTGAACTGAAGTTTGTTATACATAAGTAGCTCTGGTAGATTGTTACCGGCGACAGCCATTGGTCGATGTAATGTGACTGAAGCCGGGGGATTGAGAATTGTGTGTTTTTTTTTGCTCTGAGTGCTAGTATCGAATTTCTGCCTAGTTTGTGATATTTGCTATTAACGCCCTCTCAGCCCTCTTCGCCCCCCAACACCCTTTGTCCCATTGCTTATGTTACAGCATAGTTGAATACAGAGTTATTTGACTGAGGTCTTTTATCACTGATTGGCAGATTTATTTGTCCAGATTTTACACACATATTTACACACACATTCACTCATACATACAAAGAATCCGTTAGAAGATGTGCTCTTAAAGATACTAAAGTTTTATTATTTCATTATGGATAGATAGATAGATATATAGATACTCAGATAGATAGATAGATAGATGGATAGATAGATAAAAAGAGATATAGATAGATAGACTGATGGATAGATAGAAAGGTAGATAGATAGATAGATAGATAGATAGATAGATAGATAGATAGATAGATAGATAGATAGATAGATAGATAGATAGATAGATAGATAGATAGATAGATGGATAGATTTATAGATAGTGAATTTAAACACAGTAATCTCATCAAATATTTATAATAATTTTTCTGGTGTTATTTTAAAGATAAATTAGTGAAGCATCACATTTCTTCCGAATAGATAACCCCGTAGCTGTATCCGATCTATGAGAGGAACGTGGGCCAATCGTCCAAAATATTTATTTCTTATCTTAAATGTTCCATACATAAGATTAAGGCTACGTTTATGAAGGCGGCGGGTTACTCGCGCTAGAAAACCCGCGCCTAATCACTTGCGCGGTTGGTGTTTATAGCAAAAGCGGGAAAAAGCCAGACGAGACAACAAACACTTCACATGCAATCCAGTCTCTCCTTGCAATTAGGGATGTTAAACGAAAACCGGAATACTGGATTCCGGTTTTGAAACCAAAAATCGGTTTTGATTTTCAAAACCGGATTTCGGTTTGTTGGTCGGAAGTTGGAAGGTAATCATTACTTCAAGTAGAAGACCCTTTTTTTGGGGTTCTAATGGAACATTTTTTAAAAAATAATGTTGGATTCGCACAAAACAATTTTTGAAATGCCTTGCTAACACTATTTAGTCTTAGATATTGTGTTTCTTGTGTTTCCAAATACCAACTATGGATTGCGATAAAAACAACCTCAAACCAATTGTTAAGTTACAGTTACAGTTAAAATGAATCTTTTTACTTGTCGGATCATCTTTTAGATGTGCGCTGCCCTTTGATGTACGCAATGGAAAGACGCAAAGTAGCCCTTCCCTGTAACCCTAAACAATTCGGCTAGACTTTATTATTAACGGCACTATTAAATACACATTCTTTTGATTACGAAACGAAACTTTTCAATACATTATTTTACAAGTTAACATATATGCCCAGAGCCTTTGCAAGCATATGTAGCGCCCCAGGGCAAAAGTTTCAGCGCCGCCCCCTTGAAGACTGTAACTGCTTGTTTAGTGCTATATTTGCAATATTTAGAATACGTTTGCCGTCCCCCTGACAGTGTCGCCCCGCGGCCATATGTCACCATCTGCCCTCCCCTATGTGAGGGCACTGTATATGCCTCTTCAAATGCTTCTTAATATTATGGTCAACGATAATTTGATTATCACTATTGAATATTGAAAACTATTATCGGTTTTAATCAATTAGCCCAGACTTTTTTTTAGATCTGAAGAATTTTATGGTAAAGAGTAGCCTACAAAGTCACATTGTATTCACACAAATCAACCCATTGAATGCCTTGCAAACACTAATTAAGTTTCAAGTATTTTTGAAATATAGGCTACCAACAAAACTACGCACATTTGGCTTTTCCGGCCTGTGACTGGTGACATTGCGCGGAAGGGGGGGGGGGGCGAAATCCGGTTTTAAATTGGTTTTATAGAACCGAAAACCGGTTTTGGAAAACAACCGGTTTTAACATCCCTACTTGCAATAGCAAACAGACAAAATGGCTTCTTTTATTGATGACTTTTTATATTTGACAGCAGTTTAAAGAAGTTTCTGTTACCCGACATTGAAAGAAGAAGAACAATCAGCGTTCATGAAATAAACAAAAGGAGGTCATCTGAAGGTGAATACCATCACCTCTTCCAACAACCGAAGGCTCATCCAGATAGGTTTTATGCCTACACGCGTATGAATCAACAAATGGACGTAGATATATGTAAACACACAGCCAGCAAAAGTGTACAGCCAACACAGTCCGGCGCGGCAACACGCAACAAGAACTAAAAACTAGTTCTGGTAATTACCCGCGCCGGTCGGCAAATTTGTCGCCTCGAGAGACCCGCGTCCTCTATGAACAACTGCAAAGCAAAAAAATAGTAACATTCCTCGCACGAGTTTGCTCGGGTCGACTCGCGCGTGCGATTTTCCGAAACCCGCCGCCTCTATAAACGCTAGCTAATGCGTCCAACACTTAGAATATGGGTGGTTTAAGTCTAGTCTAGTTGGTTCTTCAGTTCATTTTTCAACTTATGACTAGTCTCTCATGGTGTTTATCAAAAGTATGGTTGTTGTTTTTTTTACTATTTGAGATGAACTCTTCCAATCTCTGTATCTCTTTCCTATTTTACTATCCTTATATTGATTTCTTTCTCTATATATTATAAATTATATGTCTTTCATTTATATCCAAATTAGTTTTGGAATCTGAAACATTTTTGGCCGCTGACATACTATCTCTGTCTGTTTTGTCTTTCTCTCTCCTTCACTCTCTCTTTCTCTCTCCTTCACTCTCTCTTTCTCTCTCTTTCAATCAATATCACAAATCTTTCTTTCGTCTTCCACATCCATCTTGTCTTTCTATTTTCGCTAATCTTTTTTTCGAAATATCCAATGTTCTTTTGTCATATTAACTCTCTCCAGTTTAATCTTCTCATCTTTCCTTTGCTGTCTTTCTTGGAATATGTCTTAATTTGGCCCATATATTATATAATATATACAGATAGAGAGAGAGATGGGGTTATATATATTATTATTATTTATATATATATATATATATATATATATATATATACATATGTATTTTATTATATATATATATATATATATAGAGAGAGAGAGAGAGAGAGAGAGAGAGATAAGGCGGGAAGAAATCGAAACTAAAACGAAATCAGTTGTATTCACCCATTAGGATGGTCTGTTCTTTTTGGCTTGAGGGAACTTCATACATTTGACAGACAGACTTTTATTATTAAAACAGACTTTATAATACAGACTTTTAACATGTTTGTATACTTTCCCCTTCCCGATCGATTGCGTATATACATATATAACATATCAACATATTCTTATGTTTTGAAATCAAAGACCTTTATGTCTATTTCTCCAATACAGTTTCTTACAATAAATATTTTATAAAGCGTTCATGACACACAAACATTGTATCCGTTGGCAAGACAGAAAGTGTCTAGTTTCATCGTTAGTGGAAGTTGTCCAGTCGAGATTGCCGTGTTATCATTTACAAAGTGTCTTTTTGTGTGTGATATAGTTTATAAGATAACTTGGACGTTTTTAGTGGAGGTTTTCTTTTTTTGGGGGTCGTCGTTTAATAATATTGTTTAGTTAAAAGTTCAGACATTCTTTGATTGCTCTCTGCAAATGTCTCAATAATCGTGTGTTCGGCTTAAGTCTTTTGAGTAAAGAATAGATTTCCCATCTAGGATTTTACCATTCGGTAACGTTGTAGTATTTAAGTGTTAGCTTAGAAGTTCACTGTGAAACGAAATAGGGTTATTACAAGTCTAGCTAATTCGTGATGAAGAAGATAATCTTAATTCTTATGAACTTGTTGTTTATCATATTGTTTCTTAAAGGATTTAAAGTTTGAATTCAGCTGACGTCAACATGGATATGAGGGCGTCTACATTTTTACTAGCGCTATTTAACTATCAGCCCGAATATTGACTGTAAAGAAATTGTACAAACAATAATAGGACTATGTGCTGTTTGTTTATTATTGCAATGGACAAAAACAGCCACTAAAGTTTGAACGTGTAATTCTGAAGCAAATGTTAAAGACACATCAGTATGCACAGCCTTGAAGTGGCAAGAAGCAATACGCATAAGTGACAATCAATTTTCGTTTGTAACTTCAATCCAAAGTGGACAGTGTGGCCCGTTAGATTATGGCCATCATAAAAAAATGTCACAATGGGAAACACGGTGAATAACACCGGGCCTAGAGGGGTAGGAGAGGGAGAGGGGGGTTGCGGCGAGCCCTGCATCTCGCTGGACAAAACTTCTTGACAATAGATCGATTGGCTGGCGGGAGTAGCCGCTTCTACCCCTCGTCTCTTACGCACACACGGACATACATACACATACACACACAGATGGGTGCACATAGACACACGGAGTTTCAGCCATTGAAAGGATCATGAACTTTCCAATTTCGTGAGTGAGAGAGAGAGGGGAGGAGGGGTGCTGTGTGGATTTCAAGAAGAAATAAGGTCTGGAAGACAAACATCTATGGAGGGCGGCCAAGATTTGCTACAGTACGGAACCTGTGTTGATCCCTTGTGGGATCCGTTCTCCACCGATCACGTGAAGTCGCTCGTGCGCAAGGAGCCGGCGCCGTCGAGCACGGACGGAAGTGTGAGCAAAAACAGCACGCCACTAACCCCGCAGGAGTTTGAGCTCTTGTCTGACTCGAACCCGTTCAAGCAGGACATAGCCGAGAAGTACGGTCTAGCCTACCCTGGCATCACCACCAAATCCCAGAGTCAGGACTTTCTGAACAAGGCCAAGAGCCTGCTCGACTCCGACGATCTCTTCCGGGCCCGTTGCAGGAGAAGGAGCACGAACGACGCGGAGAGCTACGACAGTCAAGGCAGCCATGGCGGGTACATGGCCAGGAGACACTTCAGGGAGTCGTCCACGCGCGCCGTGGTCGGGCTGAACGAGTTTCTCTTCAGGAACCAGCAGTCCATAGAAGAGAGCATACAGCGTCTGTGTGATTCTGACGTGGACTTAACGCGCGTGAAACGAGAGGAATTTTTACTTCGGAACCAACAGTCGATTGAGAAAAGTATTCAAAGGCTGGAAAGCTTTGAGAAAGAAAGACGTGGTTTGATAGGGCTCACAGCTAGTGATAAGAAAGAAACCCAGCAACAGTTGGATACTCGAGACAAGATTCATGCCCCAAGACCTGGTGTAGAACCGAACAATAATGTCGAAGACAATCAATTTAATTACAATCTTATGAACTTTGACGAAAATCTCTGTACAACTGTCCTTACAACTGACCTTACAACTGACCTAACATCTGACCCTAAACCTACGACAGAGACTCGTGGTCAAACCGATTCAGTTGGATTTACTAAGCAAGAATCGGATAATGTGCGGACAATAGTAAAAGATGATTCTTTACAGAATTTAGAAGAAAATCCTAGTTTGACGGATAATCCTGTGGAAGAAATTAGTTTAAAACATGTGTACGCAAAGTCTCTATCAGAGGCACAGTTTTCTCAGGTTAGAGATGATTCGCTCGACATTCCACAATTGTTCACAAGGAGTATCGACGTTGGAGATCTGTCGAATCCTAGTAAAGAGAAATCTTGTCAACATTCGGAAGTTTCTGTTGTCAAAATAGAGGAAACAAGATTAGAAAAAATTAAACAGCTTAAGGAAGGACTGCAGCGTTTATACTCCAGCAGTTCGGAGATCGTTACAAATACATCACCGACTAGTAGCAAAGAGGATACAGAGGATCATTCATTAGAAAATACTACTTCGCTAGTTACAAGAGAGAGTATAGATTACCATTTCGGGTCTTCGTTGGAAAGCCCCGAAGAAAATTCTCAATCATCCATAGACAGCGTAAGATCGCCGGGCGGCTTAACCCTTGGTGGTGCTGATGTTAACAAGGTTGTACGCGTTCAAAGCAGCTGCGAAAGTGAAACTCAGAGGCTGAGCACTTCTAGTCAAATTATTATCAAATCGTCTAGCCTGTTGAGTTCTCCCGATGTTGGAAACGACAGCGTTTTTGGGGATAGGGATCAGGAAAGCATTGGAAAAGTAGAGCTGAAGATGGACGAGGTAAAACGTGATGATTTCATGGACAATACCGTTGATAATGGAAATGAATCGGATCAAGCCGTAGTGCCGACAGTGGAAGTAAGTGAACGAGCTAGAGCGAACGAAAAATTCAGTTCATCGTTTTACGCCGTGTTTAGCACTACAGTGTCATCTTTAGAAGATGCTGAAACCGACCTCCAGGATCAGGGGTCGGAGAAAAGAACCAGTCATGACGCTAACATAGAAGTTGCCCAAGAGGATATTGTTCGGGGTGAAGTGGAAGAATATGAAGATTCCAAGTGGAGAGAATCTGAAGACCTTGGAGTTTCTGGGCAGGAGGACTTAACATTTCATTTTGATGAGACTTCAGGCGATGATTCTGTCTTTGATGAAACCCGATCTCAACACTGTCAGGACGAACTTATCTCCTTCGTAGACAGCATTCAGTCTTCAGACAGGGGGGATCACTCGCCTTGTATTTCCAAAGACATTTTGTTCCAGACTAAAGTCTCTCTGTCGGACGGAGATTCATCCAGGGGCAGTATCTCTCGTGAATCTTTGAAGGTCAACTTGTCCCAGGACAGCTCGACGCTAGAGCAGTCGGATGAAATCGTGCAGGCGCTGTCAGTGACTCCGTCACAGGCGAGACCTCATGACGTTACGTTGTCCCTTCTTCCCCTCGCCGAGTGCATCTCCGCTGATTCTATGCTAGTAAACACTTCTAACGAAAGCCTCCTCGTTTCAGGTTTGGCTAAATCGGGAGAAAATAACGCAAAGCCCCAAGAAAGAGGTAACAAGAGGTCTCTATCTATAGACCTGAGGAGACGTAACATGAGAGAACAGACGAGGCGCCGATCGCTTCCGATGGTGAGACTAAAGAACTTGGGGAAAGCCCAACCCTTGCTCTGGACATCACAGTCCGTGGATGGTAATATCGAGGGTAGTCACCGTCGGGCCTCCCTGCCCCTGGACAACCCCGTGACTAGAGAAATCACGACGTTCAAGTCATCTCAAACAAAAATGCAGTACGAAGAGATCGCAAGATCATCACTCTCATCTTTCACATCTTTCGGCAAACAGACCCTGGCATTGGAAAAGAACGCCAAGGCCCTTGAAGCATTAGCATCTAAGCAAGTAGATGAACCTGACAAGCCTTCACCAACCGTACATGATCCTTGGGGCTCTCCGTTGGTTATAGGATCTGGTCCTGAGTTCCCAAGCAGTGAGCTTCCTTGGCCTTCGGGAAGTTGGGGGATAGTTAAACAATTCAGTGACGATTTCGGCCTTGACCACGTACCGACCTTGCAGGATCAGGCTAACTCGACCACGGCAGAAATGGAATCGGTTGCAGGCGTGAACAATACAATGCAAGAAAGTAGCTCAGATGGTGTCAAAACAGGACTTTTGCTTGATATAGATAGCGATGAAAGCGTTAGCAGCAACAAAGAAGTTGTTTCTAAACGTGCTCCTTTATCTGATCATTCCATTACGTTCTCAGCATTTGTTAAAAGCAAAGTTCAGAAGCCTCTCAGGGCTGTTCTTCCTTTCTCACACCATGCATCCATTATAAAAAATGATGAAATTACCGCTGAAGAAGAAAGAGATAACGGAGAATCGCAAACTAAAGAAAAAGAAGATGATGCTCCAAGAGAAAGCGCAATAGAGACATGGGCTAGCCCAGTGCTTGATGAAGAAGACAAAGCCAACGATGTTGATGTTGATCTTGTTGTGATTGGTGATGCACCTCCAGATCTCGTACCTAACGACATTAAAGCTGATGTAGTTGCTAGTGTAAAAGAGGAAGACGTTGTGGGAACTTGTGATGTTGATAGACAAGGGGAAATAATTACAGTTCAAGAAAAGGACAGTGATACAGCCACTAGTGAACAAGACAAGGCTGAATCGGATCTTTCATCTGAAACAGAGGTTGCAGTTGACAAGAAAACGAGGTTCAAGGACGCCACCGATAAACCTGACAGCAGCAGTGACAGTGATGGCGGGGACATTGACGCCCTGGTCCACGAGTACAAACAGGAAGTCGTTGACAGCGACGAGGGCGACATCGATGACATTGTGAAAGAGTTCAAGGTCGTTCTGCCCGAAACGCAGAAAATATCCGACGCCGATGCCGAAAAACAACGCAAGTCTGCCTTCAATAAGTTCGGCAGAGTCCTGAATAAAATGCAGTCGGTCACCAAATACATGACGTCTAAGAAGAAAGACAAAGACGGTGAAGATAAGTTCAAGTCCCCGCCAACGAGTGGGAGGCACACGAGAAGTCAATCTGAAGACGAAGGTGGCGACGAATCAGATAGGAGGCGGGAGAATGAAGATGCATTTGAACTGTTAAACAAAGCCGCGGAAGTCTTCAAAGAACAGACTGTCAGAAAAAAACGAAAGGCTAAAACGGGATCTTGGAGATCGCAGACCGTCTACACGGAGACCTTAGAGCAAGATACTGAGAAAGATTATGATCTAGTCACTAGAGCGGCTATTCTCTTTAAAGGTTTTAAGAGCAAAAAGACCAAGGAAGTTGATATAGAGGAGACGAAGTCTGAAACTGAACAAAAAAGTCAAGATGATACTGAGACGAATTCAGTTGTTGAGCCAACTGCTGATA
The DNA here is from genome assembly GCA_949126835.1 of Anisus vortex. Classification (NCBI taxonomy): domain Eukaryota; kingdom Metazoa; phylum Mollusca; class Gastropoda; family Planorbidae; genus Anisus; species Anisus vortex. The sequence continues at coordinate 18,765,144 of OX421506.1, read as the reverse complement.
TTGAATCGGTATTAAGTGAGGACATAAAAAGCGCTGATTCTTTAGATGGGAAAACTGATACTCTGGCAGACGAAGAAAGCGCAGATAAAGAAATCGGTCACAGTGATGAGACAATGCTGAAACATATAGAGAGTGACAAACCAGAAGACAGTGAAATGATCAACAGTGTGCGAGACAGTAGCGCAATGGTCGACTCTGGGTTTGAATCGGTCATCAAGTTCGCATCAGAGCAGCAAGAGTTGACAGAAGAGGTGACGACATTCGACTCGACTAATGTCGTCACGGCAACGGAGATTGTGGTCGATATTCCTGGACAGATGGTCAGTAAACAGGATATTATTGATTCAATTCTTGACCTTAACACCAGCAGCTCAGCTGATAAAGGTAAAGACTTAGACGAATCAGAGACTAGAACCGAATCATTATTGTCAGCAGATGTCGCATTAGTTCCAGTTAAAGACGAAGGTACAGAAGAACATAATGTCACTGAGAAAACTCAACATGTCACTGAGAAAACTCAAAATGTCACTGAAATAACTCAACATGTCACTGAGAAAACTCAAAATGTCACTGAAATAACTCAAAATGTCACTGAGAAAACTCAAAATATCACTAATGAAACTCAGAATGTTGAAAATTTAGAAACAAAACCAATAGATATTGAAAGTATACAAATACCTGTGCCAGATATTGATGGCGCTGTAAAGGAGAAAAGTATGCTAGAAAAAAGTGAAAGAATACAAGAGTTTTCTGAGAGAAGTCTTACTGTAGACTCAGAACTGGAGCCTGAGTCTCCTAAAATTCTGGGTGTCTTAAATGAACAAACGTGTGACCTAATTCTCAGTACTGGATATGATGATGGGAAGATTTCTAAGAAAAGTGAAGTCAAAATACCTTCAACTAAATTATCAAGCAAAGAATCCAATGGAAAACTGGAAGAACTCGCTAAGGAAATCGGCATTGTTGAAGCAGCTGGGCTTAAATTTGCGTCTGGTAAGTCAGTGCAGGGCTGTCTGGACCTCAGACCCCCGGAGTTTAAGAGGCTGTCGTCCGAGTCAGCCGAGAACCAAGACACGAACAGTTTAACAGTCAACTGCCCCGACTCCCCGGAAAACGGTATAAGCGTGAACGGAGACGGCGGATTCTCTCTGTGCTGTGGAAAGAACATTAAACTCAACTGCACGGCGATGGTTAAAAAGCCAGAGAGACGCCCATCAGCCGTGGTGATTGTCAACAAGCGATGTGCTATGACCGAAGAAGAGAACATGTTCCCGATGAAAGTTAGTGAAAGTTTTAAGCAAGGGTTGAACCAAGGCGTGACAAAGACGGAAGCGAAAAATGTTATCAAGCCCCAGGTACCTGTACGAATCGTTCATGATCTGAAAGTGAACGAGCATGAATTGAATCGTAATTTCGCAGGAAGTAGGGAAGAACTTCTGAATGAATTGGAGAACAAAAATTCTGGACTTAAAGACGTTGTTGCGTCAGACACGACTGGTCAGCTTGATAATAAACGGACTGACAAGAGTGCCGTTTTATCGGACACGGAGGCAGATAGGATGAAAAGACTAGAAAAGAGGAGGTCACTGATCGAAAATCCGGAAGCCGCTAAGGAGGCTATAAATATGTATGACTCTGTCCTAGACGAACTCGTGAAAAGACAGGAAAGTAAAGTAGACGTCGGGGAGAGAAAGATGGACGCTGGGGCTGAAGAGACCATTAAGTCCAAGAGATACGGGCGAGTAATGAGTGAGTCGGATTTTGATGCTAATTTCGGACAGGCCATAGAAACGTGTGAGAGAAAACTTTCACAAATGGCTAAACATGAAATCGATGGTGTTCCGGTCAGCGAAGGGATCGTCACTGATCCCACTCAATATGTCCAGGATCATTTGGTCGTCATCAAATCATCGCGCGACGATTTGCCAGGGTTTAATATGCAGCAGAGCATAGACGTGTATGATAATCTGCTGTACCCAGACTCTGTGCAGTCCACGCTCGATAGGTCATACCGCTACAGGCACGCGCGGGACCGGTGTGTCGATGTCGTAGACCCCAGGTCTAGCCTGAACAGCGTCGTGTCGGACGACGCAACCGACCAGTATATGCACGGCAGACGGTCTCATGGGAAGTCGAAGTGGGTCAGCTCGACCCCCCATCTGTCCACCATTGAAAAGCAAACGGGTATTGTAAATAGCAGAACCAGTTCGCTGCCATATTTAGACAGGCCGGACACTATTCCCAGGCATTATCGAGCAGACGTCGCTGCTTCGGCCATTAGCTTCAATTCATATTCGGGCGGGTGGGGAAACTATGAGCGTATTGAGGACGTCAACGACAGACGTTCGTACGACTCAGAAAGCTCCACTTCCGGTCTGGTAATACCCGGGGCCGGGCGAGAGTCCACCCTGAGTGACGTTTCGGATGCGTACATCTTCGGCGAATACTCGACTGTCAAAGATGAGATCCCATTTGACAGAGTCATTAGACCGATGGACAGGCAAAGACACGCGGACAACACTTTCAGGTTCAGGAATTTTCAGGCGACCGCCGAAGACTCGCCGTACGAAAACATCAAGGTCATAACCTCTCAGCCCGTCAGGTCCAGGGCGATCTATACGAGATCCGGAACTGAGCTACGCGGCGACCCAGCGGAAGGGTTTGAGCATTACGCAATCATAACCAATCCGATGGAATCGAAGTACGTCCAGTACTCGGACCCGACTTCGCCGGCGGGGGTCATTAAGATTAGCTGTGCTTCACAGACCAGCACCGAGTCGCTTGTGGGCCTGGTCAGGGACGACGCCTCTGACATCCTGGAGGGCTTGCCCGTGTTCGAGTACACCCTCGGGGCGACGCAGAGCACGGAGAGCCACTTGGCCGACCTGGCCAACAGCCCCGCCTCCGGTCAGAGGTACGCCGACGACAAGCCGGACCTGACCCGCCAAACGCAGTCCCTGGACAGGCGCAGAACGAAGCACGACGCTCAGAGGAACACGTACGTCACCAAAAAGGCGACGAAGGTCACCTTCTCCAGGGATGCAGTGCTCACCGACGTCATAGATGGGATTAAGAAGAGCGAGCAAGGATCCGACCGCAGGGAACTCAAGAGCATCGCCTCCTCGACCATGTCCTCGATCGGCGGGGGAGTCAAGGAGATCGCGAGGATTCTTAACGTCCCGTTTCAGTGCTGCCGCAGCGGAAGGAAAGAGAAGACTCGGCCAAAGGTATGTATAGCTAGCTGTTATTGGTGTTAGTCGTTCATGTTCTTCAAATATCTGCCTTGAGTTATATATGTTTTTAGACTATGTCAACTCTTGGTTTATTAGCTAGATATTTCATGTACATGTATAACTATTCTTTATTTCATTACATAAATTTGCATGACTTTAAACATGTTTTTTTAACTAGACAATGTTAAGTTTTGTTAATAGCAATTTTACTTATTTTTTTAAAATAGAAATCTTTTTAAATATCATGACATAATATAGTTTAATATCATGACATATAGTTTATAGTTTCATTTATATCAAGATGTTGTTGTTGTTGTTGTTTTTCTTAAAAGTTTTGAACAGGTAACATATAAAATGGCGATCCAAACAATGAGAGAAAATTTGTGTCTGCATTAATGTGTAATTTATATTATAACAGAACAACCAGAATAAAACTATTAAATCTTATACATGGAGGCCGTTAGATTTACAGAAGCACATCTTTGTCAAAGTTTACCCAGTCATGGTAAACAGCTTAAGCATGCAGGAACTTAAAATATTGATTGAGAGATAGTTAGATAAACAGACAAATAGACGATAGAAAGATAGAATAGATAGATAGATAGACAGACAGACAGATAGATAGAGATAGATAGATATATAGATAGATGTTAGATAGAAGATAGATAGATGATATAGATTGATAGATAGAATCACAGATACACAGGTTAAAAAGACTGATAGACGGAAAAATAGATAAATAGATGGGTAAATAGATTGATTGATTGACGGATGTGTAGATAGATAGATAGATAGATAGATAGATAGATAGATAGATAGATAGATAGATAGATAGATAGATAGATAGATAGATAGATAGATAGATAGATAGATAGATAGATAGATAGATGGGTGGATCGATGGATGGATGGAGGGAGGGACGGACGGACAGACAGACAGACAAACAGGCAGACATATAGACAGATAGATAAATACACAGATACACAGACACACATACAAACTGATAGATGGATGGATAAATACTGTAAGCATCATGGAAATCCAACATATTAATTCATCCAACAATAACGATAATGCAAACATCACAATGCGATGTACAGATCAATTTATTTATACTTTATTTACTGTGATCTTTATTTCCTTTTCTTATTGACATTTTACTGTCGTCATTTTCTTTTGTCTTTTCTTCCGTTTCTTTATTTCTGAAATTAAACAGAAGGTAATAAATATAAATATAAATGAATAAAAATGTATGCTTGCTCTATATTTTGTTGATTATATTTATTGACATTTTTGTTGTAAAATTGTTGTCTTTTAATGTTGTAACATTGTGACTATCTTCTCATTCCTGGCATTTCTTTTGCTTGTTTATATGTAAACTTCGTTATACAATGAGAAATCTGGACAATTAGCTATGTGTTGAAGAGTAGATAGCTTACAGTAATTTCATTATTTACTACAACGCCAGTGATTTCTTACCTAAAAATAACTAACTCGGCTTAATAAATAACTAAATAACATCTACTTAATGACAGTCTCCTTAAATGATAATATGATATAATACTATGTTTATAGGTATTGTATAGAGAGCTTAAAGTTACTATAATGTTTAGAAAATATGGCCAATACTAATAAGAGTTTATACCAGATACAGCTCATTCTTTATATAATCTAACCTTAGTTATAATTAATAAAAATAAAAATTTCAAAGATGTTCATAAAATATTTTGTCAATGCTAAAAAGAACTTCATCTAAAGATTTGTATAGCTTATATTAAAAATAATCTTTACTAAAGATAACAATTTATTTAAAAAAAGACCTTGCTTAAACTTGTCTATACTAAAAGAATATTTTGTATTAAAGAACGTCTGTATTAAAGATGATCTATACGAAATAATAAAGTCTGTACTAAATAAAATGCATAGGTTTACTTAAGTTTATAACATCTGTGCTCAAGATAGACTGTACTGAAGTCTATACTAAAGATAAGGTATATAGTCTATAATTGATATAACCAACCTTAAAGATAATCTGTACTTAAACATAGGCTATACAAAAGATAATTTATACTAAAAAATAGTCTATACCAGGGGTCGGCAACCCTTTGCTTATAGCGTGCCAAACTAGGATTTCTAAGTCATTCAGCGTGCCAACAGCGTAAAAGTCAAACTGCCCAACTATATTATTTTTATAACAAATTATTTTAGTGCCGTAGCAAGACCAAGACCAAAAGAAAAGGATCGTTATAGTGAAAATCATTAAAGCGTTTTATATCTAATAACAGATAAACATGTTCGTTATTAGCATCTTTTTTTTTAAAGCCATTCATAGTTAATACACAATTTCATTTATTAACTTTCACATTAATGGTTTAATGTATCAACATTTGAAATTTTAATCTTGTTGTCAAGATATTATTCTAGTTATAGATATAAATTCTTTAAATTTTGATCTCTGCATAACTGAGATTTCAGATTTTTTTTTTCTTTTTTTTTTCTTTTTTTCAAAAAAAGTTTATTTATGAAAAATTGCATTTACAATTTTTACATTGCCAAAATTATTATTTTACACTTTACACTGAGAAAAATAGGATAGGATTTCAGATTATATATTATTTTTAGCCAAACTTAAGCAGCTGTGATTGCAGTTAAGCGGAATAGATACGAAGTAATCATACAAACTGGGTAGTTAATATTATGTTTAGAACCGTACATATAAATTCTTTTGTTATCTAATATTTATATCATTTTCATTACAGTTTGATAATTTTAAAGTTTTACATTTGTAAAAGAAGTACCATTTGGACCAAACTGATCGTAGATAAATTGTAAGCCATTATTTTTTTTAAAGAAAACAAAAAAAAAGAATCTTTTGAATTATTAAGGTAAAGAAAACTGGTTAATTATTATCTCCCTTTTATCCGTGTTCTTAGTTTTATGTTAATGCGCTCTGAGCTTACATTATGTTTGTTGGCAGCGCTATACAAATATTATTATTATTATTAATGAAATTCTCCGAATTTGATGCTATTGATGCAAACGATTTGTTAATTAAAAATAAAATATAACTAGTGTTGATTTTAAATTATTTTTTCTTTATACAAATTCAGCATTATGCTCTTTTTTCATTGTGTAATTAAAATAAATTTACGTTGTAAATAAACATTTTCTGCATCATCAAAGTCAATTTAAGGAGTCCATTTTTCTTAAATTAATAATTAAAATAGTTACATATGTAAGCCTGTTATATTTATTACAATAATAAAACAAACAAATTTGTTTTAGAAATAATTATATTTATGCCTAATTAAGATAAATGAGCATAAAAACTCTTTTGAATGTAATTAGCATGTTGTTACAAAAGTTTTATTTCCATAATTATATTGGTTCTATTATTATTAACTAAAGTTAAAAAGAAATAATCTTAAACCCGAAATGTTTCCGTGTTAGGAATAAAACATGTATATGTCTAGACACTACGTCATAGCATTAAAATACGTCATATGCATGAGGGTTGAATATCGTTAGTTTAGTTCTAGCTTGGGCGCTAATGTGTGAGGACTGTTTTTGACCACTTTCTTAAAGATAGGATTACGGCTTAGTACGATATAGAAGAATCTCAACTGATTAAGTTTCATCATATAATACTGTTACATGTGTTCTGTTTTACTGTTATATTTATCATCTCAACTTGTTGGAATAAAACTGTGTTCAATCATTCAAACAGGATTGTGGATTTCCTCTATATTAAGGTACAGTTTATCTAAATCATTTCATACACAAAAGATTCACATCAAACGAGTAAAATAAACATCAAATCTAATTGAATAACATCAATACAAATTCTTATACAACCTTGTGAGATCCAAGATGGATATGAATCAAAAGAATATATAATAATACATTACTAAAAATATCATCATACGTCAGTAGCTGATTTCGCACGTGACAAAAGATTGGGGGCTCGTGTCCTGGATCTAAAGTTTGTATGTATAAGAAATTGAGAATATACAACTGTTTTAGTGAAAACGATTTACAACAAATATTTATTCAAATTCTGTCTACGTGGGAGGCACTGTCTGTGTTCGGACATACTGTTTTCAGCTTTGTACACAATCATCTTTAAAATTTATCTTCTACAAATATTAAGTGGTGTAAAAATATTTCAAAGGACTTTATAAAAGGTAAAGTTGAAATTTTTTACCTTCTATTTACGTCATTAATATAAAACATTGCGGAAGCTAATCTTACGTTGGAGCAATTAAATATTTTTGCTATCACGTCAGAACAGTTAAATAGCATGTCACTAACCCAGTTAAAAGAGATGGCAAACTCTCTGGGAATAGACATTACTGAAGTTACACCAGTAAGGAGTAAATTAATTCAAGAAATTAAGGACTGTTTGAAAAGACATGGTAGAATGCTTGAAGAAAATACTATGAATAATGAAGAATCAGTGGTTCTCAATGTATCAGAAACCCTGAAAACAGACATAAATAACCATGAATTTAAAATGAATGGAAATGAACTAAGTGCGGACATGAAATTTCAGTTAGAAATGAAGAAGTTAGAAATTCAATTACAATTACAATTACAATTGGAGGGTAAAAGAATAGAAGCAGAGAAAGAGAAAGAGATAAGACTGGGGGAATTGGAAAAAGAAAGAATCGCTAGTAATGAAAGGATTGAATTGGCAAAGTCTCGTTCGTCAACTCATACGATGCAGGAAACAAATAATGTGGAACTATATAAGTTTAAAAAGCATGTACCAAGCATGGAGAACATGGACATTGATGAGTTCTTTATGGTCTTCGATAGAAACTCGATCGATTATAAATTTCCTGAAGATAAGAAAGCAGTACTTTTACGTTCAGCTCTAACAAAAGGCAAGGCTCTAGATGTTGTATTGAATTTGACTCCAGAGGAATGCAATAATTATGAACTAATAAAGAGCAGAGTACTATTGAGTTATGTTCTAACTCCAGAAAAGTATCGAAAGTTATATCGTGAATACAAGAAGGAACCAGAAGTTTCACATGTTGACTTCCTGAGATTAGAGAAAAAGTATTTTGATCGATGGTTACGTTCTAAGAATGTGAATAAAGATTATGAAAAACTATATAATCTCATACTGATGGAGGATTTTACTGAGGAGATTTGCACTGATATAAAAGTTCATTTGGCTGATCGTGGTATTGAAATAGCAGAACAAGCAGCAGTTAAAGCCGATGAATACGTCATTATTCACCCGCATAGCCATTATTTTCAAAATGACAGAACAAGTTTGAGGACTCAAAACAGTAATACAGAGAGAAAGTTAAGATCGACAGAGGATAAAAGTAAACAAAAAGCCGATAAACAAGAGAATTCAAGTTTTGTACAAAAGAGAATTACCTGTACATTCTGTAAGAAAGATGGACATATAAAAGAGAATTGTTGGAGTCTACATAAAGAGAAAAGACCCATTAAAAACAAGAACAACGTGGTTTTATCACACATCGCCGTACAAACTGAAACTCACATAAATAAAACTGCCCACAAAAGAATTAAAGCTGATAGAAAGACATTTGATGTTAGTCATGAGGAGATGGCAAAACACGCATGTCCAAGTTGCTCAAAGTCGGGGAAAGTCTTTGAAATGAAGACCGAGGCTATTGAACATTCTAGTTTCAACTCCAAAGGGAGTGTGACAGATGAGCAATCAGTAAATAAAACGTTTACTTATGGAGGCAGTAGTGTAGCAAGAAACTCAGTAGGCAGAGAACTACCCGAGTGCATGCTATCGGATGTTAGCGAGGGCTATGTGTCACCTATAGATAATCAAGCTAGAGAACGGAAGATTAAAATTCTACGTGACTCCGGTGCTGATATATCTCTACTGTTGAAGAATACTGTACCAACGTCGAAATTGACTCATACAGGCCAGTATGCCTTAATCAGTACTATGGCTGGGACACTTACGGCACCGTTACATCGTAAACAGTTGAAGAGTAATTACTTCACTGGATCTGTTATTGTTGGGATAGTGAAGAAATTTCCCTACAGAGGCATTTCATTACTTTTAGGAAGTGACATTGCCAAAAATCAGGTACATCCTATACTTAAAGAACCCAAAGACTCTGTTCAGTGTAAGAATACTGAAAATTCAGTATGTGTTATCACCAGAGCTATGGAGAAACAGCAGATGACCGATGAATCGACAAAGAAACCAGAACCAACACCAGAGATTGACTTGCAAGCAACCTTCATGGCGGATGTTCTAGGTGGTCACTCAAGTCATACTGATCAAAATAATTTGTCGCCTAGACAACTACTCATTCTTGCTCAAGGCAAAGATCCAGAGATCGGGAAGCTAAAAGAGGAAGCAAATAATGAAGGAGAATTAGAAACAATGGCCGCAGGTTATTACCTGAGGGACGAGTTGTTGATGAGGAAATGGAGAGGGAAAGAAAACGACGATGAAACATGCAGCGAAGTACATCAAATCGTGGTACCCAATGTATACCGCAAGGACATACTACATATGGCCCATGATTCACCGTATGCTGGTCACCTAGGGATACAGAAAACCTTCGACAGGATTCTTCCATATTTCTTCTGGCCTGGCCTACGTCGTGACGTCACATCGTTTTGCAGATCATGTCATGTCTGCCAGATGGTCGGCAAACCGAATCAGACCATTCCGGTAGCTCCTCTACGACCCATACCAGCATTCTCAGAACCCTTCAGTCACATCATTATAGACTGCGTCGGTCCGTTGCCTAAAACTAAGGCTGGCCACCAGTATCTGTTCACTATTATGTGTTCGGCAACGAGATTCCCAGAGGCTAATCCTCTACGTAGCATCAATGCCGACAAAATCTCTGATGCACTTATCGGATTCTTCACCCGATATGGTCTTCCGAAAACCGTGCAGTCAGATCAAGGTTCAAATTTTACATCGAAGTTATTTCGCCAAGTCTTAGAACGGCTGGGTATTCGTCATGCAGTATCGAGTGCATATCATCCACAGAGTCAAGGCGCACTGGAACGATACCACCAAACATTGAAAAACATGCTCCGCACTTTCTGTTTCGAGCATAACGACGACTGGGATCGTGGTATTCCCTTCGCACTCTTCGCAACCAGAGAGGCTGTACAAGAATCTCTTGGTTTCAGTCCCTTTGAACTGGTATTCGGACACACAGTTCGTGGACCACTAAAGCTGTTACAAGAGACATGGTTATCATCCACTGAAGACACTGGTCTACTGACATACGTGGAAAATTTAAAAAATAGACTGTATAATGCATTAAAAGTTGTCAGATCAAATCTTTTGCAGGCACAAGACAGGATGAAGGTCTATTATGACGTCGACGCAAGAACCCGTATCTTCCAACCTGGTGATAAGGTTCTCATGCTGACACCACTGTCTGGTCAACCCCTGAGTGCCAAGTTTACAGGACCCTACGAGGTTATGGCTAAGATTAGTGAGGTTAACTATCTTGTAAATACCCCTGATAGACGGAAATCGCAACGAGTGTGCCATATCAATATGTTGAAACCATACATTACCAGAGAAGAACAAAATGTTGTTGCCTCGGTAAACACTGTTGTTAAAGTCGGGAATAATTCACCCGAAATTGAGCGTGAAGTTGCAGAAAGCAAATTACAAATCACAAAAGCTCTAAAAACCCTTAATGAAAAATTGGCACATTTACCCGCTTGCGAACAATCCGCTATCAAAGGTCAAATTAATGAACATATTAATATTAATCTATTCGCAGATGTAACTCAATAGAACAAGACTGATTGAACAAGAGGAAACCAGTTTCTCGTGAATGTTTTCTTTTATGTCATTCATTGTATTGATTAACATATATATTATTGTAAATATGACAATAAATAAACTATGTTTTGAAATATTACGATATGAAACATTACAGAACAAAACTTCAAATTCTACTAGAAACAATCATACGTTGTAAGGTAAAAGGTAACTATTGCATACATCAATTGCACACACACCGGTATTTAACTTGAATACATCCACACTTGTGTTTGTTCAATTGATTATTGATGTGTTTTGCAAATCGTTTGTTTTCTATGTCGTCATGTTATAATTTGGATGTCTTATTTTATGCTATGTAAAAGCTAAATCAGCTGAGATTATCACATTTTTTTAAATATTCTTGATGTCATAATTGAGACATCATAATAATAATTTAATAACTGTAAATCATTAGTTAGTGATACTATGATCGGTTATAAATAAATTAAACTTTCTAAAGAATTATCTATCAATTATTAATCGGTTCCACTTACTTGGGTAATTCATATCAATTCTGTGGGAATTGGTTATTGGTGGTAATAGTTTTATGGTCAACGTTGTACACACAATAATCATAATTGTAAATATTAAGTGATAAATAAATGTTTAATTAATAATCATTGATAAGATAATGTGATAAGGGATTCCATAATAGCGACTTTGTTATTAAGGCGATATGTAATATATGGTTCATTTTAATCTTAAAAAGATTGTCCAATAGTAAATTAAATCTTACGAATAGTTTGGGAATTCGGTTCATTTTATGGGTACTCTACAAAGAATTCCATACTTAACACTGTCTGTAATTCCTTTGTGTCTTAAGGGAGGGCGAGTGTTACAAAAGTTTAATTTCCATAATTATATTGGTTCTATTATTATTAACTAAAGTTAAAAAGAAATAATCTTAAACCCGAAATGTTTCCGTGTTAGGAATAAAACATGTATATGTCTAGACACTACGTCATAGCATTAAAATACGTCATATGCACGAGGGTTGAATATCGTTAGTTTAGTTCTAGCTTGGGCGCTAATGTGTGAGGACTGTTTTTGACCACTTTCTTAAAGATAGGATTACGGCTTAGTACGATATAGAAGAATCTCAACTGATTAAGTTTCATCATATAATACTGTTACATGTGTTCTGTTTTACTGTTATATTTATCATCTCAACTTGTTGGAATAAAATTGTGTTCAATCATTCAAACAGGATTGTGGATTTCCTCTATATTAAGGTACAGTTTATCTAAATCATTTCATACACAAAAGATTCACATCAAACGAGTAAAATCAACATCAAATCTAATTGAATAACATCAATACAAATTCTTATACAACCTTGTGAGATCCAAGATGGATATGAATCAAAAGAATATATAATAATACATTACTAAAAATATCATCATACGTCAGTAGCTGATTTCGCACGTGACAATGTATCAATTAATGAGGGCCTTTTCCTAGAAATTTCTTTGCTAATTTTTCAATGTCAGGTACATATTTAGTCACTTCTGAGTGGTCAAGTTTAAATGATCTCTTGGTATGCTTAAAACAGCTTCAATGTGCGATAAAATATGCTCACTAGTGTAAATTAAACCAAAAGCTGAAAGTAGAGCGAATGTCTTGCAGTTGAAAACAGATGACTTCACTAAGTAGCTATTCCATTTCAGATCTTCTGCAAATCGTCACATTTCGATGCCCATTTTTCGAATGCTTATAATGAAAAAAAAAGCCAACTACCCTCTTAACAAATCGCAAGTCCAATGATAAGATATTTGCACACAAACATTCCTGAACTAAAACAGTCGACGTCTAGTGTGATTTCCATGTAGTTCGCCACACAGCACCAATTAATTATGCTGACGTACGTTGTTTTGACTTTCATTAAAAAAATATTCTTGTAGGTCTCTCGCGTGCCACTGAAAATCGTTCTGCGTGCCAAGTCTGTCACGCGTGCCTTAGGTTGCCGACCCTGGTCTATACTACTGACTACTGCGTGTCTATATTTATACTTAAAATATTTTATATTAAAAATAGTCTGTTGTTTAAAAAAAACATAGATATATGCTTAAGGTAATCAATACAAAATATACACTATAGGCTTACTCAAAGATATGGCATCTACTGTAATGCTAAAGATAGAATATACTTAACCCTTACAGTCCCGGGCGCGTATATAGCGGGACTGAAGATCATAGATAGAAAGTAGGTCGGTACAGGAAGGGTTAAGACAGTCTATACTAAAGATAATCTATACTCAGGATAGTATATACTTAAGTTAATAAATATTGACGGATTAGCCATACTAAAGATGATCTGTACTTAATATAACCTATTCAAAATATAATTAATACTAAAGACTATCCCAGTTTAAAAACATAGACTATAAAAAACAGAACATTGCAAAGAAAAATAAGTGTTTCTGTCTAGATATAGACCCGAATGTTTCATAGCTGGGTCAGCATTACAATTCTAAATATAGTCCGTAGCTCACGTATCAATTTTTATATTTTCATTTTTCCATTCAATAACTCTTTCTAGATTACATCCTGGTTCTTATCCTTAAATACATATTGTAAAATATTCTGTTTGTTTCTCATCTTTTAACTTGTACATTTATTCAACTCACTACTAAACGTAATATAAGCATTCTTTTTATCAATATAATAACTTTAATATAAGTTTTATTCGACATTTTCTCATGAATAACATACAGACTCTCATGAATAACATACAGACTCTCATGAACAACATACAGACTATCATGAAAAAACATACAGACTCTCATGAATAACATACAGACTCTCATGAATAACAAACAGCCTCTCATGAATAACATACAGACTCTCAAGAATAACATACAGACTCTCATGAATAACATACAGACTCTCATGAATAACATACAGACTCGCATGAATAACATACAGACTCTCATGAATAACATACAGACTCTCATGAATAACATACAGACTCTCATGAATAACATACAGACTCGCATGAATAACATACAGACTCTCATGAATAACATACAGACTCTCATGAATATCATACAGACTCTCATGAATAACATACAGACTCTCATGAATAACATACAGACTCTCATGAATAACATACAGACTCTCATGAACAACATACAGACTATCATGAAAAAACATACAGACTCTCATGAATAACATACAGACTCTCATGAATAACATACAGACTCTCATGAATAACATACAAACTCTCATGAATAACATACAGACTCTCATGAATAACATACAGACTCTCATGAATAACAAACAGCCTCTCATGAATAACATACAGACTCTCATGAATAACATACAGACTCTCATGAATAACATACAGACTCTCATGAATAACATACAGACTCTCGTGAATAACATACAGACTCTCATGAATAACATACAGACTCTCATGAATAACATACATACTCTCATGAATAACATACAGACTCTCATGAATAACATACAGACTCTCATGAATAACATACAGACTCTCATGAATAACATACAGACTCTCATGAATAGCATACAGACTCTCATGAATAACATACAGACTCTCATGAATAACATACAGACTCTCATGAATAACATACAGACTCTCATGAATAACATACAGACTCTCATAAATAACATACAGACTCTCATGAATAACATACAGACTCTCATGAATAACATACAGACTCTCATAAATAACATACAGACTCTCATGAATAACATACAGACTCGTTCGAGTTATGGCTTCTTGATTTCATTGGAGAAGAAAAATTATTCAGGGCCAGGTAATAAAAAAGGAAGTTTGCCATTACAAACAAATGGAAAGATCCACATAATCACGTGACATACACACTATTCTAAGTTGTCTTTATTCAAAGGTGTGTTGTTGTTTTTGTTTTAGTTACAATATATAAATATTTATTTGCATCAAACATAATTTTTCACCTGGAATTGCAAGGTAAACTATTAGCAGCTTTAAATTGAAAATAAGGTATATAAAAAAAAACTTACACAGTAAGTAATCAATAGGGATATTTTTTATGCAAGTAAATTTGACAATGCCAAATGTTAAAGTTGAGGTTAATTGTGACCGACTGCTATTGGTATGAAATAAAGGTAAAAAAAACAAAAAACTTTCACTGCAGTTAATAGAAATATTTTTATATATATTATATAATAATATTTGACAATGTTAAAGTTGAGGTTAATTGTGACCAACTGCTATTGGCCTATTGGTTCATAATTCATACACACGTGTATAATCTGAACAGGTTCATATAACTTAAACATAATGAACTGTGTCTTGTATCACCACAGGAAAATAATATTAGGTTTATGTTTAGTCCAGCCAGGCTTAATAGCAAGTTTTTTTTTAATCGACAAGCTTCTAAAGATTTAATTATTTCATAACAATGTTTCGATGTCGACATCTCACATGCACACTTCCTTCACAACTTATGACGTGGTGAACTATTATAAGACTCTTGCGCACCAAACTATTTATGCAATAATTCCTTGACTAAAAATAACCAAAGACTATAATAAGATGGATCGCTTGCTTTAATATTTCTGCTATTTGATGACTCGAATTACTTTTTGGGGGGGAATTCCCGATTCCCTTTTGCACTGTACACTTTCGTTTTATTTAATCGCTTTGATTTTCTCAATGAAGAATTAAAATCGAAAGTTGTATACAGCGGAAACATTTTGGCAAAGGTAAGAGCGTAGAAGTCTTGTAAGACAGCGTTATAGGATGCCCATTTGTCCATGGAAAAAGAACATATAGGCCGCCCTAAAAGTAGAGCAAGCGGTCCATCTTATTATAGTCTTTAAAATAATCCGTTATGTTACAATAGACAGTTTGGGTTATCCTTTTGACCACACAATCCTTGACTTAAAACAAACGCCTGTTGTAATAGTATCGAAGAAATAACGTCCTCGTAGAACAAGAGATCTGATGGATGATACGATGACAGCTAATACTGGAACAATACACACACACACAAAGATGACTAGCTCGTTACATATTTATCCTGTCTGATAACCCCCTGGAGTGTTTTCATATGTCAGCCCCCTCCCCCCGCCCCTCATTTACCCAATCACCCCATTTTGTTTAACATTTCTATTTTCTACAAAAGGAAAACAAAAGATCTTGTTATAGTACTGTGAACGCTGCTACACCAGCCCTATGCTCAGGTCGGTCCGAATGGTACTTTGCTTATAGTTCTGTGAACGCTGCTACACCAGCCCTATGATCAGCTCGGTCCAAATGGTACTTTGCTTATAGTTCTGTGAACGCTGCTACACCAGCCCTATGCTCAGGTCGGTCCGAATGGTACTTTGCTTATAGTTCTGTGAACGCTGCTACACCAGCCCTATGATCAGGTCGGTCCGAATGGTACTTTGCTTATAGTTCTGTGAACGCTGCTACACCAGCCCTATGATCAGCTCGGTCCGAATGGTACTTTGCTTATAGTTCTGTGAACGCTGCTACACCAGCCCTATGATCAGCTCGGTCCGAATGGTACTTTGCTTATAGTTCTGTGAACGCTGCTACACCAGCCCTATGATCAGCTCGGTCCGAATGGTACTTTGCTTATAGTTCTGTGAACGCTGCTACACCAGCCCTATGATCAGGTCGGTCCGAATGGTACTTTGCTTAAAGTTCTGTGAATGCTGCTACACCAGCCCTATGATCAGGTCGGTCCGAATGGTACTTTGCTTATAGTTCTGTGAACGCTGCTACACCAGCCCTATGATCAGCTCGGTCCGAATGGTACTTTGCTTATAGTTCTGTGAACGCTGCTACACCAGCCCTATGATCAGCTCGGTCCGAATGGTACTTTGCTTATAGTTCTGTGAACGCTGCTACACCAGCCCTATGCTCAGGTCGGTCCGAATGGTACTTTGCTTATAGTTCTGTGAACGCTGCTACACCAGCCCTATGATCAGGTCGGTCCGAATGGTACTTTGCTTATAGTTCTGTGAACGCTGCTACACCAGCCCTATGATCAGCTCGGTCCGAATGGTACTTTGCTTATAGTTCTGTGAACGCTGCTACACCAGCCCTATGATCAGCTCGGTCCGAATGGTACTTTGCTTATAGTTCTGTGAACGCTGCTACACCAGCCCTATGATCAGCTCGGTCCGAATGGTACTTTGCTTATAGTTCTGTGAACGCTGCTACACCAGCCCTATGATCAGGTCGGTCCGAATGGTACTTTGCTTAAAGTTCTGTGAATGCTGCTACACCAGCCCTATGATCAGGTCGGTCCGAATGGTACTTTGCTTATAGTTCTGTGAACGCTGCTACACCAGCCCTATGATCAGCTCGGTCCGAATGGTACTTTGCTTATAGTTCTGTAGGACCACTGAGATTGAGAAAGTCAGACAACTTATAATTTGAAAATCGTTCGTCACTAGTTTCATATCAGTTTTAAATATATGTCCATGTACATGTGTCTCCTGAGCTTATGTAGTGCGGTGGCCGAGATGCTTCGATCCGAAAGTTATGGGTTCGAATCCTGGTGGCGGCTAGGATATTTTTTTTCCCGGGACTTGAGGGTATCCCCGAGTCTACCCAGCTCTGATGCGTACCTGACATTAGTTGGGGGATAGTAAAAGCGGCTGGGCGTTGTGCTGGCCACACATCCCCTAGTATGCCGTGGCCACAGAAACTGGTGAACGCAGCTTCACACCAGCCCTATGGATCAATTTGGTCCGAAGGGTACATTACTTTACTCCTGAGCCTTATTTTAGAAAGATTTAATTATAAATTAAAGATTATGTGAAAATCTTTAGCTACGGCTTTCATTGGAATTTTTTTTTTATGGATATGAACAAGTATAATTACAGAGTCTTTGGGTTTTTATTATTTTTCTATCTATAGATTAGAGCAGTGGTCGGCAACCTTTTGCTAATGGTGTGCCAAACTGGGATTTTTAAATCATTCAGTGTGCAAACAGCCTAAAAGTCAACCTGCTCTATTATACTTTAATTTAACTACGTAGCAAGACCAAAAACAAAGAAAAACAATAGAGAAAATCGTTAAAGCGTTTTATATTAAATAAAATAAATAACATGTTTGTGATTATCATCCTTTTTATTTGTATTTAAACCAAATACTAAATTTTATTACCAAACTTTCACATTTATGGTAACTATTTTGTAATCATTATCATTTGGTTATCAAGATAAGAATCTTGCAACTGATAATATTGATTATTATATTTTGTTAGTTTTTCTTTAATTTATTGAATTTTATTGACGTCTTCAGGGTGACAATAGCAATCGTAAAGAGGAATTGATACGTAGTAATCATACCTAGTGGGTAGTTAATATAATGTTTGAAAAATGTGCATTTAATTTTTTTGTCATGTAATATTTATATAATTTTTAACTTGTTTTTACAGTTTGGTCATTATAAAGTTTTAAGTTGTAAGCCATTTAGTCTTTTATAAAAAAAAAAAAAAAGAAAGAAACATAGCCTAATATTAGAAATATTAGCGTAAATATTATGCGCTAATTATCTCCCTTTAATTAAAATAAAGTTTCTAAATTTGATTCAATAGTGATGCAAACAAGTTATGTTTTTATGTTTATGTATAAGAAATAATTATTGAGTTATTATTTTTTCTTTTTATAAATCCAGCATTAAGGTATCCAATACAAGATTGAATTATTTGAGATATAAAATTAATTAACCTTAAACCCTTTGTTGCATAACGTCCAATATTTTGGACACTTTCTCGAAAAAAAAATTTCCTATACCTTTTGTTTTATGCAAAATATATTTTGTTCTGTGTCTTAATGTTTATATGGACCATGTTTTTTAATAACCAAGAGCCGGTTCTCTTGACTACATTTTTTTCAATAACAAAATTTGTTTTAGAATTACTTATATTTATTTTAAATTATAGAAGATGAGCATAAAACTCGTAAATGTAGTTAGTCTGTATCAATAATTAATGAGTTCCTTGTCTTGAATGCTCTTCGCTAATTTATAATGGCAGATACATATTTAGTCATTTCTGAGTAGTGTATTGTAAAAGACCTCTGTGAATGCTTAACACAGCTTTCATGTTCAATAAATACTGTTCACATGTCTAAGTTGAACCAAAAGTTGAAAGTAGAGAAATGCCTGGCAGTGTTGAATAGCAGATGACTTTCCTAAGCAGCTTCCATTCAGATTTTCTATCAAATTGGCACATTTCGATGTCCATTTTTTTTTTATGTTTAAAATCGCCAATATCCCTGCAATTAAAAAAAACACATCTAGTCTATATCTAAGAAGGTTGTAGTAAGACCAGGCCAGTTAGACTTGATGAGTGATGAGGTATGAAAAAATGAGTCCATGCATTTGAAAGTCTTGTTTTTGTTTAGAAAACTCCACTTTGACTGCTTCAATGTACTTCTGAAAAAGCCCAACTATCTATCTTAATATATGCCTTTATAAAGGGACTTACATTTAGTTCAATGTTTTGAAATTGATTTCACTCAAGATATATGCAAATCCATTCCAGGGGAGGGAAGGGGAATATTAAAAAAATTTTGTGTAATAATAATCAAGAATGTGATCAATAATCAATCATAATTGTTTTGTTGTTGCAGAAAAAATAAGCATCTGCAAACACGGTACTTTATAAGTTAGAAATAGTATGTCCTATTTATTAAAGCCTTTATTATATTATGTAATCAGTAAACTCTACATACACAAAACCCAGCAAACATATCTTTCGCCCATAAACGATAAATAAACTTGTGTGATATTAGCGCAGGTCATTACCTAGTTCTGAACTAACGCGAAACCCTAACTCTACAAACATCAACTTCTAATGATTACCAAAGACTATGAAGATTCTATTTTTAGAGCGTATATGTTCTTTTTCCGTGCGCATCCAATAACGCTGTCTTAAATTACTTCTACGCTCCTACGTTTGCCTTATTGTTTCCGCTGTATAAAACTTTTGATTATAATTTTTCATTGAGGAAATCATAGCGATTAAATAAAACGGACGTGTATAGTGCAAAAGGGAATCTGAGAATTCCGAAAAGAAGTCATTCGAGTCATGAAATAACAGAAATATTAAAGCAAGCGGTCTTTGTTATTACAATCAAACGAACAACGTCGCATATGACGTCACGTTAAAGCGCGCACGGGTTTGTAGAGTAGACTAATTACTACATTGGCTTGATTAAATTTAATCTAATCTTGGGTCACGGACCTCACTTTTACCTGTTCACTGCGGGAGTGGCGGTTCTATCCAAATAATTGATTGTAGGGAAAGAAGGAGACAAATAGTTTATGTCTGTGTGTTTCTAAGTTATTTGTTTCACATCCTCTCGTTTCATTGCGCTTGGGGCTTCCATTTTTTTTATCTATAGATTAGAGAGCCTTAAATTTAGATTGTATATAATTTACCAATTCTATAGTTTAGGAATTCTAAACTTTATCAGTTCGAAATTTAGTGTTTCTGTAGTTGATCTTTTTTTAGGGTTTTAGTTTAGGGTTTCTATAATTATGAACACAATAGTTTAGGATTTCTATAGGTTAGGATTTCAATAGTTTAGGATTCTATAATTTTAGGATTTCTATTGTTTAGGATTCTATAGTTCAGGATTTTATAGTTAGGATTTATATAGCTTATTTTTATATATAATTTGAATTTACTGAGACATCTTTTGTTTTGATTGAATCCATTTCATTAATTGAATGTTAAATCAAATATAAGGAACCTTCTTAGAAATTGTTCTAATCTGTATCTCTTCAAAACGCCAATTATAAAGAAAAGATTTTACGCGCTACGCTTATCAGTGGCTTAAGTCTAGTCCTACATTTTGATTCGTTTTGAAGATAAAATTAATTATTATTTTTTTTTTTAAACTAATTCGAACAACCCATTCCATGCCCGAAATGACACTCGTAATGAAAGAGAATTTATAAGGAATGAGTCCTTGCATACGGAATAAGAAATTGTTATTGTCTTCAATCTATGTTGTCTTTAAGATTGCTTTATTAGATATATTTATTTGTATTATATCTAAGTTGGACTTAGGTTTTCATAATATAAGTTGGCTGAACAGTTTAGGACAAATGTTAGAATGCAAAAAAAAAGATTTTTGTGGTATAAAACAAGGGATCGCAACCGTAGTGTACCAAAGAAGGTTTATAATTTAATCAGCGTGTTAACAGACTCAAAGTCATCCTGCTCTATACTTGTAGAAAATAATTTAAAAGTCTTCTTAGGGGTATTCCGTGTACCATTGAAAATTGCTCTGTGTGCCAAGTCTGGCACGCGTTGCGTAGGTTGCCGACCCATGGTATAAAACATATACACATACAATGTCCAGGCGAGCTTGACTACACAGAACTGAAAATAAAAACCGGACGAGCATTCCGGTTCTTGTGTTCATGGCGTTACGATGTTCAGGGATGAACCACGGAGGTCCACATCAAGATTCTGTCCGGGCACCATCCACCCCATGACACGCCGAAGTGTAAAATAGGGCGCAATCTGCATAGCCCATGCACAAACTGCGGAATAACCCTCGGATCATTATCGCGGTAGCTCGCCAGTATACCTGCAATGTCGCCCGGTAGCGAAAATCCCAAAGTATTAGGTATGGGCATACAGGCACTAGGGCGGGTTTTGAAACGGGACTGTCACGCTCATTTCTTCCTCCCAAACGAGGCTCGGGTCCTCTTGGCGGTGTAATGTGCCTTGGACGCGCAGTAGGGGCCGTCCCCCAAAGCGTTAGCCCGCCGGTGTATTCTTAATTTGAACGTATCGGCGGTTTACACACTTCGACAGTCTTTGAGGCCCACGGGTACATAACTGAGACTAGACAGAAGATCTAACTAAACAGTTACATCACTATAATTGAAGGAATTCTCCCTGAGACATGAATGAAGTGTTACAAATAAAAAGTGCGTCTGACCCCCAAGGGAGAGTACGTCTGCCTCTTGGCCCCTTCCATGGAAACACGAAAAATATCTTATCCAAAACTGGAGGAAACTAAAAAGTTAAATAAACTTGGTTATATCCCTTGGATGATAACAACTATATACATTTCATTGACAATATTATGGGATACAATTGAAAGAAACAGAGTTTGAATTTGAATTGTTGTATTTCCGGCCCATCAACATCGAAGGTTATACATGACCTTTTTGTTAACGTTGTTGTCATGTTTCTCTTGTATCCATTTTATTGTTCTTATATCTTTAAATTCTGTAGTACAGTTGGATGTGCTTTAATATAGTTTATTATATATTTTGGTTTCGTTTTGCTGAAAAGTACATGAAGAGTTCTACAGTAATAGTATTTACGTCGAATTTCACTAAATGTATTGCATTCCAACAAAATGTAAGAAACGGTTAAGTTGGCATTGCAGAAATCATATATTGGGGCTTGAGTGGATACATAACTTGTGTTAAATGTATAAAGACAATCCCATAGAAGTTTTGTTAGCTTATTAAAAAAAGTAAGTAAAAGTCTTAT
Source organism: Anisus vortex (assembly GCA_949126835.1). Lineage (NCBI taxonomy): Eukaryota > Metazoa > Mollusca > Gastropoda > Planorbidae > Anisus > Anisus vortex. The sequence continues at coordinate 18,742,604 of OX421506.1, read as the reverse complement.
TTTATTTTAAAGGGTTGCTGCCCCTTGCCAGATAGATGGAACCACATAGGTCCTATAAGTATGCCACTATAGAGCGTTCTCAGTGGGCGTGACTTAGGTTTTTACTCTATTTTTAGTGACGTATTTGTGTAAATATAAGAACCCACTTGAGGTACAAATGTAACGTGGTGAAAGTGAAGTTGCTCTTTATCATGCAAAATTCACATCTGAATATTGGCTATCCTACTCAAAAATAAGGAGGTAAATAGTAGTACTGTAGATTAATTGATTAATGTGATTAAGCTAGACCTATTTACACTTTCAATTTCACTTTATAGGCCTACACTTTTAATGTTTCGTAGGCTAGGCTACGATGTCAAGTGATAGTGTTGTTGGTGAATAGGCTATCTAGTCAAGTCACTAATAGGCTCACATCGTCTATGATCTATATCTATGATAATAATAAAATAGCCTATTTTATTTAACATACATAATACAGCTTAAATCTTAATAAGACTTAAAACACAACACATCATTTAAAAAAAGCTCGAGCCTATATGATACTTTATTAATGCAGCGGCCATTATTACTTGTACACCATTACAGAAAGTAAACACAAATCACGCGCTTTTTGTCACGTGATTGCAAACGCCCTATTGTGTAAGCAGCATCGAGGATATGTATAGAAATTCGGCAAACTAGACTCTACTTGGAGAATTTCTACTGGATATCCGTTCAAAACCTATGATGCTACGATTAGTTTACGTGTCGGGATTGGGAAGGGGGGGGGAGGTCCCAATGTCTACACAGCTCTGACGGGTACCTAACATTACTTTAGGTAAAGTAAAGCCGGCTTGTGGTATTGTGCTGGCCACTCAATCATCCCTTAGTACGCCGTGGTGAACGCTGCTTCACCGGCCCGAGGGATCAATTTGGTCCGACGGGATACTCTACGTTACGTAAATCCGTATCTCCAATTATTTCTGTTCTGCAATTTGGAATTGAGTGGTCCACTTTCAAAAATTGCTAGGTCATTTTTAAAAATATTTTTTAAATATTACTTTAACCCCCTCTCATAAAGACTATGTGTTTATTTATATGATTTTCTTAAGATCTTTCTTCAAACAATTCGAGGTACTATACTCTTATATAGTTGATACAAAATATAAAGTTCCTTTGCAAAGAGGCCGAATTGTAACGTAAAAATGTTGATTGGAATGGAATGGGTTGCCTGAACAAATCAGGGAAACCAGTATATTAAAATCACTTAAAACATTCATAAAGGTGCAAGACTAGACTCGGACAACGGATGAGCGTAGGACGCAATAATCTTCTTTATAGAAGGAGTGTCTGTAATATATAAAATAAGATAAGATTTCTGTAAAATCAGTTTATCAGTTTATGTTGGTGTATCCCGTTTTGCAAGTTGGCTACGCGATTGCGCTAATTTTCAATATTCTTAACCCTTCCGGTACCGACCTACTTTTATCTATGCTGCCTTCAGTTCCGCTATATACGCGCCCGGGACTGTAAGGGTTAAGGGATTTTTTTTAGTTCAAAAACACATGTCTATTCTTTATTATAACAAAAGCTGTGTTTTATTATACACCGTGTTTCATTAAAGCGATCAAGTTTACGGTGCGTTGCCCCCAACAACAATTACGACCCCATTTAACCAGCCATGAAATTAACCAGCTCTTCATATCCACACGTGACTTTATCTAAATTTCTATTCAGTCGATCGTCAGCTGTTGGGGTTGCACCGTGTGGAGTTCCGACTTCATCTTTTCAAGATGGGGGCAAACGAAATTGAATTGCCCGACTCCCCCTTGGGAGGTGGGGGGGGGGGGGGGGTCCCTATCTTGGGCTTGCCTTGTATTGATCAATTTGGCCACTGGTTAAGTCTACCCCCCGGTGTTATGCAATGTGCATGGTTGAATACAGCAGCGGCAGCGACGAGAGGATAATGTATGGGAAGGGGGGGAAATGAGATTAAGCCCTCTGACTCTTTTATTAGTAAATCGCTGATTTCTTATCTGTTACAGACACTCCTTCTATAGTGAAGATTATTGTTACCTACGCTTAGTCGTGTCTAAGTCATTGTAATGTTTTGTAGTTTTTTTTTTTATTTTAATGTTTTTTGGTTTTCTTGATTGGCTCAAACAACTGATTCCATGTCGAACTGCCACTAGTAGAGTATTTTTTTACCCTATGTCTTTCTGAGCTATTGAATAGTTGAATAGATAATTTTGTTTGAATTCTAAGTTAGAATTGAAGAATATATCTTTTATCTTCTTTGCTTGATTATTATTTTTCAAGAATCAACTTCTTCTTTTCTCAATGAGTTTAATAAACTTTGGTCGTTTGTTAGTGTTTAAGATTTATAAGGTAAAATATATTGATTGGACGTTTGTGTATATATAATAAAATTGAAATTTGTTTTAGTAATGTATTAAATATACACACATCCAAGAATCAATTCAAAACTTGGCGTCTAGAACGGTCTAGATTTAGTCTATTTATCCCACAATGCCCTTTTTAATATTTTCCCCACAATGCCCTTTCTGATATTTTTCCATGTAACGCTCTTTCTCATTTTGAAGTCACCAGTTGGCATATTCATAGGAATGACAAGGCTCAGAACGCTTTTTAGCGTTTGGCACTCTTAAGAACGATTTCTTACAAAAACTATAATTAAAAAATGATTCCAGCTCCCTGAGTAAGAAAATATTTTTGGGGGGAAACAACAGGAATGAGGTCAAGATTGTTTACCGCTTTAGCCAGGATCTAAAGAAAGGGCACGCTGACCTGTTCAGTAGGACGCATTTTACAATCGCAAGTGAACGCTCGCAAGTAAAAGAAAAGAAAAGAAATGGTTGTTTTTTTATTGGCCACAAATCCATTTTGTATCAAGTCAGATTTTGTTAAACCTAACGTTTCGGTTTTTTCTCTCTCTCTGTCTCTCTCTGTCTCTCTCTGTCTCTCTCTGACTCTCTCTGTCTCTCTCTGTCTCTCTATGTCTCTCTCTGACTCTCTCTGTCTCTCTATGTCTCTCTCTGTCTCTCTCTGTCTCTCTCTGTCTCCCTCTGACTCTCTCTGTCTCTCTCTGTCTCTCTATGTCTCTCTCTGACTCTCTCTGACTCTCTCTGTCTCTCTATGTCTCTCTCTGACTCTCTCTGACTCTCTCTGTCTCTCTATGTCTCTCTCTGTCTCTCTCTGTCTCTCTCTGTCTCTCTCTGACTCTCTCTGACTCTCTCTCTATGTCTCTCTCTGACTCTCTGACTCTCTCTGTCTCTCTCTCTATCTCTCTCTCTGTCTCTCTCTGACTCTCTCTGACTCTCTCTGTCTCTCTATGTCTCTCTCTCTGTCTCTCTCTGTCTCTCTCTGACTCTCTCTGACTCTCTCTGTCTCTCTATGTCTCTCTCTCTGTCTCTCTCTCTGTCTCTCTCTGACTCTCTCTGACTATCTCTGTCTCTTTATGTCTCTCTCTCTGTCTCTCTCTCTCTGTCTCTCTCTGTCTCTCTCTGTCTCTCTCTGACTCTCTCTGACTCTCTATGTCTCTCTCTCTGTCTCTCTCTCTGTCTCTCTCTGACTCTCTCTGACTATCTCTGTCTCTCTATGTCTCTCTCTCTGTCTCTCTCTCTCTCTGTCTCTCTCTGACTCTCTCTGTCTCTCTCTGACTCTCTCTGTCTCTCTCTCTGTCTCTCTCACTGTCTCTCTCTCTGTCTCTCTCTTTGTCTCTCTCTGTCTCTCTCTGTCTCTCTCTCTGTCTCTCTCTCTGTCTCTCTCTCTGTCTCTCTCTCTCTCTGTCTCTCTCTTTGTCTCTCTCTGTCTCTCTCTCTGTCTCTCTCTCTGTCTCTCTCTCTGTCTCTCTCTCTGTCTCTCTCTCTGTCTCTTTTTGCCTTTCTTAGTATCTGTCTTACAGCGTCTCTTTTAATCTCTTATCCTCTACTCTTATCTCCCCGCCTCTGCCCGACAATTATTCTCTTCACTAATTATTCACTAACTAAATTACTGATAATCTTTCTATGTGTCTTTCTTTCATTTTATCCAATTTAGATGTTTGATTTTTTTACAAGGCATAAACAGAACAATTAACTTGATTTATTAGTGCACATAACAATAACCAGATAAACACCCCCAGTTACACGCTACATCTAAACATGAACAGGATAGATCGATACAAGCTCAACGGAATAAATTTCGGATGAATAAACATTTGTCTCTCTCTCTTTTCATATCTACCTATAATTCTCTAATTCTCTCTATCCTGTTTTTTTCTCTCCTCCTTTTCTCTCTAGTTCTTTCATTCTCTCTCTTACTCTTGCTCTCTCCTTCATATCTCTCTTTCTTTCATTCACTCTCTCATTCTCTCTCTCCTTCTTCATATCTCGCTAGTTCTTTCTTACTCCTTCTTGATATCTTTCATTCTCTCTCTTTCGATCTTTTTTTTATATATTTTCTATCTAGTTCTTTTCTCTAATATTTCTTTCCTTTTTTCTCTCATGTTTTTTCATTTTCTATAAATACTTCTCTCTCTCCTCCTCTCTCATTCTCTTTCTCCACCTTTCTCTATTTCTGATTCTTTCTCTAGTTCTCTCTATATCTCTTAAAGTCTTTCTCATCGCCACCATCTGTCAATGTATTATTACATTTTCTTTCTTTATTAATGAAAAAAAAGTATCCCGTCAAAATAAATTGATCCATAGGTCCGATGAAGCAGCGTTCACCAGTTTCTGTGGGCACGGCATACTGGGGTGATTGTGTGGCCAGCACAATGCACAGCCGCCTTTACTTTACCCCAACTAAGGTCAGGTACCCATCAGAGCTGGGTAAACTCAGGGACACCTTCCAGAACCGAAAACAAATCCTAGCCTTCACCAGGACCTTCGGTGCACCAGCGGAACACGCTGCCAGCTCGACCACTGTGCCGCCAAGCAACAAAAGTATCGCTAATATGACTAATTTTATACAAACAAATTCAAGCTCTTAACAACTAATATCTTGATTTTATTATCATTTTATATCACACTTGCTGTTATCAATGTCATTGCTAGGCTCTTTGCTACCCGAAATATAGGATACAACACTTATAATAATACATAGACATTATTTGCTCTCTTAATGGTTGATTTCAATGGTACAATAACAACGAGACGGAAACTAAGCCTATGTATGTGTATGTGTGCGTGTGTGAATGTATTGTGTCCATCTAAATATGCGTACTTGTGCTAATGCATTGGTTATTGTTATAGTACATGTGTACATTTAGATTCACATGGGGATAGACGTGTACATCTGATTATACTCAACTGCCTCCCACTCGCCACGAAATAAAGTATCGATATGATCCCGGGCGCGCTAAGCATTTGATACCAAGGAAAACTGATGCATGTAGTACATAATATGCATAATGACTTTATTGTATATATCTAGAAGCAACACACTCACGCATCCATGCATCAGCATATACTCATAGATGAAACGGCAAGTATATATGCATAAAACATACGCATGCAAGCACAACTTAAAATGGTCTTCTTTCCACAAGTCTTTTACTCTTCCTTTAACTCTTCCTTTTACTCTTCCTTTTACTCTTCCTCACTTCCTCTCTGTATTTTTCATTTTCTTCCTCTCTCGCTAGCAATAGCGTAGCAGAGGATTGTTCCGGTTGTGCAGTGCACAAGGGGCCTCAAGGGCCCAATGTTGACGATGATACTTCTGGCAGCGAGCGGACAAAATTTTAATAGTTCTTCTGGGGCTTCGAATAGAAGGGACCCACAGAGGCAGGTCTGTATAAGGGTCCCCAAATACATTGCTACGCCTTAGTCTCCCTCGCTGCCTCTTTCTGTTAGCTCCCTATTCTCTCTTAAACCACATATCTCTCGTTTCAAATCTGTGACTGCCAGTTTTTAACCTCTGCTCGTCTATTCTCAATTATCTATCTCTTTTTCCTCTCTCGTTTTCTTTCTACGTTTCTCTTAGTCTGTCTGTCTATCTCTCTCTCTCTCTTCCTCTTTCGCTCTCTCTGTCACTGTAGGCCTATCACCCCTTTATCTCTTTTCATTTCGATGTTCTCTCCTTTATCATCTCTACTTGTCTCTTCTCGTTTCTCTATCTCTTTCTCCACTCTTTCTCTTTCTCCACTCTCTCTCTCTATTGATTTCTATTCCTCTCTGTCTGTGTCTCTCTTTCTCTCTCTGTATCCACGAATCATTCTCTTCTTGTCTCTCTCCCTCCATATCTCTCTTTCCTTCTATCCCTGTTTGTCTCACTCTCCCTCTCTCTCTCTCTGTCTCTTCAACATTGAACAGACTGACCGTTACATTTTGCCAGCTATCGATCCAATATTTTATACTTTTATTTTTTTATTTCCTTTATCTACAAGCCGGTCAGACTCCAGTAGCATAGTGGAGCCACTAAAAAGCCTCCGGGACATCTCGTCTGCACGTCACACGCGGCTACTCTACGAAGCCAGTTTTTCTGCCGCAGTCCCAGATCCAGTATTACGGCAGACGATTTATCTCGGTGAGAGACGAGAGTACATGCTCGCTATGTAAAGATTCCATAGTTGGCGAGCAAACGGCTAGGTCTGGCGAGTGCGGATTTGAGTTATATTTGGGGATTGAGTTTGTATTGTTTCTGATTTTGAAAGAAGAGAAAATATGTTCCTGTGTCTGTAACATCTTTACTGTATTTACAATATGCTTTTTTAATTAATTACACTTATTATTAGCCTACACATATTCTCTGTGTATCGACACAACTATATGTACATTTCGCTACATAAGATAGGCCCTCTCTGAAATGTCATTTATATACGTATGCATTGATAACGAATGTTTTGGAAGTGGGGTGAAGATAAATAGTTATTGGGTAGTGTAGCGCTGAATGTTATGGTAAATAGTTATTGGGTAGTGTAGCGCTGAATGTTATGGTAAATAGTTATTGGGTAGTGTAGCGCTGAATGTTATGGTAAATAGTTATTGGGTAGTGTAGCGCTGAATGTTATGGTAAATAGTTATTGGGTAGTGTAGCGCTGAATGTTATGGTAAATAGTTATTGGGTAGTGTAGCGCTGAATGTTATGGTAAATAGTTATTGGGTAGTGTAGCGCTGAATGTTATGGTAAATAGTTATTGGGTAGTGTAGCGCTGAATGTTATGGTAAATAGTTATTGGGTAGTGTAGCGCTGAATGTTATGGTAAATAGTTATTGGGTAGTGTAGCGCTGAATGTTATGGTAAATAGTTATTGGGTAGTGTAGCGCTGAATGTTATGGTAAATTGTCGTACATCCGGTCCCGGTGCTTACAATGGCTAGAATATGTCAATATAATCAATTCTGTGTGGCATAGATGTCGTTAGTTAAGGAGATTATAAGGATGCTGGTCATTGTTCTGGCACCACAATACTCGTGTGGGCCTTGGCCTTAAATTGAGGTTTATTTGTGCGGTATATCTATCTATCTATATCTATAGTTCTATATCTATATATCTATATATATACATATAGATAGATATATATATAAATATGTGTATGTGTGTGTAAGACGTAGTTTGAATTTCAAGCGTCTACGTTTTAACTTTTTAACGTTATTTTGTCAATGAGTCAGTTAAAGAGTGTCTTATAAAAGTCCTAAATGCGTCTATAAATATATCTTTAAACATCTGTAAAATAGTAGAGATTTGCTAAGTGGATAATTTACATTGTATTCGTCCATCTGAAGATTATGTATTATTAGTATTATTATTATTTGTTACCTCCTTATTGTTTGTCTGTATCGTTGAAAAACCCGCCAGCGACCATGTGTGTGCATTTATTTGTTTGAGAAAAAGTGACAGGGAATTTATTTTAATGGATCGGAATTTGGAACGAATTTCAATGTTGCAAAAAAAAAATGTCCTTTTTTTTTCAAGGGATATAATAAAAACAGACTTTAGAATACTAAAAAATTAACACGGTTATTTCCCTTAGATTAACAAAATTTATTTTTCAGCTCTTATAATTAAATTTGATTTTACAATTATAATTAATTATGCAAACATTTCATTATTTTACTATCGCAGTAACGTTGCATTCGTTGTTGGCCGGAGCGGTCGTATAATCGGCCGCCTCCTCCCCCTTTTCAAAATTGCTAAAACAAGCCCTCAACTATCTATTTTGATGAACTAATATTCGACGTTTATTATTCCCAGACTTTTAACTTCATACCGTTCTCTATTACTGATATGAATTCTATTCATCTTCAACTTTTCTTAAGCCGCACACAAATTATTATGACAATTGAAAATCTAGGTAAAAAATAAACAGTTCTATACAAAACTATTAGAAACCATAATTGTTTTGTTTTATTCGGTTTCTCTTTAGTAGTCAGTGTAAGGCTTAGGCGCAATCATAATTGTTGCGAGTCAAATCTAGTGAGTTCTTTATGTCAGGGGTCGGCAACCTACGGGGACGCGTACCAGACGTGGCACGCCGAGGGATTATCAATGGCGCGCGGAAGAGTCCTTAAAAGTCTCTTCTACGAGAGACTTAGTGCTACAGCAAGATGACTTTTAGACTGTTGGCACGCTGAATGAATTAGAAATCCTACTTTGGCACACTGTTAACAAACGGTTGCCGACCCCTACACTTTATGTCAAGGGAGGAAACTGTAACAGTGGAATCAATAGCCGGGTGAACATTTACAATTAACTATTTCTCTTTCGGCAAAGTTTTTTTGTAAATTATTTAGACAAATTCTATCACTAAGCAAGATTTGGAGAGGGCTGTAAAAGTCTGTAAGCTTTTGTTCTGGCTCATGGGTGAACGCAGGTATACTTTTTTTTTTAGATTGCTTTTAGAGAAAGAGCGCTCACAGTTGGCAAAGAATGGTAAGAAAGAGACGCAGAAAGATATCTTATATAGCTTATATATTACAGACGCTCTTTTAATAAAGAAGATTATTACGACCTACGATCATGCGTGGTCTTATTCTATTCCTGCATTTTTATTAGTGATTTGAATGATGTTAAGTATACTGGTTTTTTTTTGGTTTGTTCGGGCAACCGATTCAATTTCCCGGATGCCACTCGGGAAGAAGAGTAGGCTACTTATATGCATTTGTTCTCGCATAAGGGACAATGAAATATTAGATCACAATATTAGAACATGCATTTCGGTTTAACTTACTCTTATGAATAGTAGATCTCATATGAATGCTGTTTTAAAGCCTACAAAGAGGTCGCTTACAATTATTGCCTACCCTATAGTGACTAATTATATACCTGATATTGAACATTTTACGAAGATTAAAGGTGCACATTAATTGATACATACTAATTACATTCAAATAATTTTCAATAAAAATAATTAATTCTTGAACAAATTTATTTGTTTTATTATGTTAATACATATAAGATGCTTATGTACTATCATAATATTATGTAATTATTTGAATTATTAATGTTTTTAAAATGAACTCCTTAAATCGACTTAAAAGATGCATACAAAAGTCAGCCAGGAAATACAATAGCTGACTCCTAAATGATAATTTTTCTTGCTTGATAAATGGAATGATAGTGTGCGCGAATGTCTATTGTGCTTGAGTACCAATGGTTCTTAATTATTGTTTTAAGTATCGGTAAAGGTATGCTGAAAGACGGAATTTATGTAATCAAGTCAAATTTCCATTTATTAGGACCAATAAAGTAATCTTATCTTTAAAATAATTTTCAACCTCTAATTACATCTTAAAATGAATGACGTACTACTGGATTTGTATAAGGAACAAATGATTAATAAATAATATAAGTTTATTAAAAAACAAATTTTTGGCGTCACAAGGATCAAATTTGTACACGTGAACTTATTTAAAGGGAGATAATAAATCCGTGTTGTTGTTTTTTACGTTATAATTAATGTTTTTTTTTTGTTTAGATAAAATAATATTTAATTTACAATTTATAATTGTTAAAATTTATAAGATTTTAGAATATAATATAATTCAAAGATATATAGATATTATATATAATATTACATTTAATTTGTTCATTATTTTTAGATATAAAATTAACTACCCAGTATGTATGATTACTTTGGCATATTTACCGGTAGTTAAATGATTATAGTGCAATCTAGTCAAACGTAAAAGAAATTAGTGTTCAAGCTTCTCGGCCTTTTGTCTAAGTTCGATCACTCTGGCTTCCTCACACAATGTATAGATCTTCTCCGCCTTGTGCGATTAGATTTTTCACAACTGTGTAGGAGGTCTGAGTTACCCCACCCCCTGAGCTACGGCTCTCATAACTATACGATGCCTAGTAGGCCCAAAGGAGGGGCAAGGAGATCAAACTCCGCCGCGCCTCCTACCAAAAAAAAAAAAAAAAAAAAAAAAGAAATTAGATAATAATCTCTGATCTCTAATCAGATAAAGTCGGATTGTCAACCAAAAACCAACGGACACTTCGCGGGCTCTATCCCTGCCACCGACCGATCCATGTCGCCCTGCAGGAGCCTTGGGCCCAGTGGACGTAATAATCTTCTATCTAGAAAGAAAGTCTGTTAACTTATAAGATGATAAGACTAACTATAACAATTACATTTAATTTTTTTAAAGCATAAATATGAAAGTTGTGTAATAAAATTTTTGATTTGCTATATTATATTAACTGCAAAAGAAAAAAAAAAGGGGGGGGGGGGGGAGAATGATGATGAACTCAATTAACGTTAATTTTTGGGTATATACATAACGCTTTAATAATTGTCTTCATATATTTTTTAACGGTTGACTTTTTCTTATTTCAGTATTTTATTAGTTTAAAAAAATCTAGCATTTTGGTTTTGCCAAATAATTCAGAATTGACTATTTTGAACTCAACATGAATTTTAAAGGCATTAATTTAAATAAAACAGTTTGACTGTATAGAGTATAGATTAATTACAATAAGGCCAGTTGTTTTTGGTGTGTTGAGAAAGTTTGTTGAGCAATTGTTAACTTACAAACGAAACCGGAACCTGGTTTTAGGGTAATTTTGTTATTATCGTAATATCTAACGGTTTGTGTTCACTTCTGCAAGGTTTCTCTGTAAAGCGCCTTTGCTTTTGACCTTGGTCAGCGCCATATAAATTGTCTTTTAAAAATAAAAAATAACTTATGGTAGAGCAGGCTAACTTTCAGGCTGTTGGCACGCTGAATTAGAAATTCTAATTTGCCACACCACTATCAAAATGTGACACCGAGTCCGATCGTCAGCATGTTCGGCTGGCGTACCAAAGGTCTTGGGTTCGAATCCTGGTGAAGGCTAGGATTCGTTCTCGGGTCTGATGGATATCTGCTTTAATTGGGGTAAAGTAATGGAAGCTGGGCATTGTGCTGGCCAAAAATCCTCTATTATGCCGTGGTAACAGAAACTGGTTAACGCTGCTTCAACAACCTTATGAATGAAATTGGTACGACTGGTTTACTTTAATTTACTAATTTACAAATACAACCTAATAACAACTTGTTGTATTGCTCAAATACAACCTAATAACAACTTGTTGCTTTGCTCAGATAAACAAAAGGACAAAAAACACTTTCACTTTCCCTTATGCGAGTGGCATCCGGGCATGGAATGGGTTGCCTAGACAAACCAGGAAAACCAATAATTTAACATAATTTAAAACACTAAAAAAATGCAAGACTAGACTCTGACCACGGATGAGCGTGGGACGCAATAATCTGTAATATATAAGATAATATAACAAGCAACACACAAAAAAAACAACATAATCTTACGAAGGCTTCACAATTTGGGCTTGTTTTAATCAATAAGACCGCTACACTCTTAGTTCTGATTTCACTTTTGTGTAATATTTTAGATTTAAAAAAAATCAGTTCATATTTTAAGTAATCTTACTATTTCACATACTTTTGTGGGGGGGGGGAGGGGGGCTGTATTTATATCATGTTTAAAAAGTTTCAAACGTCCTAGCTCTATTATAAATGTTTAGGAATTATTTTAAAACTATTAGCTACACCTTTAATCTTTCACGTAGATTCACAATTAGCTACATTTTTTATCTTTCCCATAGATTCACTATTAGCTACATGTTTAATCTTTCACATAGATTCACTATTAGCTACACATTTAATCTTTCACATAGATTCACCATTAGCTACATGTTTGATCTTTCACATAGATTCACTATTAGCTACACGTATAATCTTTCACATAGATTCACAATTAGCTACATTTTTTATCTTTCCCATAGATTCACTATTAGCTACATGTTTAATCTTTCACATAGATTCACAATTAGCTACATGTTTAATCTTTCACATAGATTCACTATTAGTTACACATTTAATCTTTCACATAGATTCACTATTAGCTACATGTTTAAATTTCACATAGATTCACTATTAGCTACACGTTTAATCTTTCACATAGATTCACTATTAGCTACATGTTTAATCTTTCACATAGATTCACTATTAGCTACATGTTTAAATTTCACATAGATTCACTATTAGCTACACGTTTAATCTTTCACATAGATTCACTATTAGCTACACATTTAATCTTTCACATAGATTCACTATTAGCTACATGTTTAAATTTCACATAGATTCACTATTAGCTACACGTTTGATCTTTCACATAGATTCACTATTAGCTACATGTTTAATCTTTCACATATATTCACTATTAGCTACATGTTTGATCTTTCACATAGATTCACTATTAGCTACATGTTTGATCTTTCACATAGATTCACTATTAGCTACATGTTTAATCTTTCACATAGATTCACTATTAGCTACATGTTTAATCTTTCACATAGATTCACTATTAGCTACACGTTTAATCTTTCACATAGATTCACAATTAGCTACATTTTTTATCTTTCCCATAGATTCACTATTAGCTACATGTTTAATCTTTCACATAGATTCACAATTAGCTACATGTTTAATCTTTCACATAGATTCACTATTAGCTACACATTTAATCTTTCACATAGATTCACTATTAGCTACATGTTTAAATTTCACATAGATTCACTATTAGCTACACGTTTAATCTTTCACATAGATTCACTATTAGCTACATGTTTAATCTTTCACATAGATTCACTATTAGCTACATGTTTAAATTTCACATAGATTCACTATTAGCTACACGTTTAATCTTTCACATAGATTCACTATTAGCTACACATTTAATCTTTCACATAGATTCACTATTAGCTACATGTTTAAATTTCACATAGATTCACTATTAGCTACACGTTTGATCTTTCACATAGATTCACTATTAGCTACATGTTTAATCTTTCACATATATTCACTATTAGCTACATGTTTGATCTTTCACATAGATTCACTATTAGCTACATGTTTGATCTTTCACATAGATTCACTATTAGCTACATGTTTAATCTTTCACATAGATTCACTATTAGCTACATGTTTGATCTTTCACATAGATTCACTATTAGCTACATGTTTGATCTTTCACATAGATTCACTATTAGCTACATGTTTGATCTTTCACATAGATTCACTATTAGCTACATGTTTAATCTTTCACATAGATTCACTATTAGCTACATGTTTAATCTTTCACATAGATTCACTATTAGCTACATGTTTAATCTTTCACATAGATTCACTATTAGCTACATGTTTGATCTTTCACATAGATTCACTATTAGCTACATGTTTGATCTTTCACATAGATTCACTATTAGCTACATGTTTGATCTTTCACATAGATTCACTATTAGCTACATGTTTAATCTTTCACATAGATTCACTATTAGCTACATGTTAAATCTTGCACATAGATTCACTATTAGCTACATGTTTGATCTTTCACATAGATTCACTATTAGCTACATGTTTAATCTTTCACATAGATTCACTATTAGCTACATGTTTAATCTTTCACATAGATTCACTATTAGCTACATGTTTAAATTTCACATAGATTCACTATTAGCTACATGTTTAATCTTTCACATAGATTCACTATTAGCTACATGTTTAATCTTTCACATAGATTCACTATTAGCTACATGTTTAATCTTTCACATAGATTCACTATTAGCTACATGTTTAATCTTTCACATAGATTCACTTGTTTTTAGTAATTTAACTCGCGATGTTCTGATAATTTATTTCATTTTCTTATTGGTCATTCTCTCAATTTTTGTGATATTCTCACTTTTGTCATATTCTTACTTTTGTGATATTCTTACTTTTGTGATATTCTTACTTTTGTGATATTCTTACTTTTGTGATATTCTTACTTTTTGCTATTATTATCAGTTGTTGTGTTTTAACTATATATTTGTTCCCCATTTCTTTCTTGTTTTTTTTTATGTACATGATCTTTCTTTTTTTCTTTCTTTTTGCTACCGTTCAGAACATGTCTCTAGTCTACAGACGCTCCTTGTTGTTTGGGGAGGAGGAGGCGTGTTTCAACTGCAGATCTGGTTTCCTTTAGATGATTACACTGCTCTTAAAGGCGACAGATTAAACTTCTAATAGGATTATATGGGGTGACACAATTTCCTTCAAAAAGAACACATAGCCCCCCCCCCCCCCCCCCCCCCCCGCCCTTCATCAAATTTCTTGAATCCGCCCCCTGAGAAATAAAAAAAAAAGTCCCCACAAGATCTCGGGTACACTTGTGCAAGAAGGCATTACTTGTCTATCGTAAAGTTGTGGGGGGGGGGGGGGGGGAAGCTAACGGTCAAAGGGGGGGGGGGGGGCATGGATGGAAGCTATCTCTCACAACTCTTCGAGAGACCTAATACTGTGACAAACAAGAAGGGCGCGCCCCCCCCCCCCCCCCCCCCCACCTTAATCCTCTTTTACTTCACTTCTGTTAGCTTGAAGAGCCACAGGGAGTAAAAAAAAGGAGCAACGTCTTCAAGACTCCCCCCCCCACACACACACACAAACACACCCGGGGGCCCCAGCCACCATTACCCCCCTCCTCTTTATCCCTTTACTACTCTACACACCAACACCAGAAACATTGAGCTGGTAAGGATTTTGACAGAATTACCACAGACCCCCTCTCTCCCCCTCCTCCACCACGAGCTATATCTTACTCCCACTTCCTCGTCCCTCCACAGTCTGTGGGAGGCATTTAAAGTTGTTAGGGGTGCGTGTGTGGGATGGTGGGAAGTGCTTCGGTACAGATCAGACGGCATTAAGGAAGGTTTTGGTTCTTGTGTTTTGGAGGTGTTAAAGACATATTACTCTTAGTGAATACCCGAGAAAGAAAATAAAATTAGAGTTGCGTCCCCTGGATTACGTTTTCTTAACACAACTTGGCCTAAATGACTTGCAAGCAAACTCGCGCTTCCTGTATATTTTATATTTAGCCTTCTATACATATAGATCTATACATATAGATCTAGGCTGTTTTCACTAAGAAAGAACTAAGTGTTTGCTTGTTATTGTTGGAGAAAATTAAAGATATCATACTGAAAATGAATTCAATATGATTTTAATAAAAATGTAGGTGGCAGGATGTGCTGAGGTTAAGGAGAGGCGGGGCTAGGTGTGGCTGAATAGCGTTGGGGGTGTGTCCATGTATGGAAAATGTTTGTCTGTGAAAGCGTGGTGATTGACTGTGCTAATGTGTGGGCCTATATCGGGTATATTTTTGGGGGACTTGGCATAATGTATTGATGAAGGTGTAACAAGTCATTTAAACTGTGTTGGGAATCTTTGTAATGCATTGTCGGTGGTGTTTTGAGGTATTTATGGGTGTGTCGATAAATTGATGGGTGTGTCGATAAATTGATGGGTGTGGCGATAAATTGATGGGTGTGGCGATAAATTGATGGGTGTGGCGATAAATTGATGGGTGTGGCGATAAATTGATGGGTGTGGCGATAAATTGATGGGTGTGGCGATAAATTGATGGGTGTGGCGATAAATTGATGGGTGTGGCGATAAATTGATGGGTGGGGGCGATAAATTGATGGGTGGGGGCGATAAATTGATGGGTGTGGCGATAAATTGATGGGTGGGGGCGATAAATTGATGGGTGGGGGCGATAAATTGATGGGTGGGGGCGATAAATTGATGGGTGGGGGCGATAAATTGATGGGTGGGGGCGATAAATTGATGGGTGTGGTGATAAATTGATGGGTGTGGCGATAAATTTATGGGTGTGGCTATGCATTTACCTTGTGGTTATATAATGTTGTAATAGACAAAGAAAATGTTATCCTTGTCGTTGGTAGAAATTGTTTTCTATAAATGAAAAAAAAAAGTTAAGTATCAAGTTCTACCAAATTGATCCATGGAGCCGATGAAGCAGCGTTCACCAGTTTCTATCGCCATGGCATACTAGGAGATTGTGTTGCCAGTATTATACACTACCCATCCGCCTTTACTTTACTACAACTAAAGTACTCCAGTATAGTAGGCCTACCCTTCAGAGCTGGGTGACACCCTCCAGACCCGAGAACAAATTCTAGCCTACACCAGGATTCGAACCTAGGACCTTCGGTACGGCAGCCGAATGCGCTGTCGGCTCGGCCTACCGTGCCCCCCCCCCCTCAAAGTTGTTTTCTATAGTCACCAACTAATTGACAATGCCTTTAGAACGCTCAACAGATGCAGTGTCCATTCATGCCGCGGAACCGTTCAGCCCTTTGGCCGTTTAGTCACATGACCATTTAATCACGTGGTCATTTTATCACATGCCCGGATATTTTTATCACCCCCTCCTATTGCGACTCCTCCACCGCCCACTCCTCCCACTTCCTCTCTCCCTCCCCAAATGGGTTTCCGTTATCTTGAGACTGTCCGGCTAGACGTCCGGTGAGAGTTAAAAACAAAACCAGCCAATTTTCGGGCCATTCTGGACTATTAACCCTCGGGGTACATCATCAGAAAATTACTCCTCGGTCGAAGTGACAGTTACTGACAGATGGTCAATACATTTTGAAAGTGACACTACCAGTCTGTTGGTCAGTTATTTCGCTAGCTCAAATCGTCACTATTTGTTCAACGCTTGCTCTTGAATATATCCTTACATTACTTGATTACATCATCTCTGAATATAGTTTTAATATGAAAATGAAGCGGGATATTCTTACCTAAATATAATTGGCTAGTTGTCATCGGGTAACTTTCCCAACTGCAAGACTCTGATGGTGCATCCCCGAGATGTTGTGTTGCATCTCCGTAGGATGAGGCTGAACAATTGAACCCTTAGAGTGCTTTTTTTTTTTGTCTTCTTCTGGCATTCAGATGGATTTACTAAACAGGACAGCGTTGGTCACTAGTGGTGTTTTTATTTTGGGTACCCACTAGGAGCAAGGTATGCTCGGGGTAAACAAGTGGGTGGGCAGGGAAAAGGGGAAGTGGGTAAAAGCTGGAAAATTTCTTTTTTATCCCATTTGATATTTTTTTTAAAAATCAATTTCAGTTTTCTGTCCCCTTTCTCTTTCTCTCTCTCTCTCTCTTTTACTCTTTCTCTTTTTTTTAATCGTTCTCTCACTCTCTGATTCTCTATATCTCTCTGTCTTTGTCTCTCTCCCTCTCTCTCTCTCTGTCTCTCTCTCTCTCTCTCTCTGTCTCTCTCTCTCTCTCTCTCTCTCTCTCTCTCTCTCTTCACTGCCTCCATCCAACTCTGTGAGTGAATTTGTGAATTTAATCCTCCCTCCCATAAAACTTCCCCCTCCCCACCTCACTCTCACACACACTTCATAATCATCATCATCATACTACACACCACACTGCCACCAGCATCACTCCCTGAATTACTTAATTTTTTAAAAATGCTTCCGCCCCCCCCTCTCCTAGGGGCCCATCCCCCCTCCCACCCATCCACGACACATATGACCCACAATCCTTTTGAATATTCTAAACCTCCTGCCTAGATCGGCAGCAGAATTCTATCACAAGGAGTCGACGTTTATGTTGAAGGGGAGATTATGGGATGGTGTAAAAATAAAAATGTTAGCGGAAAAGTTTCATGTAAACAAAAATGTCAAACTTTTTCTCTTTCAAAGAACTTTTGGAGTTTCTCTACAATCTTACGCTCCTACCCGCTGTTAGTATTTCCTTTTTAAACTTAGACTTGCTGACGGATGTCCTGGACATAGATGTTGCAGATCTGCAGGAAATGATTCTCTCGGTTCTGGAATAACTATTGTTAAGCAATTGCTGTGTGATAAATCATCTTCGATACTTGTGGATAGTCCATTGCAGGGTTCGGCAACCTAGGCCACACGTGCCAGACTTGGCACGCAGAGCGGTTTTCAATGGCACGCGGAAGACTCATCAAACGTTTATTCACGTCTTTTCTACAAGAAAAGAGCAGGACGAATTATAGGCTGTTGGCAGGCTGGATGAATTAGAAATCCTACTTTTGGCACATTATTATCAAAAGGTGCCGGTCCCTGGTCTATTGTGTGTGTGTAGCTTTTCTTTTGTTTAATTAAGAGGTTATTACTTGATCTTATCTTATATGTTACAGACGCCCCCCTTCATTACAGAGATCATTGGTCCTACGCTTAACCATGTTTTGAGTCTTTTTTTATATGTTTACAGAAAGTGTTCTAAACTTTCAAATCTTAAATGTAAAATACCAGTTGTAGTTCTAAGGGGCCGCCACTCAAAATATTTTTCTACATTAAAACTATGTATTATCTTTCTTGAGATTAAATTTCAAAATCCTTTGTTTATTATTCAGCCTTTATATTCTAGCAACCAAATAAAGTTTTTGGAATTCCCGATTTCTTTCTTTTTTTGCTTTAAATTTGAAAAAAAAAATTTGTATTGTTTCTTTGTATTTTTTTAAATATTTGACCCTGCAGTCAATTTTGTGTATTGTCAATATCAACATAGTTTGCGTGACTTGATAACAAAAAATCGGGGAAGTCATTGTTGATTCCATTATGACCTTCGACCCGTGTCGTGATTGGTGGAACGGTGCCTGGTATTTGCCCTGGTGGGCCGAGATAGCTCGTTAAACGCCCAAACCTTTTTTCCTTTTTTTCCCATTCACACAACTGGGAGGTTTTTAAAAATCCATTTCACTCTCTTTTTCTCTCTCTTTCTCTCTCTTTCTCTCTTTCTCTGATCTCGTTCTCTCTCTCTCTTTTTCTCTCTCTCTCTTTCTCTCTCTTTCTCTGTCTCTCTCTCTCTCTCTCTTTCTCTATTTCTTCTCTCGTTCTCGCTATCGCTCTTTCTCTCTCTTTCTCACTCCCTTTCATACTCTATTTCTGTCTCTTTCTTTCATGCTCTCTCTTTTTTCTCTTTCGCTCTCTCTCTCTCTCTCTCTCTCTCTCTCTCTCTCTCTAAGGAGTCGTTAGTATTTTGGCTACAGATTAAGAAAAGTTTTAAAATAAACCTAAAGCAAAGTATATAATTTGTTGATAATATTTGTTCTTGAATTTTAAAGTGTTTTATTTGTATACGACTGATTTTGCTGCTGGCCACACATCGCAAACAATACGCGATTGCGAAAGAAAAAACGAACCAGTAACAAATGCCATATAAAGAAATGCATAAATTTTCATTGCACCAAACCAGAGAAAAGTGTGATTCCTCACTTTACAATATTCACAGAGACATCCCCCGGACATTGTCACAGTATCTCGTGCTATCATTGAATTTAAGAAATCACCACGCAGCTAATCAAACATAAATTAACATGATTAGCGTTTTATTATTCATGTTGACCTCTGGGGGTGAAGAGGTCAGCTCAAAAACCGTTCAAAATAATCAAGAGACATTTTTTTCCTTTAAAAAAAATAATTTATGTACACTTTGTATATATTGTTGGTTTTATTATTGGTAAACAAACACACACACACTAACTTTATTATTGTGCTGTTGTTCTTTTTTTTAAAAAATAGTATTATCCTACCCACATCCTACATACCCCGTAGTGTGTTGGACCGTTGGGGCGCCACGTATGACATGTACACCAGCCTCTTCCATTCCTCCCGTCTCTCAGCCCTTCTCAGTGGGTCCCACAGTTTTACTCCCGTCCACTCCCGGATGTTATCCTCCCATCGTTTCCGTTGTCTTCCTCTCTTTCTCCCTCCTCTGGTGGTTCGTTGCAGTACTATGCTTAGTTTTAAAGTGGTTTAAACTCTTAACTCTATACAACTCTTAACTCTATACAACTCTGAACTCTATACATTTATAAGAAGTTTTCAAAATAATTAAAAGAATATAGAGAATAATTTAATGGATGAACAAAAGGGTAGATCTTTAAATAAGATTATAGATACAAAGAGACACATAGCGAGTGTATATTTAAAAAGTATAACTACAAACACAACAATACAAAGCTGTAATACACAAACTCTACATGCTAGTGAAAAAAGTATCATGACTCGTGATAGTAACAGTTAACAATTGTTGTCTTTTTTAAAAGCAGGTCTTCAAAACAGGGCAAGGGTTAAAATGGACAACTGAAAATCAAATAATTCGGAGGAAAAAAATGGAATTGACTCGTGTGAAAAAAAACAATACTTAAAACTAACAAAAAAAATGTTTGACCTTTGGCCTTTAACAGACTAACACATTATTCACATCTTGTTGTGTATAGTTGAACACAATTTTGATAGAATTGGTTGTAGATTTTGGAAATTAACAAACAACTAAATTGCGCTAGTCTGTAGCCTACCAGCTTATCAACTTATGTACTAACCGAACAGCTCAGCTTTACTGACCAAACAAAATGGGGGCCGTCGGAAAGTTCGTTATTCTGTTTCTGTTGTTTTTTAATACTCTTCAACCCCCCTCCCCCCCCCCCCACCCTCTTTCCATCCCCTCACCCCCGTCCCTTCGTCAACTCCACGTCTAAAAACAATGGGATTGTCCTTGACCAGTCATGGAGTTAATTAACATGGTTAAGATTTCCAAATAACTGTTCTGATGGAATGGGGGAGGAAAACAGAAACGGATCGGTAAGTGGGGAGCGGGTGGTGTGGGGGAGCGGGTAGATTGAGCGGGCGTGCGTAAGTGTGTGAAGGGAGCGGGGGAACGGAGTAAAACTTAATGGCGATCTGGTGTTTTTCCTTTGTGCCTTTGTTATAGTGGAACCTAGTCGGCCAGTTAGTCCTCGACTCCATGAAGTGTTGCTCTGTTGGTCTGTTGGTCATTCTTGTTAGAGACCATCCCATACCACTTCTACTCCTTTAATGCTCCTGTCACAGCAAGTGTTTGTAGTTTCTATTTATATTCAAATAGCTTGTAGGCCTACAGGGGAAAAGGAAAGGGGGGGGGGGGGTAGCGTTAATGCTAAAGCTAGAGTTGTTGTACATGTGTTAATATGAAATACACGAAGTTTTTTACATTTTCATATCGATTGCTTTTTTACTTTTAGCCCTCGCTTTTAAGCCCGATGTTTGACTTAATAGTCAGACGCAGGGCGAGTTTAGGGAAAACCCCATTTCCCATTGAAGGTTTTAATGCGTTAAGCGTTAACTCTGAATAAATATATCCAAGGCACCAAAGAGTGAGTAACCCAAGGACTCATAACAAGAAGAGTTAATGTCCCTGTTCAGCATGAAAACCCAAACCATATAAGGAACGAATTTGAATGGTTTATGTTATTATTTTTGTTACTTGTTATTTCTCTTGTTTTGATTAGTTTTATTGTTTACTGGTTTATGTTGTGTTGTGTGTTGTTTTCCTTATATTTTTGTTTTCTTTTAAGGGGGGAGGTGTTAAAAAATGTACATAACTTATTATTAAAAGCCTGTAATGTAATGATATCAACCATTTTCCACTTTTGACTGAACTTAAATTTCAAGGTCAGGGCGGCATGACCTTTCAGCTGTTTGATGTTTATTTGTTTGTTTTATTGAGTGTCAAGGTCGGGCGAACGTTCCCCTGGATTGTTGTTTGAAGTCATCCGGGCATCAAGCTCCGTCAGCAAAAGATCTCCACACACCGACGTCAGGATGACGAGATTTTGTTTTCACTTCCGGCATCACATAAAAAGCCCTTATCTCTCCCGCGCCCCCCACCCAGTCTCGAGTCTCATCCACTTCAATCAACTTCTACATCCCACCCTCTTCCCCTCTCCTCTTCTCCACGCCTATTGAGTTTTTTTGTTTTTTGTTTTTCATCTCCAGTAGTTCAAAAAGAACATCTCTAAGACTTTGTTGTCCTTGGGCACACTGGGGAACTTTTCAACCGGGCCCAGTCATGTGTGACAACCTTAACCCTCAACATGCTAGAAGTGAGGGAGAGGGGTTGTGAGCGCAAGAATGGCGTGGTGGGGGTGGGGCGAAATTATGAGAGTGCGTGGTATGAGGGGGGAAGGAGATCGAGAAATGGTTAGGGGGGAGATGGCCAAGAAGGGGGGGAGGGTTCAGTCTGCAACTAACGATAGGTAAACAATGCCAGCTGGCGTGGAAAACTGTAAGCGTTAAGTGGGTTTGCCTTTAGGGAGTTTAGGTCATTTCCTGACACGGCCTATAGTCCAGCGACCAACTGACCACGCACAACTTAACTAATTACAAACTTAAAGAACACCACACATTATTTTTATTGGGTCTTACTTTTATATGTGTCACGTTAAAGATTTATTAAATGATTATTTCTTTTTTTTTTCACGTTAACATTTACGACATTTTAAAACTGTCACTTTGAAATTGACTTCATGTTACGTTGAAATTGTTATATATGTCACGTTGAAATTGTTAGATAATATGTCACGTTGAAATTGTTTTCTTGTCACGTTGAAATTGCAATCATCCTACGTTAAACACTCTATAATAATTTTGTCATGTGTTTCCATTGTTCATATCTGCACACTCTATCTGTCTACATAGTCTACAGTAATATAAAGTGTCATGTAAATTACAAGGCTATATTTGTAAATACAAAAAAAATATTTAAAAATATTTATAATAATATTTCTTAAACGAAATTATATTAGGCCTAATAAAAATTGCGTTATATTTTCACAAAGCTTTGTAGAAATAATCTTATTAATCTAAACAAACTACTATTTGGTCGACTAGAATTTTTTACTTGGACAATTTGATAACGTTACTTTTAGAAAAAAAAATTTACACTTTTGTATGGGTAGTATATAATTACTTGGAAAAATATATACCACGTAGCAATAAATTTGTAAATTACCTATACGGCCCCTACCACATACACAATACATTAATTACATCCAGCGAGGTTCTATTTATTAATACACCCCCCCTCCCTTTCCAATTCCCACCCCTTGCCTGAAAAAAACAACAACAGACATACAGAAACAGCCGAAGAGCATATTGTTGCCGGGGAAAGTGAAAAGAAACGAAAAAAACACACCTCAGCAAGACATACAGATATAAAGGAGAAAAGTCCATTGGTGTCAACGATTAGGGAAAGAAACAGAAAAGAACACAACTAGCAACAACAACAAAAATGTAGCGACAGATTCTTCAGATCCGGAAGTTAATCCCCATTTTTAAGTCCTGAGATTACGGCTAGTCAAATAAAAAGTCCCTGGTCAAACCGTAGGTCAGATTCGTGTCGTCGACAAGGTGTTTTAGTCTTCAGTAATTTGACTTGTTACCTGACAAGCCCAGAAAATCAAACACCTGTAATAGTGTTGCAGAAGTTGTTTCCAATAGTGACTAGTTCACGCAATGCATTTGAATATGGCTATTATTTGTACAAAGCTATCAGGTACATATAAAGCATTGTTTCCTCTAAAATGTAATTAGAGCTAATAATCCAATAGCCGACATAGTTACTAACAAAGTGGGCGTCATAGAATACGTCAAGTGATGTAGGATATAGAAACCCTGTTTATTTTTAGAATGTACTAAATTACTGCATTAATGTTAAATTTAGAAAATAGTTACAAAGCCCTTGAGGCTTGACGTCATGCATGTAGAAATCTCCAAATCAAACAAGCCGGAGAAATTATACTAGTGTTTTTTCCTGAAGTGACGTCAGAAATGTAAAATCCTTTTCTTTTTATTCTTTTAAATGAATATCTCATAAATAAGGAAAAAAAATATTTAGGATATTTAGATGTTGAATGCAAGTAGCAGTAATCCTTACGATTAGGCCCTCATACAAGTGGCTCGTTATTTGATATATGTTTTTTTAGCTGGGTTTTTCTGTATTCAAACTTTATTATTTGATTGTTCAACTAGGTTTTGGGATTTATTGACATTTTTAATCAAATTTATACACTATAGCAACCTGCTAGAGTGAACCGAACCACCTCTTGATACGCTTTTGCAAACGGCTTCTGTCAGGGACGAATGGAGAAATCTGGTTTCGCGCACCGTCGTAGCAACCCCCACGACGAAAGTCACAGATCTTATGATGATGATGCTGATGATAGACTATACACCGTTGAAACTAAAGCTGATGATGCTGATGATAGACTATACACCGTTGAAACTAAAGCTGATGATGCTGATGATAGACTATACACCGTTGAAACTAAAGCTGATGATGCTGATGATAGACTATACACCGTTGAAACTAAAGCTGATGATGCTGATGATAGACTATACACCGTTGAAACTAAAGCTGATGATGCTGATGATAGACTATACACCGTTGAAACTAAAGCTGATGATGCTGATGATAGACTATACACCGTTGAAACTAAAGCTGATGATGCTGATGATAGACTATACACCGTTGAAACTAAAGCTGATGATGCTGATGATAGACTATACACCGTTGAAACTAAAGCTGATGATGCTGATGATAGACTATACACCGTTGAAACTAAAGCTGATGATGCTGATGATAGACCATACACCGTTGAAACTAAAGCTGATGATGCTGATGATAGACTATACACCGTTGAAACTAAAGCTGATGATGCTGATGATAGACTATACACCGTTGAAACTAAAGCTGATGATGCTGATGAAAGACTATACAACGTTGAAACTAAAGCTGATGATGCTGATGATAGACTATACACCGTTGAAACTAAAGCTGATGATGCTGATGATAGACTATACACCGTTGAAACTAAAGCTGATGATGCTGATGATAGACTATACACCGTTGAAACTAAAGCTGATGATGCTGATGATATAACCGTTGAAACTAAAGCTGATGATGCTGATGATAGACTATACACCGTTGAAACTAAAGCTGATGATGCTGATGATAGACTATACACCGTTGAAACTAAAGCTGATGATGCTGATGATAGACCATACACCGTTGAAACTAAAGCTGATGATGCTGATGATAGACTATACACCGTTGAAACTAAAGCTGATGATGCTGATGATAGACTATACACCGTTGAAACTAAAGCTGATGATGCTGATGAAAGACTATACACCGTTGAAACTAAAGCTGATGATGCTGATGATAGACTATACACCGTTGAAACTAAAGCTGATGATGCTGATGATAGACTATACACCGTTGAAACTAAAGCTGATGATGCTGATGATAGACTATACACCGTTGAAACTAAAGCTGATGATGCTGATGATAGACTATACACCGTTGAAACTAAAGCTGATGATGCTGATGATAGACTATACACCGTTGAAACTAAAGCTGATGATGCTGATGATAGACTATACACCGTTGAAACTAAAGCTGATGATGCTGATGATAGACTATACACCGTTGAAACTAAAGCTGATGATGCTGATGAAAGACTATACACCGTTGAAACTAAAGCTGATGATGCTGATGATAGACTATACACCGTTGAAACTAAAGCTGATGATGCTGATGATAGACTATACACCGTTGAAACTAAAGCTGATGATGCTGATGATAGACTATACACCGTTGAAACTAAAGCTGATGATGCTGATGATAGACTATACACCGTTGAAACTAAAGCTGATGATGCTGATGATAGACTATACACCGTTGAAACTAAAGCTGATGATGCTGATGATAGACTATACACCGTTGAAACTAAAGCTGATGATGCTGATGATAGACTATACACCGTTGAAACTAAAGCTGATGATGCTGATGATAGACTATACACCGTTGAAACTAAAGATGACGAAGCTGATGATAGACTATACACCGTTGAAACTAAAGCTGATGATGCTGATGATAGACTATACACCGTTGAAACTAAAGCTGATGATGCTGATGATAGACTATACACCGTTGAAACTAAAGATGACGAAGCTGATGATAGACTATACACCCTTGAAACTAAAGCTGATGATGCTGATAATAGACTATACACCGTTGAAACTAAAGCTGATGATGCTGATGATAGACTATACACCGTTGAAACTAAAGCTGATGATGCTGATGATAGACTATACACCGTTGAAACTAAAGCTGATGATGCTGATGATAGACTATACACCGTTGAAACTAAAGCTGATGATGCTGATGATAGACTATACACCGTTGAAACTAAAGCTGATGATTCTGATGATAGACTATACACCGTTGAAACTAAAGCTGATGATGCTGATGATAGACTATACACCGTTGAAACTAAAACCTCATTATTACTTTTAAACCTTTCCTTTTCAGCAGGCTCAGAAGACCTACTAGAGAATGAAGAATTCAATGAAATGTAACTAAACAGAAATTTCACCGTAAATAATCCCTAATCATTGAAAAAGTCAATTCACACATAAGTCTATAAAATAAAGCTATCTTTTAGCTAACAATGAACCCTATTTTAAGCTGTCTATCTGTTAGGGTTTAAAATATATGTAATTTTTTTTTTAAGACACATTCTTATATTCTCTAACACGATGTACAATTAATAAATAAACGTGTGACGTAGGACGATAAAAACTATGATTCGTGAGTTAAATTCGATAATGTGAAGAGATTTCAGAAACGTTAGACGACCTTAGACTTAGGGAACGATAGGACGTGTTTAGATTAGGCTGTAGATTAAGTTTTGTAATATTGAATTTCATATTGTACATAAGTTGCTGAATTATATTTCATGATTAAACAGTTTAATTGTGATTCACTTCAAGTTGGCATTTGCTTCGGTATATTTAGTTTAAGTGCGGTCTACCCTGTGAATTTATATAAATATTGAAAACCAATGGCCACACTATCAAACAGATCAGCCAAAATATCAATTAAAACCACCATGAGATGTTTAAAAACTTTTTTTTTTCATTACCAATAGCCTGCAATCATCAACCACGCAATGAAATAATAATCTAGTGAGAAGAAAAATAAATTGCATCAGATTCATCAATTATTGTCTTCATTACAACAACATTAATAGAAAACAGCAATATATGCAACCAATCAATAAAAAACAATTTGAATCAACAGAATATTGTTTGAAAAAAACATATAATTAAAATGTTTGATAAATCAGACAGCAAGCAAGTGTTCAGAGAACATGTAAATCAATTAATTGAACTATCACTGAAATCGTCATATAAAGTCTAATTATTTTAACAAACAAACAAATATATTTATTATTTTCGTTATTTCTGTTGATATCTTTCAGTCTCAATAGACAGGATATTGTTCTTTTTTTTTTTTTTTGCTTAACTTCATCGTTGTGCTGTTCCGCAAGAGACACGAAGTCACTTTTAACAGTAATGTGGTGCAGGCTAGAGCGTTCTTTTGTCATCTGAAGGTTACATTTTAAAAAATAATTAAAGTAAACGCGTTGGACTGAATTGATCCCTAACGCCAGTGAAGCAGCGTTCAGAGGTTTCCGTCGGCCACGCGATACAAAGGGATTGTGTGGCTATCGCGGCGATCATGCTTGTTTCGTTTTTTTTTTTGTTTTTTTTTTTGTCTTTGGATAATTCCAAGTATAGAATATCTTTTGAGATTATGTCATCCACCATCCTGACCATGTGATCCAGCAAACGTAACCATCGCTGCCAGAGGAAAGTGACCATGGAAGACGATTTTGCACAAATCTTGTACTCAGTAAAATGGTCATTCTACAAGATCCCATCTATGCGTCAAGGCAGCGCACTTGGACGATCCTTATTCTCTCTTTTCATTGAGATGCTTACAGGAGAGTCCTTACCACGAAGGCGCCTAAGACAGTAGCCTTGATGTTGGCAAGCCCTAATTCTGTTTTGCCATTACTTTCTTTGATATTTGATTTGAAAAATAATAAATTTTTAAAGTCATAAACGCGCCTTACATGTTGAGACAAAGATTGTTATTGGCTCGTTTATTGGCCTCGAAGAGATCAACCAATAAGAAAATGTGTTCTGGGATCGCTGACATGTTAAGGCCGAAAGGTATAGCCTAAAGAATTCTGTAGAAAAAAAAAGGAGTTCAAGCAAAGGTAGAATAGTTATTTAGGCGTCTGGGCGTTGTGCTGGCCACACACTCTCCTTGTATGCCGTGGCCGAGGAATCTGATGAACGCTGTTTCACAGGCCCAATTTTATAACAATTTTAGCTGATTATTTTACTTATATAAAGAATATTGTTTACCAAGGGATTACGTGGCCAAACATGGTAGCCTACTCATTAGAGCTGGGTATCCCTGTGTTCCGAGCGTAAAAATACTTCCAGATAGAATTTGAAACTGATACCCTAGAAATAAATTGTCCAACACTCTGCCGATACACCACCGTGTCCCATAACCACTACTGGGCATTAAGATGGGTTACAATTACACCAAACTCAATTTATCGCCAGTGTTTTTGTGTCTCTATTTGCCCGAGACGCGTTCTCTTCCAACGAGTCCCATACACACACACAAGTCAAGACATCGGATCCACGAGAAACAATGACGCGAACGGCATTCTCCGAGGAACAAGGCGAGGGGATATCAACGCTTTATGACCCCACAATTAACCCTTTTGTTTTCATGACACCACCACACGCGTTTTGAAAAGTTGGACTAAAAATAACCATGGACTGAATCAGTGGGAGTTGAGTGGTTAAGATTTTTCCATTTTTAACCTTGTAACGAGGCTTAGATTTTTCCATTTTTAACCTTGTAACGAGGCTTAGATTTTTCCATTTTTAACCTTGTATCAAGGCTTAGATTTTTCCATTTTTAACCCTGTAACGAGGCTTAGATTTTTCCATTTTTAATCTTGTAACGAGGCTTAGATTTTTCCATTTTTAACCTTGTAACGAGGCTTAGATTTTTCCATTTTTAACTTTGTAACGAGGCTTAGATTTTTCCATTTTTAACCTTGTAACGAGGCTTAGATTTTTCCATTTTTAACCTTGTAACGAGGCTTAGATTTTTCCATTTTTAACCTTGTAACGAGGCTTAGATTTTTCCATTTTTAACCTTGTAACGAGGCTTAGATTTTTCCATTTTTAACCTTGTAACGAGGCTTAGATTTTTCCATTTTTAACCTTGTAACGAGGCTTAGATTTTTCCATTTTTAACCTTGTAACGAGACTTAGATTTTTCCATTTTTAACCTTGTAACGAGGCATAGATTTTTCCATTTTTAACCTTGTAACGAGGCATAGATTTTTCCATTTTTAATCTTGTAACGAGGCTTAGATTTTTCCATTTTTAACCTTGTAACGAGGCTTAGATTTTTCCATTTTTAACTTTGTAACGAGGCTTAGATTTTTCCATTTTTAACCTTGTAACGAGGCTTAGATTTTTCCATTTTTAACCTTGTAACGAGGCTTAGATTTTTCCATTTTTAACCTTGTAACGAGACTTAGATTTTTCCATTTTTAACCTTGTAACGAGGCATAGATTTTTCCATTTTTAACCTTGTAACGAGGCATAGATTTTTCCATTTTTAACCTTGTAACGAGGCATAGATTTTTCCATTTTTAACCTTGTAACGAGGCATAGATTTTACCATTTTTAACCTTGTAACGAGGCATAGATTTTTCCATTTTTAACCTTGTAACGAGGCATAGATTTTTCCATTTTTAACCTTGTAACGAGGCATAGATTTTTCCATTTTTAACCCTGTAACGAGGCATAGATTTTTCCATTTTTAACCCTGTAACGAGGCATAGATTTTTCCATTTTTAACCCTGTAACGAGGCATAGATTTTTCCATTTTTAACCCTGTAACGAGGCATAGATTTTTCCATTTTTAACCCTGTAACGAGGCATAGATTTTTCCATTTTTAACCTTGTAACGAGGCATAGATTTTTCCATTTTTAACCCTGTAACGAGGCATAGATTTTTCCATTTTTAACCTTGTAACGAGGCATAGATTTTTCCATTTTTAACCCTGTAACGAGGCATAGATTTTTCCATTTTTAACCCTGTAACGAGGCTTTTTTTGTTGTTGATGTTTTCCATTTTGGTGTTTGATAAACTAAAATACAATCACACGCAAGTTGAGTGGGTAAAAAAAGGGCAAAGCAAAGACAACTCCATTAATTCTAACATGATTTTGTCACACAGAGTACTCTACCCTTCATCCCCCCCCCTTTTTTTTTTCTTCCATTTTTCTCATTAACACAAACACATTACTACAACACACACACACACACACCAATCATACAGACAGGTTTATAGAATCAATATATTTTTCTTTTAAAAAGAGTGATCTGCAAAGAGGGGGGGGGGGATTTTTCTGGTTTTTGTTTTGGTCACGTGTAGGGGTCGAGTTACGACCACGGAGTCACCGGAAGTTGACCAACCGCCATGGTTGACTTTTGTGGCCGTTTTTCTTTCACTCTCCCTTTCTTCTTGTTCTGTCTGGAACAAAGTGGATGGACGAAAGGAAAGGGCAAGAACGTGAAGAGACAATGACCAGAAGCAGCTCAAAGAATTTCTTTACTTCAGTTCCAGACTTGAAAATAGAAATGAACAAAAATACATTTTTTTTAAAGTGCTGTTTGATCGTTAGCTTTTAACCCAATTTTATGTGTCATTCCGCGGTGGT
Organism: Anisus vortex; assembly: GCA_949126835.1. NCBI lineage: Eukaryota > Metazoa > Mollusca > Gastropoda > Planorbidae > Anisus > Anisus vortex. The sequence continues at coordinate 18,711,849 of OX421506.1, read as the reverse complement.
GTGGTGAAAAGTCACTGGATAACTAATTTGGAATCAAATATAATCTATCACAAGGTTAAATTTGTAATTCAGTTTTTCCTGGGTGAGAATGGGTTAATTTTCCTAGACTATCCAAGCTTTGGTAAAAGTAAAAAGTAAAGTTCCCTTCGGACCTAACTGATCAAGCAGCGTTCACCAGTTTCTGTGGCCACGACATACAAGGGCATCCGTGGTCAGCACGATGCACAGCCGCCTTTACTAAGTACCCTATCAGAGCTGGGTAGACTCAGGGGCACACACAAGTCCTTAAAATCCTTGCCAGGACCAGGATTCGAACCCAGAACCTTCGGATCGCCAGTCGATCGCGCTGCCACAAGGTCACCGTGCCCCTTAAGCTCTGGTAATTACCTGAAATTATTATTCTTATAAAATTAGAAGCGGCTGGCGGTAGTTCTCTCAACACAATCCCATGTCTGACCCGATGAACACATCTTTCCAAACGGCCTGAATTTCTTCTTTCCCCTTTTTACATTTATCGTGTCTAAAGCGCATCAGCCTACTGGTATTGGAGAAGGAAAATGATAAAAGAATGGGGGGAGGGGGGGGGGGCTATACGAAAATAAAGAGTGATTACCGAATATACTCGCGTATAAGTCGCACCGATGGATAAGTCGCACCCCTAGTTTTTGTCGCGAGTATATACGGTACTTTGATTTCAACTCAAGAGCTTTAAATGAGAATAAGGTTGGTGAACCAAATATTACGAATTTCAATATACACGTCATACAAGCGACTTGTGTGGTCAACACAAATACCAGACACATTAGATTTCCTCAACGTTTCTCAGAAAAAAGAAAGGGCAATCATGGAAACCTTTATTAGAACCAAAAAAAAGAAAAAGAATATCAGTGTTCCTCTTTTTTTAAACCAGGATTTGAGGACAGTTCGGGCTAGTGGCGTAGCAGCTCTTTTTGGGCTGTCTTTGTGAAGAACTTTGTTGATAGCCGATTCCATTCTAAGTTAGAACGAAAACAAGATGGCTGCGCTCACTCACCACCTGAGGGCCTCATGGCGTATCAATGCCATGGCTCTGCGCCCACATATCAAAGGACGTATCCGATCCCGCTAAATATAATTATTTTTATTTTTTTGTAGTTTCGTTGGAAATGTCATTGACATCTGAAATAACCTTAAACCTTTATTTCCATTAGCAGTAAAGATTTATTGTGACGTGTGCCTGTGTGCTGTGTGTGTTGCGTGTGAGTGTGTAGTTTTGTTTACCATCACAACAAACCTTTGATGTCTTCCTGCACAGCACGCGGCAGTCAATTATTGTGAATGGAAGGTAATTATAGGCGTGGTCCACATCAGTCCCTGATTATCGATTGCTTTGGGGTTATACCAGGCCCTGTGATCTGGGTGATAAGGCTGTTCAATGAAAGATATAGAACCCATTTATATATATAGTGCGGAATGTGCAGCCTCGTAAAAAATATTTCTCTCTCTCTCTCACACACTCTCTATCGATCTCTCTATCAATTTATCCATATATTTATTTATCCCAGTATCCATATATTCTTCCCTTCAACTATTCATCTATATATCCATCGACCCATCTATCTATATATCTAGCTAACTAATAATAAAACAAAAATATCGCCCCACTAGGAAGAAGTATTATAAAATGTATTGAATTGTAAAAAACAGTTAAAACCACTGAGACGCATTTCGCAGAAGAGATTTTCACATTTTTTTAACCTGGACAGGGAAAATAATACAGTGTTTGTTGATGCAATACTTTGCGTGATAAAATAACCAAATTATGGGACAGAATATTCGAACAAGATGCATATAAATTTAGGCTAGTAGAAAATGTAGCCTTTAGTTGAAGAGAAGTAAAGTACCCGTCGGACCGAAAGGATCATAGGGCCAGTGAAGCAGCGTTCACCAGTTTCTCTGGCCACGTCGTACTAGGGGATTCGAACCACAGCCGCTCGGCCACCGTACTATAAGAAATGTATTGTTTGCTGCCGAGGATTTTACAGTTTGCTGCCGATGATTTTACTGTTTGCTGCCGAGGATTTTACTGTTTGCTGTCCACAAAAAAAAAAATAAACAAACACAATGAAAATTATTAGATATATAGGCCTAAATAATTGTCAACAATAAATCAGGATTTTATTTAAAATTTGATAACGCGCGCCATAAAGTGTCCGGAACAAATAAGTTCTTAAGGGCTTCAGAGTGGGTGGATGGGGCTTCAATTTAGAAAGAAAGTCTGTCTGTCGTCGGCAGCCAAGTTTCATCTCCTGGTAATCCTGGGAAGTGGGTTAACTGGTCATCCGAAGATTAACCAACCAGCCAGAAACATAGGCCTACATAGTGTTACGTCCACAATCCCCTTGTGGCCAGAGCTGTGTAGATCTTGCTGATAATTCTCGTTAGTCCTAGGGGAGACTTTAATTATTAGTATTTATGTTTCAGTATTACACGAACTCTTCTTATAGTCCTGGGCACAAATTCAGTATTTGTATTCCAACATTTCCTCTCTTGTAAATTATGGTAGTAGATAAATCTTATAGTAATGTATACAACACAATAGGATAGTAACTTGACAAAGAAGCTTCAGTGTAACTGTTGTTGATAGTTTATTTCAGGTGGTATGTTCAATATATACAATATATCTATTATGTACAGTTAGAATAAAATAGTGCAAACACAAACGTTCAAAGGAACATCTTTTGAAACTCTCTGTCTTTCAGACAAAACAAATCATTAAATACCATCCGAGTGGTGTAATGGATAGACCCATTACCAGTAGGGGTGAAAATCATGGTATCATTACAAAACTCATAACAAAAACGATAGGAACTTCCCCTATTAAATAATGAGTCGTTCCCAGACTCTGAGAATTTGAGATCAACACAGAATCCCAGCATTACCTAGAACCTTTCGTTTTCCTACTAAACGTCCTAATATTGTGTGTAGTAAGAAAAGAGAGAGAGAGGAGAATAAACATTGCGTGTTCCAATTCTTGGAAAAACAATATACATGACACGCCCCCACCCAATGAAAGAAATAATGTACCATAATTACCCAAGTAATACTCAACATGGTACATTTCATTTTTCGTACTTAACACTATCGTTTTAACAACCAACAATCAATGGAAGATTATTAGACAATTTAAGCAAACATGGCTCACTGGCACAACTAAATTATAAAAAGTGTCACTACCCAATGGTAATTGTGATCATAACGTGATGGACAAATATTTCACCGTTAGTATTAATATTAACTAATGTCTCAACAAGTACAAATAATTCAAAAATATTCTAGTCATTCTTATTTTAACTATGTACAGTTGTGTGGATTTCCACCAAAATTTGCAAAAAGTCTTAATCTATTTAAACAAATATAACATTGCTCAAACTCTGTCAATTTTCAACAGTTTACTTCTAATATAAAAACCAAAAGATAAGTAATACGTAACTCGAATCAAACTATAGGTTACCTCCCCTTTAAATTACAGTGTCAACTTGACATTAACAGGGTTCATACCTAAGATGATGATACTTCCCCTTTTCTCAAATACGAGGAGAAAATACACTCTAGTTACGATTACTACAGTAATCTAAATATTAAAATGTAATCCACTATTATGCGTTTTTTAAAAGTTTAATATAAAAGATTGTTCAGGGTTGAATGAGTGCACACCTTTAGGTACCTTTGTTTCCCTCCATTCCCGGATATATGGAATATATAACAACCTATATACAACATAGTGAATATCCACTAGTTTTTTTTCCATTCTATTGCCATGATATAACAATTTAGCAATAGATTTTTAATATTATCTATTAATTTATACCAATTGATATTACATCTCTTTCTAAGATAAAAATTGTACATATTATTATTTAGTTCCATTCATTAACTAAAATAAAACAAGATAATAAATCAACTAGCTCAAAGTTTTCCCACTTAATTGCATGTGATGACAATTACTTTTATCCATCCATATCAAGTAAATACGTGCATATTATATATTTATTGCATCATGCATCAACATTTAAATGGAATTTCTTTTCCATAATCAAATGAATTTAAAATATATCAGAACATCAATATTATACATGATTATAAGAATTATTAATACTTTCAAAAGACTTGACTTCTGTATGATACAAGTATTCTATAGGTATTCCATAATCAAAATTCAAACAAATGATAGGTTATCATGACACATTCTTAATGAATAAGTGAGATGATCTGAAAAAGAAGTATGGGTTATTCAGTCAATCATGTAGCACCCGAGATAGAGTATCAGCTGTGACGTTGTCCCTACCCCTCAGGTGTTTTATGTTTAAGTCATAGGCTTGGAGGAATAAGCTCCATCTAACAAGCCTCTGGTTTTGCTTGACCCTGGAGAGAAAAGTCAGAGGGTTGTGGTCGGTCAGTATTTCTATCGGGTACCCAGAGCTGTTTACATAGAAATCAAACTGTTTTAACGCTAGGATCAACCCTAAAAGTTCCTTCTCACTTGTATTATAATTACGTTCATGGATATTGAATTTCTGTGAGTGGTAGCACACCGGGTGCTCCTCTCCGTGGTCATCCTGCTGAGTCAGCACCGCTCCCATCCCAGTATCGCACGCGTCTACTGCAATTTTAAAGGGTCTATCAAAACGCGGGGTCACCAAAATAGGTGCCCTGGATAATCTTAACTTCAACTCATCAAACGCCTTTTGGCACTTGTCAGACCAAACAAAGCGATTGTTCTTCTTTAGTAGGTCAGTTAAGGGGCAAGCTACCGTAGAAAAGTCCTGGCAAAACTTACGATAATACCCGGCCATTCCAAGGTAACTACGGAGTTGTTTCCTTGTCTGTGGCACTGGGACATTCTGAATAGCTTCTATTTTAGCATTTACTGGTTTAACCTTTCCACCACCCACTACATGTCCAAGATACTCGATAGTGGCATGTCCAAACTGACTCTTAGCCAGGTTTATTGTCAAATTGGCGTTATTCAGTCGTTCAAACAAGTGTCGTAGTTGACTGACATGTGTCTTGAAATCTGTACTATACACCACTATGTCGTCGAGGTAGGCATTACACTGGAAGATACCGCGAGTGAGGGTGTTTATAAGCCTTTGAAACGTCGCAGGGGCATTACGGAGTCCGAATGGCATGACCTTATACCTGTAAAGTCCGTCAGGTGTCACAAAGGCGGATACTTCCTGTGCCCGTGGCGTCAAAGGAATCTGAAAGTACGCGGAGAGAAGATCAATTTTTGTCACATACGTCGCATCACCTATCTTATCAATGAGGTCATCAATACGAGGAATGGGATACGAGTCAGTCTTTGTCAAATTATTTAATTTCCTAAAGTCTGTACAAAACCGCAATGTGTTGTCGGCTTTTGGTACCAACACACAGGGTGAAGACCATTCGCTATCACATTCTTCCACTATGTCATTTTCTAACATATACTTCACCTCTGCTCTAATATGTTCAAGTCTGATGGGGTTAACTCTATATGGATGCTGTTTAATTGGCCTGGCACCCTCAGTTAATACTACATCGTGTTCTATTAGATGTGTCCTCCTGGGAACATCTGTAAACAGTGACTTATATTCATGTACCAGCTCAATAATCTTCTCCTTATCTTCTACCGGAAGATGTTCTAGCCTTGTATCTAAACTCTTAAGAGCATCTGTATTATTAAGTTTACTTTCTGCAAACTTATATTCTATCCTAGATAAATCCGTCGGGACCCTAGCTAATGAAATCATGGGGACCTCCCGTGGTTTACTCTTTTCCCTGGAAACATAGGGCTTAAGCAAATTAATATGGCATACCCTCTGCTTTTGTCTCCGGTCAGGAGTCTTTATCAAATAATTGACCTCGCCAAGCTTTGACTCTATCTCATAGGGTCCACTAAACTTTGCACTTAAAGGCTGATTTTGCAAAGGTAGAAACACAAGAACTTTGTCACCTGGTGCAAAAGTTCTAGCTGTAGCTTTACGGTCATAGTTCTGTCTCATACGCTCCTGCATCTGTGGAAAATGAATCTTCACATGGTTAAAAGCATGATAAAGCCTATTTTTAAATTTATCTACATATGACAAAAGTCCAATCGGTTCACTGTCCGTTAGCCAAGTTTCATGTAGAAGTTTCAACGGACCTCTGACTGAGTGTCCATACACAAGTTCGAATGGGCTAAACCCCAGGGATTCCTGAGTGGCCTCCCTTGCAGCGAACAGTACATAAGGCACACCCTTATCCCAGTCTTTCTCGTTTTCATAACAGTACTTTTTAAGCATCGATTTTAATGTCTGATGAAACCTTTCCAGAGCTCCCTGGCTCTCAGGATGATAGGCACTTGATAGCCTATGGCTTATCCCTAATTGTTCCATGACTTGTTTGAAAATGTTCGAAGTAAAGTTAGTCCCCTGGTCGGACTGTACTGTCTTCGGTAGGCCATAACGTGTGAAGAAATTTGTCAGGGCGTCTACCACCTTCACTGTTGTTATGTTCCGCAACGGAATGGCTTCCGGGAAGCGAGTGGATGAACACATGACTGTGAGCAGGTATTGAAAACCGGCTTTTGTTTTCGGCAACGGGCCCACGCAATCAATGAGTATATGACTGAATGGTTCGTCGAACGCTGGTATCGGCTGGAGTGGAGCGACAGGAATTCGTTGGTTAGGACGTCCTACCATTTGGCATACGTGGCAAGTCTTGCAGTATTGTTCGACATCTCTTCTCAGTCCTGGCCAGTAGAAGTAAGGGAGGATACGGTGGTGCGTTTTTCGGACTCCCATGTGACCAGCGAAAGGAAGATCATGCGCCATACGCAGTATATCTTGACGATAGCACTTAGGTATTACAATCTGGTGAATACTGTCCCACTCGTTTGTACCTGAGTTGAGCGGTTTCGACTTTCTCATCAACACTTCATCTTTCATGTAGAAACATTCCGCCATTGCATCTGCAGTCTTTTCATCAACAGCTTTCATTCTGAGTTTCATTATTACTTCGTCATTCAATTGTTCTCTCACCAATTTCTGCTTTGGTGACAAAATGTTATCGTTCTCTGTTGCATCACCAGTTGTTAGTTCAGCAAAGAACGTAGCACTTAAATCGATGTCAGGTGTTTCTGTTATCACTGTTTCATTCGCATGTGTGTCTTCAGAACAGACAAACACATCTTTCGTTGCACTACACGGCGTAGCAGGAGTCTTTACCGACTTCTTTTTCTGCATTGCTCTTGTCAGTGCACATGTTGGGCGTTCATTGGCAGGACGTAGGTTTTTGTCCTCCGCCATCTTTGTCTCCAACACTTTAACCATGGGCTCGACAGTGACTCTGCCGCCCATAATGTCATTTCCTAATATCATGGAAACGCCTTTGACGGGTAGTGCGCGCCACACTCCCACTACGATGTTACCTGTAAAAATATCCGACTCGAGTTTTATTCTGTGCAGTGGAGCTTCCACAGCCTCCATACTAGCACCTCTCAGCACAACAGACTCACCGGTACTGGTGGCATCTGTTAACGGCACACTGCCCTCCAGGATCACGCTGACAGCAGAACCCGTGTCACGTAATATCTGTATTTTCTTCTTGCTGAGTACATCGACTTCTGTCGACACTGTCCCCTCGTAGACAAAGGGTCGAAAATCGGATAGGTCGTCCTCTTCCGGGACTTCAGGAACCATCTGTTCCTCACGGCCTTCTGAAAGCATAATAGATTGAGTACAGCTATTCTCTTTTACCTTAGATAGACTGTTCTCAAAAACCATCGACTCCACAACTATGGGCGATGCCGGCCGCATTTCTTTTGAGTTTCTTGACCCTGTGTTGCACACTTCTTCTGTCTGCTTGCTATCTTTCTGCACTCTGGCACAGTGTAGAATAGCACCTTGCTTCTTGGTAAGGATCCAACAATCTTTCTTCATGTGGCCCTCTTTCTTGCAATTGAAACATACCACCTTTGCTTTATTTACATCTGTCTGCTTCCTGAAATGAACTAAGTTACTATTATTATTTACACCACTGTTCTTATTATTGTTTTCACTTGTCTCTTTTGGTTTACTAGCCTCCTTGGACTCTGGTTTGTGCACTTTGGGTTTGTCAGCATAATATGGCTTTATGCTGGCGTGAATTATGGCATAGTTATCTGCCAATCTAGCAGCTTCATGCACATCTTCAACCCCTCGGTCTGAGATGTGAGTTTTAATATCCACTCGAATACAATCATTGAATTCCTCAAACAATATTAGGTTCTTGAGTTTATCAAACTCACTTACATTCTGTGACCTTAGCCACTGTTCTAACATTTTCTCCTTTTGTCTCAAAAAGTCTACATGAGTTTGATCATATGCCTTCTTTCTGTCTCTAAATAGCTTTCTATATTTTTCTGGTGTCAGGGAATAACTTTTTAGCACCCTATCTTTGATTACTTCATAGTCATTTATTTCCTCGGGTGTTAAACTCAACACTACGTCCAATGCTTTTCCTTTGTTGAGAGTTGACCTTAACAATAAAGCCATCTTATCATCAGGGAACTGATAATCTACAGCTATCCTCTCAAAAAGCAAAAAGAAATCTTGAACATCTTCTTCTCTGAATATAGGCAAGTGTTGCTTCATTGCGCTAATATCCATACCATTGCTGTCCCTACGATGGTCAGGTCTGTTCATGCGTGCCATCTCTATCCTTTCTCTGCTTTCAATCCTAATTCTTTCATTTTCCCTTTCAGTTTCTATCCTAATTCTTTCATTTTCCCTTTCAGTTTCTATCCTAATTCTTTCATTTTCCCTTTCAGTTTCTATCCTCATTCTTTCCAATTCCATTCTCTTCATAGCTAATTGGAATTTTAGGTTTTCACTCAACCCTTCATCTTCTTCATTGTTTGATGATCTAGATGACATATTTCTTACCTCGTCTCCGTGGGCAATTACCTCGCCCCCACTGGGAGCTACATAACCTTCATTGATATCGTTCTGTCCCACTTCAACTACACTACCAGTGTTCATGGCATTCTGCCCGTTCAAACATGTCATAATTTCTTTGGTCAAACGATTACGATTAGGTCTTGCCTGTCCTGCCTCAATCCCAAAGGACTCAGCTAATTCTTTTAGTTCAGCAAATGACATGGCATTAAGTTCCTCACTTGATATATTCGAAGCCATAGTATAGCGTTCGAAATATTTGTTATAGTAGAGTAGTATATATTGTATAATAAAATATAAAGATCCAACTTACGATTTGTCCAGAAATGTGCACAATATAATATTAAACATTTCGTGGAATCTTCACACTTCCCAAGGAATAAAAACGCAAACCAGTTCTCTCCTCTTTTTAAAAAGAATAGTTTCACAGTCCTGAAAACGAAACACAAATATGCCGCTCTCAGTACTACTAATGTCACAAAATATTTATAGGTCAGCTAGATCAAGAAAAGTAGAACTCAAATCTACCGAACTACCAAATCTTGTCAATCCTAGGTCAGGAAAAGTAGAACTCAAATATACCGGGCGAGACCACCAAATTTTGTTACGTCCACAATCCCCTTGTGGCCAGAGCTGTGTAGATCTTGCTGATAATTCTCGTTAGTCCTAGGGGAGACTTTAATTATTAGTATTTATGTTTCAGTATTACACGAACTCTTCTTATAGTCCTGGGCACAAATTCAGTATTTGTATTCCAACATTTCCTCTCTTGTAAATTATGGTAGTAGATAAATCTTATAGTAATGTATACAACACAATAGGATAGTAACTTGACAAAGAAGCTTCAGTGTAACTGTTGTTGATAGTTTATTTCAGGTGGTATGTTCAATATATACAATATATCTATTATGTACAGTTAGAATAAAATAGTGCAAACACAAACGTTCAAAGGAACATCTTTTGAAACTCTCTGTCTTTCAGACAAAACAAATCATTAAATACCATCCGAGTGGTGTAATGGATAGACCCATTACCAGTAGGGGTGAAAATCATGGTATCATTACAAAACTCATAACAAAAACGATAGGAACTTCCCCTATTAAATAATGAGTCGTTCCCAGACTCTGAGAATTTGAGATCAACACAGAATCCCAGCATTACCTAGAACCTTTCGTTTTCCTACTAAACGTCCTAATATTGTGTGTAGTAAGAAAAGAGAGAGAGAGGAGAATAAACATTGCGTGTTCCAATTCTTGGAAAAACAATATACATGACAATAGAAAGAAGGAGAGTTTATCGAGATTAATAGAATTTATTTTAAAATGGCGCTTTTGTATTGGCATAAACGGTGAGTGAAAAAAAAATACTAAAGAACTCAAAACTGAAATATTCATTATTCTTCCACATCCAAGAACAAATGCATACAAGTTCTCTTTCTTCTCGAGTGGCATCTGGGCATTGAACTGATTGCTTGAACAAATCAGGAAAACTATTTTTTAAACACATACAAATAATGATTTGTTTAGTAAACGGTTGAGAAAATTCGGGTAAAAAAAACAAAACAACAAATAACATTAGAACAACGAACAGAAAACGAAATTTGAGTATTTTCTGTTGTTGGTTGCACGTTTAAGCGTGAGTACACTTGGATATTTGTCTTGGTAATTGAGCAACACGGAAGCGGTTGTTATTGGGAGGCGGTGTCACGTGAGCCTGTAAAGAAGGAAATATCGTTTTCGTGCAAGAGTTATGCCCATTTCAAATTGAAACAGACACTAGGTCCGTTTATTATGGACAAAGATATGAATTATTGATTTTTTTTTCCTTTTCTAGTGGAAAAAGCGGAAAGATGGAATATGAACAGTTTAAGATAGAAAAAATAAACTGGACAACAGGGATGATAAAATAGAGAGAGACAGAGAAAGAGACAGGAAGAAATAGGGAGAACAAATAGAAAGAGGATACAATAGAGTGATGAAGTGCAATATAAAGGTGAAAGTAAGACCGACGCTTTGAAGAAACGAGAACAAATTGTCGTTAAATAAGTCAATACAATTTAAATCATTATTTACAGACCTTAGAACTTTCTATTCAGGAGATTATTACGTCTTATGCATTTGCCACAATTTTAAAAAAAGGAAATAATCACGCATAGCCTTGATTTTAGTAGTGTAATTGCATTTTGATATTGGCTTTCCCGATTGCTTCAGGTAACCCATTCCATTCCCAGTAACCAGTCCAAAAAAGCGCCCGTAAACCTGTTACTTTTCGTCAATTTTGAAAATTTATTGTGTGGTGTATTTAGATGTGTTGAGAAAGGCAAAATGATAGTGTGTGTGTGTCTGAGAGAGAGATAGAGTAAGAAAGTAAGAAAATATAATATATAGTCGTGTAGAGATTGACAATTAGAGCAGTTGTTATTATTGTTTTTTATAATTACCATTGATTTTCAAATGGCATAACACAGTACACACTCCCCATCCTATTTCACACATAGCAACGGTCGTCAAGCTGACAATATCCTGGTTTCCATGGTGATACTTGTTTGTGTACGTCAACATTATAGAGGATAGTGGGGGAGATAAATAAAGAATAGAACAAAAAATAGAGTGATTGCTCTTGATATGGGATGAAATAAATGCATATTGTGCTAGGCTGCTAGGCTAACAGATATGTTGTGTTGAATATATTGTGGCAGCCTTTTTCTCAAAGACCGCGTTGTGCCCCAATGCCGGTATAGAAAAGCAAATCTACCTGGTCTAACAAAGCTTCTTATTTTGTGCATTAATAGGTCATACTGGCCAAATGTATCTTTGTGTCTTTGTGTAGGCCTACTAGGTGGTAAATTAGACACGGTGGCACAACGGTAGAGCTTCGGTTTGCCATGCCGAAGATCTCGGATTCAAATCCACGTCTAACAAAAAATGTTTATTTCACTATCGGGACCGGTCATATAAATACTGTATTATATAGTTTGTCTGTAGCACATATGCGGGAAAAGGGTGGCATTTTTCTAATTCACAGCAATACTAAAATATCTAAACCACTGCCCCTTTCCTATTTTCAAGATAGATGTTGGAATTCGGAATCTAAAAAAATATTTGAACGCCCTCGCCAGTGGCGCCTTGGTGGCACCTTTTGGGTCATATGAGCTTCGTACCTGTTATCTTCGTAGTGGTCTCATATTTATTGACTAGATTTCGCCTCTGATAGTGAAAATAAGATGACAAATGGCGACAGCGGCTGATTTATTATAATTGGTGGGGGGTGGGGTGGAGGAACTTATCGCGCGTCATCCATGAGGTTCTACGATATAAGAATTGTTATCATGGTTTGGTTTTTATTTAAGGTGCCCTACACACAAAAATCATTAGGGGCCCCTTAGCAGAGAGTCAGAAAGAGTCCCGAGTTCAAGTTCGGACGAGGACCCCCCTTACTAATGAGTAGATAGGCCAGAATAAAAAAAAAAAACGAGTTATCGTTGTTTAGCTTTATTGTCGGCACTTAACCCAGGGATCGTCAACCTAGGGTATGCGAGCCAGTCCTGGCCCGCAGAGCGATTTTCAATGGCGGAGTAGTCCCAAAATGGCACTTGTACAACAAAATTGAGTAATAGATCAAGATGACTTTTAGGCTATTGGCACACTGAATGAATTAGAAATCCTACTTTGGCACACTGTTATCAAAAGGTTGCCGACCCCTGAACGAACTATAGAGACAGTTTGAGTCCTTAGTGTAAAGTCAGCTAGAAGCCCTACGCCCTACGTCTAATAGTGAAATATGGGGCCTCAATAAAGTGGCCTATTACAGTATTGTATTATTTAGAATAGTTGACATATCTAGTAAAGATAATGGGTTATACTATAAGGTATAAAAATAGCATAGACTTGCAATAGTAATAAAAAATACAATGGACCTTTATTAACACAAATGGCCAATATCACTATAGAATCAATAGAAGCCCCCATGAAAGCGTAATAAACCCAGCACGAATGACAACAGCGTCAGCAAGAGTCTGTTAAGCCGGGCTTAAGCTCAAAAAGTGTTTACGCCCTACGCCCGACGACTCGTCACACACACACACACAAACACACACACACATACACCCCTCTCCCCATCTTCAACATATTTACACCGCTCTCAACCCCATTCAAAAGTCAGTGTACTTGCTCTTTGTGGGCCCATTAGCTAAACGCTCGAGATTTCCCTACACTCCAGGTTTACGTCTTTCATTGCCATCCATTGATGGGGTTGGATCTTCACCAGTCAGCCCCCCCCCCCACCATCTCTTTTTACCCTCCGTCCCTACGACCACTGAGTCTCAGTGAAATGATCACACAATTTAATAATAGAAAGATTATCTTTTAAAAGTGGTGCGTGAAATAAAAAGAGGTTGTTTTATGTTTGTGTCAAGGACTACTGAAGACAGGACGTGCAGACTTGAATTTCTGACTTAGCTAGCTAAGGCCAGTTTTTTTAACAGTAGCGATACACTCGCTTGTCGCGCTTATATATGAAGTAAATTATTATTTGGTAACTAACATAATTAATGTCAATAATGTCAATACTGTCAATAATGTTAATGTGCAGGGCCGTTTACTAATGAGGGGTTACGATTGAGAGGGTTTAAAAGAGCATTTGAATATTATTTAAGATCTATTTAGATGATTGAATGATTAGGGCCGTACACATGATACCCTATATATATATGCGGTTGGTGTTGACGATTTCGTGTGGGGGGTCACCTAAGGAATAAAATAAAGTGAAAAAAAAATTCTAAAAAATCGTTATTTCTTGACCTAAAAAGGGAAAAACGTAACCCACCCATAAAATTTATCTCGCTCATAATTAAGAGATAAATGCACAGCCTCTAAAAAAAAGTGATTATGAAGTAAGTCGATTATTTGGGTTGAGAATTTTGCCAAGTGGTACATGTATACCATTATTATTATTAATTAATGTCAATAATGTCAATAATGTTAATGTGCAGGGCCGTTTACTAATGAGGGTTAGGATTGAGGGGGTTTAAAAGAGCATTTGAATATTATTTAAGATCTTTTTAGATGATTGAATGATTAGGGCCGTACACATGATACCCTATATATATATGCGGTTGGTGTTGACGGTTTCGTGTGGGGGGTCACCTAAGGAATAAAATAAAGTGAAAAAAAAATTCTAAAAAATCGTTATTTCTTGACCTAAAAAGGGAAAAACGTAACCCATCCATAAAATTTATCACGCTCATAATTAAGACACAAATGCACAGCCTCTAAAAAAAGTGATTATGAAGTAAGTCGATTATTTGGGTTGAGAATTTTGCCAAGTGATACATGTACCATTATTATAAATACGATAATTTGATTTCTATGTCTATGGCAAAATTTATTTGTGTTTTCATGACCAAGGAATATAAAGAATGTAAATTGACTGTGATAGTTACACATAAACAAACATTGTGCTATCCTCTTATATTTTCTGCTTTCAATAATGGTATACATGCACTATTTGGCACTTTAAACAAACGACACTTGTTGACAGCATTATAATTACCTTTACAATTAACTACACCACATTTATTAGGCATTTTGATAAAAATACACGATCGAAAAATTGAAAACAAACGCAGTGAAGTAAAATATCAACAGCAAGTATCCATGTTGGAACCAAACTGTGCCTTCTATTCATACTCCTTCAAAAATAGTGCGCTCATGCTTGGTAATTATTAAGACATTTTAAAGGCTATTAGATCGTTCTTTGTCATTAAAAAAATGAAAATGACATAAACCATTAATACAATGAATCATATTAGTAAAGAATTTTGTTAGTTACTTAATAATAGTTAACATTATATCACTGCGCCAAGGGAGTGTATCGCTACTGTTAAAAAAACTGGCCTTAGCTAGGAAGTCAGAAATTCAATTCTGCACGTCCTTGGTTTGTGTACATCTTTGTCTATTTAAAAAGCAGATGTAAGAAAAGAGGGGGGGCTTTGCTGTTGGAGTGGTTGCAAAGCAAAATGGACAAGTTTTACTGAGGCCTGGCCGTTTTATTAGGTCATGGTTAAACGTGGTCACAAATTTCCGGTTCATTTCTGTTGAGAGCTAACTTTGTTAGAATAAGGAAGTTAATAATAATATAGTGTTTATAATAGTTTTTATTGTATAGGCCTAATGATGTGTATATGCCTAGTGTCTCAAGGGAATGTCTGACATGCGCAGTTAGGGGCTTGAGAGAAACGCTCTCAGTCTCAGTAGTCTCAGCTGCCAGTCAGTTACACACCCTTGCTAGGGGAGGTGGCTGCTAGAATGTCACACTGGTGTTGAACCTTTAGACATCTCTTCATGCAGTTACCGTTTGAGACTTGAGACACGGAGTAAGATTAATTCATCATCATGTTATTATTTACTAATACATTGTTATTGTTATCCATAAATTATATTATTGTCAAATTAGAAAAGTATGTGTATTTTAAGTCTATCATAACAATGTTGTTCCATACCCATAGTCAGAAATTATCTTTATCTATTGCAACAGTTATTATTGTTAGATGTTATCCATATTATATAGGCGTGTGTGTGTGTGTTGAACTGACGACTGTACTGTACAAGATTTTTTTGATACTGTGAGGTGCACCCTAGTCATACAGCCTGTCAGTCAAGACTTATTAAAGAACAAGTTGTTGAGATATCCTGTTTTATGAATTAATATAATTAAGTACCACTAAATCTGTAACATTAGTATGTGTAGATTTGTAAAGACAAATAATAATATAGTATACAATTAAACTATAACTAGACTGATTAGCTGTTTTCTCTCTTTATATTTATATGTTTTCTGTATGATTTTTTTAAGTAACTAATAAGTAGATTGAAATAGAATGATCAATATAAAGAGTATTAATTACACATAATCAACAATTTCCAGCAATATAAAAACATGCTTTTGCGAGACAATTTATTTCAAGCTCGATGGTCAGTTCTGGTCTTTTAGAAATATACAAAGGCTACAAAAGAGAGTATGCGATAATTAGTACTCAAAGTGTTAGTCGGGTTTGAAATTAAATTTAGCTTATTGCGATAATTAATACTCAAAGTGTTAGTCGGGTTTGAAGTTAAATTTAGCTTATTGCGATAATTAATACTCAAAGTGTTAGTCGGGTTTGAAGTTAAATTTAGCTTATTTTTTAAAATACAGTTGTCAAGAGTAGCGTTAGTTGGTTAGTAAAAAAAGAAAAAATCGCTAGATACATAGAAATAAACAACGAAAATTATTTTGCATCAAGCAATAAGTTTTGGGAATAAAAAAAATAGGTGATTCTTCACGTCTGACGTTCACGATCCATCGTTTTCTTTTGGCAATATCTTTGGAAAATGAAATAAAATTTAATCTGTTCTTACTCATAGGACTGGGTTCGAATCCTGGTGAAGGCTACGATTGTTCTCGGGTCTGTACGGTGTTCCTGAGTCTACCCAGCTCTGACGGGTACCTAACTTTAGTTGGGGTAAAATAAAGGCGACTTGGCATTGTGTTGGCCACACAATTCCATAGTATGCCGTGGCCACAGTAACTGCTGAACGCTGCAGGACCTTAGATACGCCAGCCTAATGCGCTGCCGCTCGGCCACTGTACCTCCTTTTTCCCACAAAAGACACTCTTTATTATTAAATCATAATTAAAATGCATGCTGATACATTAGTTGATTTTAATTAAATAAATGTATGCCTAAGTATGCAAATTTATATAAACTGTAAGCACAAAAGTCAAACAAAAGAATGCACCGAAAAAGTATAGTAACATAGAGTTATAGCCCTTGCAGTTCTCACAGTGGTTTGTTCTTTTGTTTATATAAAGTTCTATAAAGAAATATGTGTAGGCCCTATCACACTATCTGTCTTTGAATATACACATCTATACACAATCTTTGCATTGAGGCTTAACCTGTCCACAAGGGGACAGCTAGACTAGTAGTAAAAAAAAAAAAAAATACTACACTCTTACCTTCCTTATACTCCCAGACAGGCCCATGGGTTGGAGCGATCTGATTACATTATCCATTTCCCATTTACGCACTAACGACTTCGATGAAAGATAGACTACCCCCCCCCCCTTTACACTCTACCCCATAAGCCTAAACATTAAAAAAAACTAAACAGAAAGGGGGCCGGTATTATATTTTTAAGTCCGCGGGGATCCCTTTAATCTTCCATCGCAACTTTCTCATGTTTAAAAGAATAGTCCCCCTCACCCTCTGCCTCGTCCAACAGTTCCAGTTACTACTTCCTTCTCATTTAACTTCAAACTATTTTCTTAGAGGTCGCGATGTATTCTTTTTCGTTTGTATTCTTGCTTCCTTTCACAACTGGTGGCGTCTTCCACCCTAAAATTCTGACCTCACCCCTCACCCTCCCTCCAACCCCTCTTCACCCCAGCCACCTCTCACTAGCTACGCTCTCGAATTCCACCGTCTTCATAAAGCCATTGATAATTTTTTTAAAGGCGGGTTGGATGAGAGCGCGTAGTAATCACCCCCCCCCTCTCCCCTCTTTACTCATATCATTGGAAAACGCAAAGGGGGAACCGAAGCACAAAGCTTCCGTGTTCACACTACGCCATGGGTGAATGGAGAGAAATTTACGGTTTTCTATTAGTAGTGGCTGATAAAGGTACGGAAACCTCTAAGTGTAATATTTGACGATAAATGTAAAATAAAAACCACATAAAAAATCATATAATAATTATTCCACTTCAGTTTTTGTTATTTGCTTTGATTATATGATTGCAGTATTTAATATATTCCCCAAAAATCTATGGGGCTTTTCTCCCGGGTAGATTAAGCCTACATAAAACTGTTCGATTAGGAAAATCCACAAGAAGCTGTTTCACTTATTTAAAGTACACTGCTACTAATAGTGGAAAAAACAAATATATTTAAAAAGTAGGATTCAATAGGCACAACAATAATGTCTCGCCAAGCCCGATGTTTCTGAGCGTACTACAAGGCGAAAGTGCCGGCCTACGAGGTAATGTCGCGTCTTTGATGATTCCGGGGTATTTCATATGGGAGGGTGGTGCATAGGCCCACGGAATATCTAGCATGCGGCGTGCCCTCGTCCTTTGGCGCTAAGATAACTTGGACCACCCCTTTTTACGTTACTCCCTCGACTAATGAGCAGGAAGACTTGCCCGGTTTAATAGACTTTTACATTCGCTATAGGAGGAGCGTCTTTAACATTATGTGACACCATTTTAGCTTTTAGCCATGGCCTCCATGTGTCTTTCTGAAACAAACGCGATGAAAAGGTCTAACCGTGAAACCGTGATTTCTCTCTCATTCCCTCCCCACCTTTCTCTCTTTCTCTCTCTTTCTTTCTCTCTCTCTCTCTTTCTTTCTCTCTCTCTCCTCGTCTCACTCTCTCTTTCATTTAATACTTATGCGTTCTTTGAGTGGATGAATGGGCTAAGCCTAAATGGGTCGGTGGATGTCTTTGTATGTGTGTAATAGTTAGATCCTTACATTTACATACTTATTATATACATGGATAGAAACGTTAGATGCATACGATAAATTGTTAGATAGATTTTAGATAGACGAATATGCAGACGCATAGAAAGAGAGAGATAGACACCTAGTTAGAAATAGCCTGCTTAAGTGAATGATTGAAAAGAATCGAGTTTCCCATTTAACGAATTTTAGTAATTTAAACGATGTTAAGTTGTACAAATTATTATTAAGCAGCAATTTTACGAATGAAATAGTATGTAATGTAGGTTGCTACCAAGGACTACTGAAGACAGGGCGTGCAGACTTGAATTTCTGACTTAGCTAGCTAAGGCCAGTTTTTTTAACAGTAGCGATACACTCGCTTGTCGAGCTTATATATGAAGTAAATTATTATTAAGTAACTAACATAATTAATTTCAATAATGTCAATACTGTCAATAATGTTAATGTGCAGGGCCGTTTACTAATGAGGGGTTAGGATTGAGAGGGTTTAAAAGAGCATTTGAATATTATTTAAGATCTATTTAGATGATTGAATTATTAGGGCCGTACACATGATACCCTATATATATATGCGGTTGGTGTTGACGGTTTCGTGTGGGGGGTCACCTAAGGAATAAAATAAAGTGAAAAAAAAATTCTAAAAAATCGTTATTTCTTGACCTAAAAAGGGAAAAACGTAACCCATCCATAAAATTTATCTCGCTCATAATTAAGAGACAAATGCACAGCCTCTAAAAAAAGTGATTATGAAGTAAGTCGATTATTTGGGTTGAGAATTTTGCCAAGTGGTACATGTACCATTATTATAAATACGATAATTTGATTTCTATGTCTATGGCAAAATTTATTTGTGTTTTCATGACCAAGGAATATAAAGAATGTAAATTGACTGTGATAGTTACAAATAAACAAACATTGTGCTATCCTCTTATATTTTCTGCTTTCAATAATGGTATACATGCACTATTTGGCACTTTAAACAAACGACACTTGTTGGCAGCATTATAATTACCTTCACAATTAACTACACCACATTTATTAGCATTTTGATAAAAATACACGATCGAAAAATTGAAAACAAACGCAGTGAAGTAAAATATCAACAACAAGTATCCATGTTGGAATCAAACTGTGCCTTCTATTCATACTCCTTCAAAAATAGTGCGCTCATGCTTGGTAATTATTAAGACATTTTAATGGCTATTAGATCGTTCTTTGTCATTAAATAAATGAAAATGACATAAACCATTAATACAATGAAATATATTAGTAAAGAATTTTGTTAGTTACTTAATAATAGTTAACATTATATCACTGCGCCAAGGGAGTGTATCGCTACTGTTAAAAAAACTGGCCTTAGCTAGGAAGTCAGAAATTCAATTCTGCACGTCCTGTCTTCAGTAGTCCTTGGTTGCTACTTAAAGCATGTTTTTTTAAACCTAAAAGAAATAGCTTTATCAAAGAAAGAAAAAAATAAAAAATATGATCAACACCGATCACCGTAGATACATCTGTTTTTAAAAACAAAGGAACATAGCTCTATCGTATTGCACTTCTCTAGGAAATAGTAAAACTTTCAAAAAAAAAAAAAAAAAGAACGAAAAAAAAAAGGAGGCGGGGACAACGTTTCTGGCCTCAAAGCTCGTGGCAAACCGCGCCAAATTGAAAATGGCGAGCGAGTAAAAAGAAGCAGAAGTAGAAGAAGAGGGAGGAAAAAAAACACCCCATCCCTCTGGTGTTTGTGTTTCCTTTTGAGTGTGTGAGTGTGTCGCATACTTTAAAGGCAGGCTGACCTTACGGCCGCTCGCACTCTAAGAAAAAAAAATTTCAAGGCTGAGATAGACAAACAAATAACACAAAAAAAAAAGTTGTTATTTTTTTTGTTTCACAACTACCTGGATACTGTGGCAAATGTCACTCTGTCAATAAGTGACATAGTTTTTGTTGTTGTATGTTTTCTGTGTGGAGTAATGACAAGCAATTTTTGTTACAAGAGTGTTAAAAATTTTCTCTTGATGATAATGTTATTATTGCGTGTGTAAAAAAAACAACAACAGAGTGTAACATATTTATTTCTCAATGGATTACCCGTGTCAGTGTTCCAGTTGTATCCAGTGGATATGTTACTATTTCGCGGATCGTTAAACGTGGATATCGCAGGAAGTTAGAATATGTTTTGACTGTTGTCTATGAAATTATTGGGTTAATGTAACATTAACACATTTTTCACCGTTAATTAACTTATATGTAGATCAATTATATGTCTAATTATTATTTTTTTAACAATCCATAAGCTATTGATAAATCATAAATTTGAATGTATAAAGTCAAAATAATGTAACTATAATGTACTTTATAATAGAATCAAAACATACTATTTGAAAACAAATTAGCATTAAATTAAACTAATAAACCTTTAACACTGTCAATTTTACCAGTGATTCTATGACAGAGAAAAACCAATTGTCAATAGTGACATATTTATTTATTTTTCCCTTTAATTTTCTATGCGTCTTATTACGTTTCACTTGACCCAATTAAGAGTAGGTCAGTTTAGAATTTCTAAGAAACGTAAATTATATTTAGTCGGGCCTACTCTATACATTATATACGTAAACAAAAAAAAAATCAAAAAAATGTGCTGGGCTGGAGAGACTACGGCAGCGTACTCTTTGACTCTGAACTCGTTAAAACCAAGAGTGAGGATTTTTTTTTCGTAACCTTGACCTCAATACCAAACCTCAAAAGCTCTAACATTGTCTTTTTTTTTTTTACAAAATCTATTTTAAATTTAAGAAAGTGAAACTCTATTTATATTATGGTAGCGATCTCAAATAATGACCAAGCACTCACGTTCAATTCTTACGTAACTAGACAGCATGATATTTCAAATAAAAAGGCAGCAACTATAAAAACAACTTCACTTCATACACAACACCACCAAGGGACCAAGCAGGCTTAACCCTTCCCGTACCGACCTACTTCTATCTATGCAGCGTTCAGTTCCGCTATATACGCGCCCGGGACTGTAAGGGTTAATTATAGCACAACCCTAACCTTGAAGGTTTAGAATCGATACTGACTGCATTCAAAGCTTCTTTTTTTTTTTTTTTTTTGAAGTTGTTGTTGGCGTGTAGGCAAAAGATGACGGTGATGAAATCGAGTCCGACCCCCCTCACCCACCAAACCAGGTTCTTCCCACCTCCTCCTCTCTCTCCCCCTCTCTTTACTCAACCCCTCATCCAACCGCGCCTTTCCTTTTTGAGTCCTATGGCGAACAACAAAGGTGTCACACTTCATATCGTCTTCTAAAAAAAAGAGCAGACGGAAAGAGGAAAAAGAGAGAGAGAAAGACTATGAGAAACTGCATACTAAGATATGGGCGTTGGCAGGGGTTTTCTTGTAGTTTGTATATTACTTATAACTTTCTTTAAAGCCAGACTGACTAGCGGCTTGAGCAGGCAGCACATTTATTAAGTCTATCATGGGTGCCGATACTATATTTTTGGGTATAGATCTACATGTCTGGGAAGACAAAAGAGTGGCGAGAGTCATTCTCAATTGTTTAAGTGCACTTTTAATTGTGTTGATTTTGTATTATATCTACAACCCCAACCCCCCCCCCCCCCTCCCCCCCCCCCCACACACACAAGCACAAACTTTTTTTCTTCTTTATCTTTATTTGAAATGCCTTTTAAATAAACTTTATCGTCATATTATTATTTATACATTTTTTTTTGTTAAACAGAAAATTAGGTCACACGTGTTCAGTAGAAGCCTGGGGTTTGTGTTGTCTATGACATAGCTGGAGCAACATTTTTTTTTTGTTCAAACATTGATTTAAATCTGTAAGAATAGAATAGAAGTCTATATTTATAGAACTTGTCAGGCATTCTTCTAAACTGACTACCAGAAATTTTCCCCCTCCCTTCTCTCTCCCTCTCCCAAACACTAGTTTAGGATTTGATAGGTGCATGAACTGAGGGGCTATTAAACTTGTTCTGATATATAGGTCAACTGTTTTTTTTTAAGCCAATGTAAAGGTTAGGGCTAGTGCTATAACCAGACGTTGCGGTTAGGATTAGTGGGTGGAGAAGGGAGAGGTGGACTTGAGTGTTTGACATGCTTTTAACGGGTTTGTGGCATAGACTACTTGTAGGTCCATGAGTTGTTAGTTGTTTTAAATTATGTAGAAAGGGGGGGGGGGGAGAACGGGGCTTTACATTGATAAAGTAAAGTATACCGTCAGACCAAATTAATCGTAGGACCGGTGAAGCAACGTTCTTCGGTTTCTGTGGCAACGGCATACTAGGGGATGTGTGGCCAGCACAATGCGCCTTTACTTTACCCCAACTAATGTCAGGTAGGCCTACCCATCACAGCATGGGTAGACACATGAAATGTTTAAATGTGAATTACGATCATAAACATATAGTTCTGTTTATACAATTATATAGAGGTCTATGCTTTTAAAAATATTATTACATACGCAATTAGAAAAGTTAGAAATTGTCTTTAAAAAAAAATAACCCAACATTTCTTTTTAGTTCCAGATAATCTATAAAGAGTAGAATATTTTACACTGAACCTATTATCCATACTTCTAGTGAGTGTTAGAGCTTAGTTCTCTCTGTAGAATACCGCACATTTTATAATATAGTTATAGAAATATACATTGGTATACATGGATATATATTGTTCAATACAAGAATGTGATACTCAACGTCCAATAGTGTATTATTCTATTTTACTAATCTCTGTGTGAGAAAACGAAGGGGGGGGGGGGGGGAAGCGTGTTTGTTTCGTTGACCCAAATAGCACAAAGTATTGATCCTACTTTTTATATAACTACCTATAGAAATGTATGTACTATATATAGATCTGTAAACAGGGGAGGAGTGAGGGAGGGAGATTTTCTTCACTAATGAACATATTTTATTCATTAAATAGTTCAGCAAGGGTAAAAGAATCGAAGATATTTCTTAGCAGTTCTCAAAACGTAGGCCTACCCTTCAAATTTATCAAAGGCCCAGTAAAACAGCGTTCACCAGTTTCTGTGGCCACGGCATACTAAGAAATGTGTATCCAGCACAATGCCAGAGCCGCCTTTACTTTACACCAACTATTGTCAGGCACCCATTAGCGCACATTATGTCACCCTTTTCTGCTCCACATCCTTAATAACATTTATTTAAGACCGTGTAAAGTAACCATTCCAGAAAAAAAAAAGCGTTCAAGAGCTTACTTGGACTGTGGTGACCAGCACAACGCCAAGTCGCAGAGAATCAGGGAAACCCTCCTGACACGGATGAAATTCTCGGCATTTTTAACGTTGAATCGATTGATACCTACGACTTTAAAAATAAACATTTATTAAAGCGACTCAGTTATGTAGACTTAGTCACCGTAGCCACAGTTTGCTTTTTACTTATAACTTTCTTTATAGCCAAACTGACTAGCGGCTTGAGCAGCCATCAAATTTAAGTTTGTTTTGTTTTAAATTTTACGTTTCTTCAGTTGACAAGAAGTCCGTTAAAATCGAACATGTGTGTAAAACGCCAATATAAGCTAAGTCTGTGGTGAGCTTTCTCACATTCCTAAGTTTAGTGTATTTCTATGTTTTATAGGCTAGTGGGTAGAGACTGAATCTAAATCTTCAAATTAAACTCACGTTGGCATAGAGTGCACGGGATAAACTTTCATGACGCACGCTATAAATTTGCATAAATTAGCATGCGCATATGTCTTCGTACTGGGTGATACCATGGCATAAGGATTCATTATTTCTTGAGAAGAAAAAAAAAATTAGTGCCAGGAAATAAAAGGGTGGAATAGGCTGGAGGGGTGACACAACAATAACAGGTAGAAGAATAAACATTACCTGTCTAAATGACAATAATGTCGGCCATTTGGAGATGTACGTGTTGTTGTTATTGGCGTATTCACATTAACTGCTTCAGTCTGTACTCTATTTTATTTATTTATTCGCATAATAATATAGATCTAGTGTACTCATTCCCCCCCCCCATTACTCCTCAATCGGTTAAGCTTTATTTAACCCTTCCCGTACCGGGCTACTTCTATCTATGCTGCCTTCAGCTCCGCTATATACGCGCCCGGGACTGTAAGGGTTAATTAATCTTTGAATCATGTTTTAATATGTCTTTTTAAGGCCGCCTTTATTCCTCGAGATATTTGTGTAACTTGAGGGGCGGGGGCGCCCTAGGTGCCAAAGTTTGGATAGGCGACAATACGATGTGCTGTTAGTAAGTAGGCTAAGTAGTAGTGGTCCCTTAATGTTGGACCAAATTGACCCATAGGGCTAGTGAAGCAGCGTTCAGCAGTTTCCGTGGCTAAGGGGAATACAAGGGGATTGTGCGACCAGGACAATGTTTTACTCGTTAAACTGTCCCCTACGCCCCTACCTAATGTCTTGTACTCACTAAATAGAGTTGAGATAATCTCAGAGGCATTCTTCTGACTCAGGTAAAAACAAGCTTGTGTTTAACTGGGATTCGAACCCACCATGACAAAATAGTTATTTTTGAACAGTGGATTTTCCGGACAAAACATAATATGACAAATCATGGACACCCGGAGAGAGGGGGGGGGGGTACTTTCTACAATAGGAAATTACCAACTAATGACTATTTGAATTTTAAACAAGGGATTGGTAAACAGTATCGTTATTATGTGGAAAAAAAAAACTGTTAAAGGGTCTGGAAAATACTACTTTTTGTTCCCCATAATTTTTTGTCCATAGTAGGCTATTCTGTATTGCTTGTCAGATAGAGACTGCAACGACGTGTGGACCACTGAATCTTTATTTGAACACAGTCAAACATCTTGAAATAGTATATTTACACTAATGTCCCTATATAGGATATATATATAACTCTGTCAGTACCAGGACTGGTTTGTTAGTCTAATTAATTGTGGCAAACAGACCAACGTTGACAAAATACGTCAACAAATAGATCCTAACCTTGTAGTCCCAGAAAAAGTTTTTGAAAAAAAAACCGGTTGGAGATCTGAAAGTGTTAGATCTAAATCAAAGCCTGGAAAAATTTGTACGGTTCTGGGTTTCTCTCTTTCCCGTAGCGTTTGTTTATCCTTTGTATCTGCGCGTACCGTTTTGACTTGGGCTTGTGTACACAAGAAGGAGGAGATAATGGAGGTCAAAGTTATCTCAACATGTGGATATCTGACCTACTCTGTTTGCTGGCAACTTTTAAGTTTAATACCTATGTTGTTGTGCTTGCCTTTACACACGCTCATCGAGCTCCGCCCTCGGTGTTTCTAGGCGCCTCTTTTTTTCTTTTAAAGTTGTGTTTCGTAGCCCGGTGGTACGTGCCTCACAGAAGAGGGGCACACCGATGGATGGCACACAAGCGTTAATTTAAAAAATACAATTTTTGGACTTTTGGGATTAGAAAAATGTTTAAATTAAATTGGACTGTAAATAGAAATGATACGACCTATATATAATTTATACAAACCGTTTTTTAAGCGCGGACATTTTTTTTTAAACAAATTTATTTACAACACGTTAGTTAAGCATTTTTAAAAACTAGTTTGAAGCGAACCTTTCGAATATAGTGACCAATAGTCTAGTTAAAGACATATTTAACAAACAAAGTTTGCCTTTTGCTTCCGTTGTCTTTTTTTTTTGTTAATTTATTCTTATTTGTGTATGTGTGTTTTTTATCTCTTCAAAGTCTAATTATATCCGGGGTCACGCTGAATAATTTTAGGGTTGAATTCATGGCAACGGCGGATCCGATGTTAAACGCAGTACTTGTGTAACATCTTCGCGGCCCTGTCTTCATCTCCATATTGATGCCGTCGTCATCATTAGCTCTAAAGAAATGTGACAACCCCTGAGGCACGTATCGCCCCTCGACACCGTCCTCATTCAGCCCCCTTCCCGTGTCTTCTAGCACTCTGCCCATCTCGTAAAGTAATCTGTCTCCGTCTCTCTCTCTCTCTCTCTCTCTCTCTTTCTCTCTTTCACTCTTTCTCTCTCTCTCTTTCTCTTTCATTGTCGCTCTTTCTCTCTCTTTCTCTCTTTCACTATTTCTCTCTCTCTTTCTGACTTTCTCTCTTTCTTTTTCAGTGTCTCTCTCTCTCTCTCTCTCTTTGTCTCTTACTGTCGCTTCTTATCTCTCTTTCACTCTTTCTCTCTGTGTCTCCGTCTCACTCTCTCTCTCTTTCTCTCAAATAATTCTCTCTCTTTCTCTCTCTGTCGCTATCTCTGTCTCTTTCTCTATTCCCCAACGTAATTTTGTACTTGATTTGACCCCCACCCCCCACCCCCATTCTTCTACGGTCTCAAATTTTCCCCCTCGATTCAGTTCCATGTAAATTTAAATGACGCCCTAGTTGAATCGATAAGCGTAATGCCCCTGGTAGCCAAACCACTTGTCCCCATATCACCCACCCTCCCGCGCCTTAAATCCCTTTTTAGGCCACGTGGGCCTGGGGGGGGGGGGGGTGAAGGGAACAAGAGGATGTCAAGTGCAATCTGTTCCGCTGTTTCTCCCCCCCCCCCTTTACTGGTCGGCATACAAAGACGTAACGACGACAACAATGGCGGCCGGCCCATTAAGTGTAACGGAGATACGCCCCCCATTATAAATTGTATTCCTATCCAGTCCAGCCTCCACCAGAAATAGACGACTTTCAGTGAATCCGACTACCTTTTACACAAGGCTCTGCACTCACCCCAAACAACAAATAGAACTATTAGTACGATTAGACAGGCGGTGGTCTGTAATAAGAGCGTTGGCTCAATAACCCACGTGTCTTGTGTTCAAATCTGGTTATACCGATTTTTTAAAATTTAGTAGGGAGCTGAGGATGTTCCCGAAATAGCCTACCCAGCTCTGATAGGGTGCGAAAACACCCGCTAGAATACGTATAAGCGAATTGAAGTTGTGCTGGCCAAACAATCCCTTAGTACGTTGAGACCAAATAGCTAAACGATTTACCTCGCTTCATCTGCAATGTAGTGAATCATTTAATTGTATGAATTAGCAATGAGAAATTCCATTCTTTATGCTTCAAAGTCTTTCTTCCATAAATAATTCACGAATGCATATCTGGGTACCTGCAATTTTTCTGACTAGCTTAGAAGCGTATTTTAAAACCGTTGACCGGATTTAGACGCGTAACATAATATATAAATTAAAAAAGTAGGCTATATATAACTCAATCTGAGAACCGCTGGTCTATACATCTACAGAGGTGTTGTTTATAATGGGATTATATATATATAAATGCAATTTAATAGACAGCTGTATATGACAGGGCCGTGCCGCGTAACAGAGAGGGCACCACACTGAACAAAAAGCAGCGAAATCTATAGCCTTCGATTTGAACATATCAAAAACTTGCATCAATGTGAAAAAGCTCAATCACACGGCCTTGTTAAATAAGTGTGATGATTGTGTGTCACTAAATAAGTGTGTTGATTGTGTGTCACTAAATAAGTGTGTTGATTGTGTGTCACTAAATAAGTGTGATGATTGTGTGTCACTAAATAAGTGTGTTGATTGTGTGTCACTAAATAAGTGTGTTGATTGTGTGTCACTAAATAAGTGTGTTGATTGTGTGTCACTAAATAAGTGTGTTGATTGTGTGTCACTAAATAAGTGTGTTGATTGTGTGTCACTAAATAAGTGTGTTGATTGTATGTCACTAAATAAGTGTGTTGATTGTATGTCACTAAATAAGTGTGTTGATTGTGTGTCACTAAATAAGTGTGTTGATTGTATGTCACTAAATAAGTGTGTTGATTGTGTGTCACTAAATAAGTGTGTTGATTGTATGTCACTAAATAAGTGTGATGATTGTGTGTCACTAAATAAGTGTGTTAATTGTGTGTCACTAAATAAGTGTGTTGATTGTATGTCACTAAATAAGTGTGTTGATTGTATGTCACTAAATAAGTGTGTTGATTGTATGTCACTAAATAAGTGTGTTGATTGTATGTCACTAAATAAGTGTGATGATTGTATGTCACTAAATAAGTGTGTTGATTGTATGTCACTAAATAAGTGTGTTGATTGTATGTCACTAAATAAGTGTGTTGATTGTATGTCACTAAATAAGTGTGTTGATTGTGTGTCACTAAATAAGTGTGTTGATTGTGTGTCACTAAATAAGTGTGTTGATTGTGTGTCACTAAATAAGTGTGTTGATTGTGTGTCACCAAATAAATGTGTTGATTGTGTGTCACTAAATAAGTGTGTTGATTGTATGTCACTAAATAAGTGTGTTGATTGTATGTCACTAAATAAGTGTGTTGATTGTGTGTCACTAAATAAGTGTGTTGATTGTATGTCACTAAATAAGTGTGTTGATTGTGTGTCACTAAATAAGTGTGTTGATTGTATGTCACTAAATAAGTGTGTTGATTGTGTGTCACTAAATAAGTGTGTTGATTGTGTGTCACTAAATAAGTGTGTTGATTGTATGTCACTAAATAAGTGTGTTGATTGTATGTCACTAAATAAATGTGATGATTGTATGTCACTAAATAAGTGTGTTGATTGTATGTCACTAAATAAGTGTGTTGATTGTGTGTCACTAAATAAGTGTGATGATTGTATGTCACTAAATAAGTGTGTTGATTGTGTGTCACTAAATAAGTGTGTTGATTGTATGTCACTAAATAAGTGTGTTGATTGTATGTCACTAAATAAGTGTGTTGATTGTGTGTCACTAAATAAGTGTGTTGATTGTGTGTCACTGAATAAGTGTGTTGATTGTATGTCACTAAATAAGTGTGTTAATTGTGTGTCACTAAATAAGTGTGTTGATTGTGTGTCACTAAATAAGTGTGTTGATTGTGTGTCACTAAATAAGTGTGTTGATTGTGTGTCACTAAATAAGTGTGTTGATTGTGTGTCACTAAATAAGTGTGTTGATTGTGTGTCACTAAATAAGTGTGTTGATTGTATGTCACTAAATAAGTGTGTTGATTGTATGTCACTATATAAGTGTGTTGATTGTATGTCACTATATAAGTGTGTTGATTGTGTGTCACTAAATAAGTGTGTTGATTGTGTGTCACTATATAAGTGTGTTGATTGTATGTCACTAAATAAGTGTGTTGATTGTGTGTCACTAAATAAGTGTGATGATTGTGTGTCACTAAATAAGTGTGATGATTGTGTGTCACTAAATAAGTGTGTTGATTGTATGTCACTAAATAAGTGTGTTGATTGTATGTCACTAAATAAGTGTGTTGATTGTATGTCACTAAATAAGTGTGTTGATTGTATGTCACTAAATAAGTGTGTTGATTGTATGTCACTAAATAAGTGTGTTGATTGTGTGTCACTAAATAAGTGTGTTGATTGTATGTCACTAAATAAGTGTGTTGATTGTGTGTCACTAAATAAGTGTGTTGATTGTATGTCACTAAATAAGTGTGTTGATTGTGTGTCACTAAATAAGTGTGTTGATTGTATGTCACTAAATAAGTGTGTTGATTGTGTGTCACTAAATAAGTGTGTTGATTGTGTGTCACTAAATAAGTGTGTTGATTGTGTGTCACTAAATAAGTGTGTTGATTGTATGTCACTAAATAAGTGTGTTGATTGTGTGTCACTAAATAAGTGTGTTGATTGTATGTCACTAAATAAGTGTGATGATTGTGTGTCACTAAATAAGTGTGTTGATTGTGTGTCACTAAATAAGTGTGTTGATTGTTTGTCACTAAATAAGTGTGTTGATTGTGTGTCACTAAATAAGTGTGTTGATTGTATGTCACTAAATAAGTGTGTTGATTGTATGTCACTATATAAGTGTGTTGATTGTATGTCACTAAATAAGTGTGTTGATTGTGTGTCACTAAATAAGTGTGTTGATTGTGTGTCACTAAATAAGTGTGTTGATTGTGTGTCACTAAATAAGTGTGTTGATTGTATTACACTAAATAAGTGTGTTGATTGTATGTCACTATATAAGTGTGTTGATTGTATGTCACTAAATAAGTGTGTTGATTGTGTGTCACTAAATAAGTGTGTTGATTGTGTGTCACTAAATAAGTGTGTTGATTGTGTGTCACTAAATAAGTGTGTTGATTGTGTGTCACTAAATAAGTGTGTTGATTGTATGTCACTAAATAAGTGTGTTGATTGTATGTCACTATATAAGTGTGTTGATTGTATGTCACTAAATAAGTGTGTTGATTGTGTGTCACTAAATAAGTGTGTTGATTGTGTGTCACTAAATAAGTGTGATGATTGTGTGTCACTAAATAAGTGTGTTGATTGTATGTCACTAAATAAGTGTGTTGATTGTATGTCACTAAATAAGTGTGTTGATTGTATGTCACTAAATAAGTGTGTTGATTGTATGTCACTAAATAAGTGTGTTGATTGAGTGTCATTAAATTTTCATCAACTTATAAATTAACAACTAATTTTAAAAAATCAAAGACAGTAGTGAATAGCTGGATATTTCATACAAATTAATTTCTTATCGATTAATCAATAAACATTAACCTAACATAAACAAAACTTTAGAAAAAAATAATAATTTAATTGAAAGAAAATTTGTTGGATACGACCAACAAGCATACAGTAAGCGAACGTGAGTATTGACGGCGTATAGAAATCAAATTTTGAGTAATACGACTTGATCATTGTGCACATACCTGGGGGAATAATAACTCACAGCCCGTGTCTTTGTTTA
Source organism: Anisus vortex (assembly GCA_949126835.1). Taxonomy (NCBI): domain Eukaryota; kingdom Metazoa; phylum Mollusca; class Gastropoda; family Planorbidae; genus Anisus; species Anisus vortex. The sequence continues at coordinate 18,680,700 of OX421506.1, read as the reverse complement.
CCTGCACTTAAACCGCCCTAACTCCCTCCCTCACCACTCCACATGCAAACCATACATCTGCTTACACACACTCATACGGCTGTTCTCTCTTTCTTTTGTTCATTTATTGCATGCGTGTGTCTGTGTATGTGTGTGCTTTCTAATTGTAAGTGTGCAGTGGCCCAAGTCGAGGCTCCAGACAGATGTCGCTCATTTGAGTATTCCTTTTTTGTAGCATTTAAACATTAACAAATTCTCTGCCTCCCCAATTCCCTCACCAACTCCCCTCCACCCTTCTCCCCACCGAATCCCGCGCCATAGGCCGTCTGCTATTTATCAACATTCATTATCTGCATTGATTGCGCATGCGTGTGAGGGTGAAGGGATTAAGCGGCCATTCATAAACAACTCGGCGATCTCTCACACTCCCCGTCTCATCGTCACAAGTCGTAACAAAGAATACATCAGAACCCTTTACAAAGCTCTGCAACCTTCTGCAACACACGTTTTATTTCCAATTATTTAATTATCATTTCCAATTGACTTTTATTGTTATTATCGTAAAAGTATTATTAAGTTTATATTTTGAAACATATTTAAGTGGAAATGTCACTTTAACATGCACATTTTCTTTTTGATGTTAAGTTCCACTATTAACACCCCCCCCCCCACATCTCCTTTCCCCATAGTCACAAATTGACATAAATATTTGAACCACCCCCCCTCTCTAGATTACTGACATCATGTGTGGACGGCGCCTTGGCCTTTTCATTTTCAACAATAAAATTGAAATTCCACTTGTTAGAGATTAATTTCACGTTAAATGTAAACATGCCAGAAAGAAAAAGAACGTGGAGATTGCGTCAAGAATGCGCCAAAATCGTTTTAATATTGTTCTAGTGATAAGAGGTTTTTTTTTCTTTGTTTTCATATCAAAATAAAATGTTTGTATGCCTTGGTCACGGTAGCAGAGCGCAACTGGAGATCCGATGGTCGTGGTTTCGACTCCTGGTGGAGGCTAGGATAATTTTTTCCAGGACAGGAGGGTTTCCCTGAGTCTGGGTACCTGGCATTAGTTGGGGGTAAAGTAAAGGCGGCTGGGCATAGTGCTGGCCACACAATCACCTAGTATGCCGTGGCCACAGAAACTGGTGAAAGCTGATTCACCGGCCTTATGATCCAAGAGTGCCAAGAGTGCTTTACTTGTGTACGCCTTGGTTATATATTTGCGGGCCCTAGGGGGCTGCTATTCCTGGGTCCCGGGTTCAAATCCATGAAAAAACGCCCATGATTCTTTTCGACGAGATTAAATATTGTTCCCGGATACTTTTGAGAAAAAATTGGAAATACCTTCAGAAAATACCGGACACATACCGGCTCCCGGGTATACCGTCCTTGGGAAAATGGGGTATTTTGTTATACATGTCCGGTATTAGTTTTCATTTTTAACCGGACTGTCTGCTGAAATACAAAAAAAAAAAACGGACACCTGGCAACAACCCGAAGTCTTCAGAAAAGTTAATAATCAGTGAACATCTCTGGGGTTGATTACTTTGGAACCAAATTTTCCATAAATATCTATAGTTTTATAAAAATAAATTGTTGTTTGGTAAGGCCCACGACTAATTTCAGCTCTAACAGTAAAGATCTCAACGTGTGGCATGATACCCCTTTCTTTTAACCCCCCCCCCCCACCTCCACTCGTACTGTCATTAAATTCGGAGAGAGGTCTATATAGGAAGAGCGTGGGAGAAGGGGGGGGGGGGGGGAACCCACGACGGTCTTAAGTATTTACGTTGGTCTTGGGGAGGCTTCCCTAAATGTTGGCTTGGCCGATTGAGACCTTCATTATAGTGTTTAAGAAAAGAGCCAGCTATCACATAAAAAAAAATGTGACTCTATAAAAAAACATATACGCTTCACGTTTTATGTCTATAATTTATTATTTTAAGACACGCTATGCAGCAGTATCGTAGCTCAGGCGGGGATGAGGGTGGGGATAATGGGGTTGCATATGTCCCAGGGCGCCAAGGTAAAAGCAAGGGGGGGGGGCAAAATTAGGCTTTTAACGTTTCATTTAAAGAAAATGGGATTAAAACGGGGAGGAGACGCGAGCTGCTAATGTTATAGCTCGTCCCCTGGTGCAATATATCACAGCGACGCCTCTGCCAAGCAACATTGAAACTGAATTACATTGGCTATGCTCTGATATATTATACGTTTATAGTCTTGTTGTAAATGGATTCTAAGTAGCGGCAATACAGGCATCAGTGTAATTTTTTTGGCATTTTTTGGCAGAGTCACAAGCTCTATACTCTTACTATATACATGATCTATATGCCTATCATACACAAGCTCTATACTCTTACTATATACATGATTTATATGCCTATCATACACAAGCTCTATACTCTTACTATATACATGATCTATATGCCTATCATACACAAGCTCTATACTCTTACTATATACATGATCTATATGCCTATCATACACAAGCTCTATACTCTTACTATATACATGATCTATATGCCTATCATACACAAGCTCTATACTCTTACTATATACATGATCTATATGCCTATCATACACAAGCTCTATACTCTTACTATATACATGATCTATATGCCTATCATACACAAGCTCTATACTCTTACTATATACATGATCTATATGCCTATCATACACAAGCTCTATACTCTTACTATATACATGATCTATATGCCTATCATACACAAGCTCTATACTCTTACTATATACATGATCTATATGCCTATCATACACAAGCTCTATACTCTTACTATATACATGATCTATATGCCTATCATACACAAGCTCTATACTCTTACTATATACATGATCTATATGCCTATCATACACAAGCTCTATACTCTTACTATATACATGATCTATATGCCTATCATACACAAGCTCTATACTCTTACTATATACATGATCTATATGCCTATCATACACAAGCTCTATACTCTTACTATATACATGATCTATATGCCTATCATACACAAGCTCTATACTCTTACTATATACATGATCTATATGCCTATCATACACAAGCTCTATACTCTTACTATATACATGATCTATATGCCTATCATACACAAGCTCTATACTCTTACTATATACATGATCTATATGCCTATCATACACAAGCTCTATACTCTTACTATATACATGATCTATATGCCTATCATACACAAGCTCTATACTCTTACTATATACATGATCTATATGCCTATCATACACAAGCTCTATACTCTTACTATATACATGATCTATATGCCTATCATGCGATCCCTTTTTTGGTCTTGGAACATTGACCAATAGAGACTAACCGAAATTCGGTTTCGGTTTTGGCGCCGAATGTTGACAAACGGCATATTTCGGCGTAGTTTCGGTTTAGGCCGAAGCCATAAAGTTAGTATTCAATTTGCTTTTGGCCGAAACTGATATTGACTTTCGGTCATCAACCGAATATCTTTTTCAACTTTCAAAATGTATACTGCAACGATAATGCTGCATTTATTACTCTGCTTATTGATAATTTCATTTAGTTCAACGGTTTCGAATTAATCTGTGTGATGTAAAAAATTGAAATTAATAAAAAAAAACGATTATTTAATCACCACAAAGAAAGTCGAAAAAATGGAGTGTGGGATTACTGTGCAGTCTTTTTAAATATTTTGTTTGGCTATTTCGGTTTATCTTTCGGTTTCGGCCAAATGTAGTTAAAATTTCGGTTTCGACCGAAAGTCAATTTATAACTTTCGGTTTTGTTTCGGTCGGCCTCTATTGACCAATGCCAATGTTAATCAGAAACCATGTCATTGCTCAGTTCAGAGATTTTGTTTAAGAAACTTTTTTTTTTTAAATGAAAAGTTTTTTTTTAAAGCGTTTTCCAACCTTTTTATAATGTCCACGAAACTACAAGATTAAAACAAAAAGATTAATGTAGGCCTAAATGTTGAAACTGTTTGTTCTTTGAGAGTAATTTATTAGAGGCAGTTATTCTCTCAACCAAGATTTTCAATTGGTGATTTAATGAACGCCAACCTATTTCTCAGTCATCTATCAGCAACCCTTTGGCACTTCGTGGACTTTTCTGTCTGCGAAATTGTAAACACGCAGCACACAAATCCAGACATACACACCGCACACTGACACACACACACAATTGATTCAAAATTATCCTTGAGCTAAAAATTCCATGTCAATATCGAGTGTCAAATGCACATAAACGCTGCAAACACTTGAGATTTCTCACGAAATTCGGGGGAAAGGGTGGTGGGGTTGGCCCCATTAAAAAAAAATTATTGAGTTAAAGTTACCTCAATAGAATCTACCAATTCCGAAAACCCTTTTTCTGACATCAATCTGGGGCGGGGAAATTTTACAGGGAAACCGACCGGATAACAATGCAAGAAACCAAAACCTCTTGTCTTGGAAATCGAAGATGGTGACCTACTTAATGGTCTTAGCGTAAAAGCATTGCAATAAGTGGTAGTATGACGGTAAAGCGCTGGATTTCAAGGGTTAAACTCGGGTATAGCTAGTTTATCCCCCCCCCAATCCCCCTTCCCCCTCCCCCTCTCCCCCAGAACTAGAGGGGAAATCTTTAGGAATTTCTTTGCTCTGCTGTTTTGAAAAAACTGGAGGTAAAAACGTGTTTTCCATTGGGTATAGTGCTGATGACACAATCCTTTGCCTAGGGCAGGCCCTTCAAAACTCAATAATTGTTTTATCTGGTTAAAAAGTTCTATGGGTAATGTTATGTAAAGCTTTCTTGCAATAACAAAATTTAAATGATGTATTCTTGTCAAACCGTGTTGGTATAAAGGATGAGTAAATTAGCGTATCACATTTTCGGTGGCGACGGCGAACAAGGGGATTGTGTGGCCAGCACCACGCCCAGTCAGAAGTGTTCTTTTCCTAACTAATGTCAGGTATCCAACAGAGCTGAGTAGGCTCAGAGATGACATCTTCTCGACAAGGGTTCGTCAACCTAAGGCACGCGTGCCAAACTTGGAACGCAGAGTGATTTTCAATGGCACGCGAGAGACCTCCAAGAGGTGGATTTTTTAATGGAAAAAAAAACATTTCCCGGTTCCGAATTAGAAAAACTGTTGGTTGATTCTGATGTTTCTGAATGACATGGCGAAACATTTCATTGAGTTAAACTTGCATTTACAAGAACCAGGGGAATGGATTTGAATTGAAACTGGACATATCTTGCCGTGAAATCAATTTCAAAACATTTATCTACATGTTCATCCCTATGTAAAGGCATATGTTAAGAGGTATAGCACTCGAAGCGGAGTTTTCTAATCAAAGGCAAGACTTTTTAATTGATGGACTCATTTTCTCATGTCACACTTAGCCAAACTGGTTTGATATTTCTACAACTTTCTTAGATGTATATCTTTTTTTTTTAAGTAAAGGGATAAAGGCCATTTTAAAATGAGGCAATCTGAATATTAAACATTTAAAAAATTGGCATACACATGTGCCAATTTGAGGTAAAAATCTAGAAGGAAGCTGCTAAGGAAAGTCATTGCTATTCTCAACTGCTTGGAATTCGCTCTTTTACTTTCAGCTTTTGGCTCAACATACACTTGTGAACTTATTTTATTGCACATGAAAGATGTTTTAAGCATACAAAGAGGTCACCTGCACTTGACCACTCAGAAATGACATTGAACAAGTAGCGAAGCGCATTCAAGACAAGGCTCATAAATTGATACAGACTAAGTACATTTAAAAGAGTTTTTATGCTGACCTTCTTCAATTAAACATGTATGCCCAACACACTGATAGGAAATCAATCTCTGTCTACCAGGCCTGTGTGCGCAGCACACTCCTTTATGGAAGCGAGACTTGGGCTACTTACGCTAAGCAACTAAAGCAGCTCAATAGCTTTCACCTGCGATGCCTGCGCAGGATACTCCACATTAAATGGCAGAAAAGAGTCACAAATGTAGAGGTGCTCAGGAGAAGCCATATGCTGAGTATGAACTCAATCCTGAACGAGAGGCGCCTGCGATAGATAGGCCATGTCCACAGGGCGGGTGCGGAACGCATCCCATGAGTCCTGCTGTATGGAGAGCTGGCAGCCGGAACAAGAAAGAGAGGTCGCCCTTGTCTGCGTTTCAAAGACGTCTGCAAAAAAGACTTGTTACTGGCACGCAATGACCACACAACGAAGAACGCACCTCCTGACGGTCCAAGGTGGGCGAGGGCACTCAAGCCGCAGAAGCCACCCTCACAGAAAGCAGCGAAGAGAAGCGAGCCAGGAGAAAGGTGAGAGGCAGATAAAAGGGCGACTGCGCCATAATCCCTTGAGGATGGAAGGATGTTATATATAAGTAATTCTTAAATATATTTGTATTTTTAATTTAGTAAACATAGAACAAAGCCCAGGCATTACAGAGCCCTTATAAAAACCATTGTTCTGTGCGGGTGTGAGACCTGGACACTTCTAGTAGCCACCAAATACAAATGCAGGTATTCGAAAATAAATGCATTAGAAAAATCCTTCTAATGTCCTACCTACAACACAAGAGTAATGAGTATGTCTGGGACAGAATATCCTCAATTGCGAAGCCCTCAAGAAACCATTATTCAACAATCAAACGACGCAAGTTGGCATAGTTCGGTCATGTGGTGCGACATAATAACCTGCCAAAAACCATCCTCCAAGACACTGTTGTAGGTGGACGTCGGAGAGGCCGTCAGCGGAAATGCTGGTTCGACAAAAAAGATTAGACAACGCTGCTTGAGCGGCTCAAGATAGTAGGCAAAAATGGAGAAATATGACTGCTGATAATTCCATTCGCCCCCCCCCCCCTAACGGCCATATCGGTCAAGGGTTTAATGATAATTTATGAAATATAAGAGACTTATTTAATAGCACTATTATTAATGTTTATAAGATAAACTCCTTAAATAGAAAATTAATACAGGAAATGTTTATTTACAACTGTTTAACGTTAATTATTTCAATCCTCTAATAATTAAATCTGGTTATGAATACCGTTATGTTGGATTTGTTATGGACTAATACTCTGATGACTATTATTACGACTCGTTAAATCGGATTCAATGAATATAGTTGTATCTTTATTAGAAGTCTCTAGATCCTGCTACTCTGTAGTCCAAGCTAGGGGTTCCTTGACTGACAGGTCTATGCAGCAATGTAGTTATATTCGGGATAATTATCTTCAACACCTTTCTCAACAATGATAGATCAAACAACTCCAGTTGTTGAATAAACAATTTTATTTAAATTGTAGACTCAATATAAACTCTAAATAAATTCATCAACTGATGGCAACATAAGTGTTTCAATAAAATGACATGAAATATACAAGTATCAATATAGCGACTTCTCTCTACAAACTTTCAAACTGAACTAACTTTAAGGAGGTAGGGACTTTACAAATAAAACTATTATCGAAGGTTCTACAGGGTCTTAATACGCATTTTAATCTCCTGCTCTATAGAATACTGCGATCTAGAATTATCCTTCAATTTCCACGGGGTTGGACGAATTATTTTATTTAAACTGCCCTCAGGGCACAAAGGTCAAACCTTGGACTCTAATACTCACTTGTTAAGAGGTCAATGCCTTATTACGTCATTCCTCTATGACCGATATTCGTAACAGATTTATATAAAGAAATAACTAGTCAGTAATATTTGTTATATTACAAAATATAACTCGTTTGGCATTACTCAAAGAATCAAATGTGGAAACTTTTTTTTAATTAAAGGGAAATAATTTACCCTTTTTAATTGCGCTAATATTTCTTATACTAAATGTGTTTCTTTTTTTTTTATTAAATAATAAATGCCCTACATACTAATACTTCAAAATGATCAAACTATAAAAAATATTAGAAAATTATAGAAATAATATATGGCTAAAGAATTTTCTATGTATACTTTCAAACGCTACATTAACTACCCAGATTGTATGATTGCTACGTATCCATTATATCAACGCTAATTTCTGTTTTCCATTTCTGACCGCTAGTTGTCCCTATATAAAAAAAAAAAAAAAAAAAAAAAAAAAAAAAAAGAAAGCTTGTCCTGAAACACTAATATTTAAGGACATTAATAGTTAAGGACATCTCTAGAGATGGGCAAAACCGTTCACCATGCTGATCGCCGCTCAATTGAGCGCTCACTAAAAAGATACGGATCCGTTGAACGGTTCCACGGATCACTTAGTAATTTACCCCCCCCCCCCCCCGCCTCCCTCCATAATTTTATATGTTGGATGTCAAATGGAGAGAAAAACAACTTGGATCCCTTGTTGAAACGCCGTTTTTTTTTGTTACTTAAAACATTAAAAAATATAAATAAATAATTGTTCTCAATTGTATAGTTGTAGGCTACTAAACTAATTATAATTAAACTTTTGTTTTTAAGTTAAGCTATAATTCCTTTTATTCACCTAATAAGTAAAATTAAAAGGGTAAATGTAAAATACTGTAATCATATTGGCTAATTATAATGCAAAAATGGTATCATCAACATTATTTACAATTGACAGCAATTGTACGATCACTCGCATGCAAAACCAGCATATCGAAATGCAGAACGGGAACCGATCAGTACAGACCCATTCAGTACTGAGCGGGTCTGATCCGATCAGTACAGACCCATATCAGTACTGAGCGGGTCTGAGCCGATCAGTACTGAGCGGGTCTGATCCGATCAGTACAGACCCATATCAGTACTGAGCGGGTCTGAGCCGATCAGTACTGAGCGGGTCTGAGCCGATCAGTACTGAGCGGGTCTGAGCCGATCAATACTGAGCGGGTCTGATCCGATCAGTACAGACCCATATCAGTACTGAGCGGGTCTGATCCGATCAGTACTGAGCGGGTCTGAATCGGTCTGATCCGGGTCAGATCCGGATTCTAAGTGAACTATGGAAACCAACATATCGAAATGCAGAACGGGAACGGATCAGTACTGATCCGGGTCTTTTGACAGTGATCGGCTTTCGGATCCGTTCCTTTAAAAGACCCGGATCAGACCCATCTCTAGACATCTCTGTTAGACTGAGATAAAAGTATAATTAATATAAATAGGTGTTAGATCCTCATCTTGACTACCAAATGGTAATGTTAAGGCAATAATTACCATAAATTATGTGAAAGTTCAGTAATAAAATATATTTGATATAAATGCAAAGAAAAAGGTTGATAATCATAAATACGTTAATTTTGTATTAAATATTAGACGCATAAAAATATTTTTTTTAAGTGTAATAGAGTAGGTAGACTTTTAGGCTGTTGGCACGCTGAATGACTTAGAAATCCTAGTTTGGCACACTGTTAGCAACAGGTTGCCGACCCCTGTTCTAGACCCCTTGTAAAATCATGGCTTTATGAACGGTATTCGATCCCCTGGACACTCATAATAGTAATGTCAACCTACTAGACCACTCTTCCCCCTCACCACGTCTCCGTAGTTGAAGTCAACATCCAATTTTGTTTTAAAAGATCAAATTACCGTGAGTTTATTTATTAAGATGTTTGTTTGTTTGTTTGTTCGCTATAGGCTCCTAAGCCTTTCGACCAATCGGGTCAAAAGTTAAATGTATAATTTGGAAACGTCCTCCAAAAAAGCATTATATTTTATCAACAATATTGGTTAATTCGTAAATTATTTAAAAAAAATAAACTTAGACCTATTACTAATCACCGTATGTTAAGGTTCTAAACTCAGCGCCATTTCAGAATGATCTCCCCTTTTGAACGTTCATTTACTATTTCCCAATAATTCCCCTTGCATAAAGTTGTTTATTTATCCTGTAAGTTATCACCGATCACGGATTCATGTGTTTGACCTTACAGTGAAAAAAAAGGGGGGAGGGGGGTGTAAACATCGGCGGTATCATTAAATGGTATTTTTTTTCTTTTTTTTTTTCCTTTTGATAGTATTATTTATTATTGTTAGTTTAATATTATTAATAAGAAGTCAAAAGCTTGACAGCAACAATTCATATACGTATTTCAGGGCCAGGCGACCGTAAGCAATAAAAAAAAAAGAAAATCTAAATACCGAAAGAAAAGTTTGCACTACAGTTTTTGTAATAATTTTTTTTTTTTCTTTCTCTTTTAACAAAACACATTCGTTTCTCCGTCATTTTGATGGGAATGACCACTAGTTTATTATATATCTTTGCTTCTTTCATTAAGAAAATATCAGCAAATATTGGCCACACAATCCCATAGTAACCGTGATTATACAAATGAACTTCATACTGCTTCATCAACCCTATAAAAAAGGTACCGGAAGTCCTAAAGAAAAAACGTTTAAATTAGTAGTCAATGGAAAAAAGGTACCGGATCGCAGTTCCGGTGCGTTACATTAGAAAAAAAAAAAGCACTGTATATATATATATATATATCAAAGATATATATATATATATATATATATACAGAGAGAGAAAGAAAACCTAGTTATATCTATGAGAAACCTTACGCTAATTTATTGCTTATTCTTAGAGTTTCCATAGCAAGTCATATGTAAGTCTTCTTCAAGAAAGTCATTTAATAATCGAGTCTAGAGACGTGTTTTCTATCCGAGAAACTATATTAAAAATATTTGAGTCTTTACGTATCAAACAATAATAAACGGGGGCCAGATTTAATAGAAAGGAACAAAAGGGAGATAAAAAGGTATTGATCTTTAGTAAAACTAAATACAGAAGAAGAAGAAGAAAAAGTCCTAGGTAATCGATTCCAGCTTTTATTAGGTATCGAACATGCCCGCCAGTTGTTGTGCATCAAATATTCAAACTGGGCCGGAATCGATGCCATTATAACTTGATGTCGTCCGGTGGACGCGTTTGATTGGATGAATCTGGGACAATTGATCTGCTGCTGTTTCCGTCCCCAAAGTTCCCAACCTCCCCTTTACAATTGTGCTGTTGTTATTACATAGTGCCTCAGACTTTGGTCCAGTTCCGCGTAGCCAATGAACAATGAACAATATTTTATTTGCCACATAGTACATAGGTACAATAAAGGCATAGTCAAAAACAGCCGGAGGTACGTCGTGCAGGTTATGTCACGCGAAGTGAGTAATTTGATAACAATGAAGATAACACACGTGCGTATCAATAGAAAGGATTTTCTTTGTGTACAGGTTGGTTGCGTAATGGGGGGATATATCTATTGATAGAGAGAGAGAGGGGGGGGGGAAGAGACGAGAGAGAGAGAGAGAGAGAAACACTTTACGAATAGCACATTTATATAGGGCTATTTATGAACGTTTATCTTCAAATACACTTTACATTCAACCTATTTGAAAAAAAAAATCAAATAAAGATGTTTTTTTTTTAAAATCCTAATTTAAATCTGAAAATATTGTCCGCCTGTTTTATAGTGTTTGGGAGTTCATGCCACCACTGATGTGTTTTATAGTGTTTGGGAGTTCATGCCACCACTGATGTGCTGTAAGAGCGAGAGGCAAATAAATGCTTTTCTTTTTACTGTTTGTACTTTGAGCTGTTGATACATTTTATTTTTAAAGTAGTTAAGTTATTTTGGGATAAGGTAAAGGCGGCTGGGCATTGTGCTGGCCACACATTCCCTAGTATGCTGTGGCCACAGAAACAGGTGAACTCTGCTTCACTGGCCCTATGGTGAATTTAGTCCGACGGGTGCTTTACTTACTTACTTACATGGTATAATGTTTTTGTTTATTGTCTGTTGTTTTGTTGTATTATATTCTTAAGCCTAGACATACTTAAGAAACATTTTCGTTTTTACCAATACAATGTTTATTGAATAGACAACATCTAGCCTATGGCTTGCTTCGCCTCGTTTCTTAACTTCCGCTCTAATAAATTCTGGGATATTAAGATTATCAAAGGGGCATAATCATTAATTAAACTCTAGACATTACAGATGGGTTACCTTTTTAGATTGACATGGTTGTAGATAGATAAAGAAATATAGTACTATAATATGCATAAATAAATAACTAAATGAGGGAGAGAGAAAAAAAAAGAGAAAAGAATACAGAGAGAGAGAGAGAGAGAGAGAGAGAGAGAGAGAGAGAGAGATAACGGAAGTAAGAGACAAGAAATTTATAAATATAAAAATGGTAAGACAGAAACAAAGAACATATATATATATATAGTAAGAGATAGTCATGGTTCGAGATTAATCACTAATGTATATTTTCAAACACAACATTAACTACCCAGTTTGTATGATTTGTACGTATCTATTCCGCTTAACGATGGATATGTTACATATTATATACATTTATTCTGAAACACTAATATTAAAGGACATCTCACTTAAACTGAGATAAGTGTATAATTAATATAAACCGGTTTTATATCCTCATCTTGACTACCAAATGATAATGTTAAGGCAATAATTACCATAATAAATGTGAAAGTTCAGTAATAAAACATATTATAACTAATATATCCATAACTACTTACTACATATTCTACTTCCAGAGACGATCAGGTGTATATCTTTCGTTTTCATTATCTCTCTCTCCCTCTGCTCTCTCTCTCTCTCTCACTCTCTCTCTCTCTCTCTCTCTGTCTCTCTCTCTCTCAACTATTTAGATATAATATAATTTTATATTTACCTTAAATATTAAAAGTATTCATTACTCAAACAAAAAATTTATTTAAAAAATCGATCAGAATATAGATCTATACTTTTATATCAGAATATAGATCTATACTTTTATATCAGACTATAGATCTATACTTTTATATCAGAATATAGATCTATACTTTTATATCAGAATATAGATCTATACTTTTATATCAGAATATAGATCTATACTTTTATATCAGAATATAGATCTATACTTTTATATCAGAATATAGATCTATACTTTTATATCAGAAAATAGATCTATACTTTTATATCAGACTATAGATCTATACTTTTATATCAGAATATAGATCTATACTTTTATATCAGACTATAGATCTATACTTTTATATCAGAATATAGATCTATACTTTTATATCAGAATATAGATCTATACTTTTATATCAGAATATAGATCTATACTTTTATATCAGAATATAGATCTATACTTTTATATCAGAATATAGATCTATACTTTTATATCAGAATATAGATCTATACTTTTATATCAGAATATAGATCTATACTTTTATATCAGAATATAGATCTATACTTTTATATCAGAATATAGATCTATACTTTTATATCAGAATATAGATCTATACTTTATATCAGAATATAGATCTATACTTTTTATATCAGAATATAGATCTATACTTTTATATCAGAATATAGATCTATACTTTTATATCAGAATATAGATCTATACTTTTATATCAGAATATAGATTTATACTTTTATATCAGAATATAGATCTATACCTTTATATCAGAATATAGATCTATACTTTTATATCAGAATATAGATCTATACTTTTATATCAGAATATAGATCTATACGTTTATATCAGAAAATAGATCTATACTTTTATATCAGAATATAGATCTATACTTTTATATCAGAATATAGATCTATACTTTTATATCAGAATATAGATCTATACTTTTATATCAGAATATAGATCTATACTTTTATATCAGAATATAGATCTATACTTTTATATCAGAATATAGATCTATACTTTTATATCAGAATATAGATCTATACTTTTATATTAGAATATAGATCTATACTTTTATATCAGAATATAGATAAATACTTTTATATCAGAATATAGATCTATACTTTTATAAGTTTTTGTTCAGTGGTGAAAAGGCGAAATTTCTGTTTAACAAATCTAAATAGCCACTATATGAACATTATAAGAAAGCTACTGCGAATATATTTGATCATACTTTCAAAATATATTATTAGACTCTATACGGATAATTATTTCAGTTTCATAAAAGCTTTGTGATGATCTACAGTTATCATTTTATTAACTTATCAATGAACAGATAATTTTATTGACCACATAATGCATAATATGTAGGCCTACAATAAATACGGTCTCATACATACTAATACATAAACATGTAATCTCTTAGTTTAAACTTATAGAACAAGTTCTACTTGTATATCTACACACCCCTCCCCCCACCCCATAACAATAACACCTGAAGTATCTACCTTGATATGCCGGCCTTGACATTTGATACCTTTAAATCATTGTGTCTACAAAGTTTTTATTTTTATATTTTTTATCTCTTAACTCTCTGTCATTAATACGTTCTTGAATTTTTTTTTCGTTTTTTTTTCTTTTATTTTGTTCCGTTCAACGCATAAAATTTCTTCAAGCACCAACTTTTTAAACATATCTGTCAGTTGTAAATGTGTCACGCCCCTTCCTGTTCACACGCATGGCGAGAATCTCCTTCCCCCCCCCCCCTCTTCCCGATTCAGATGGTCTTCACCCTTCTATTTCATTGCCGTCTCGTCTCCCTCCACGTGTTAGCTTTTCACCTTTCGCATTTTTCTTTTCTCTTAGTTATGTCCTACTTTTCCCTTTTTATCTTTCTTATCTTTTCTAAATATTTTGATATCAAATAGTTCAGGGGCGAGATTAGATAAATATACATAAAGATGAATAAACTGTTTCAAGGGTGGCCTAGATGCAGAGCGTTTGGATGGTGTACAGAAGATCCTGGGGTTTCAATCCTGGTTAAAGTGTAAGGTTTGATCCCTGGTCTGTGGGGGCGGTGTTCCTCAGTCTACCCAGCTCTGATATGTACCCAACATTACATAGTGAAGTGAAGGGAATAGTAAAAGGCGACTGGGTGTTGTGCTGGCCACACAAGCTTCTCAGATCCTTAAGGATCAAATTTACCCGACGGAGATACTTTACTTTTTTTTTTTACTTAGGATTGATAGAATACAAATATATAAATAGCTTAGGATAGATAGAATACAAATATATAAATAGCTTAGGATAGATAGAATACAAATATATAAATAGCTTAGGATAGATAGAATACAAATAAATAAATAGCTTAGGATGGATAGAATACAAATATATAAATAGCTTAGGATAGATAGAATACAAATATATAAATAGCTAAGGATAGATAGAATACAAATATTTAAATAGCTTAGGATAGATAGAATACAAATATTTAAATAGCTAAGGATAGATAGAATACAAATATTTAAATAGCTTAGGATAGATAGAATATAAATATTTAAATAGCTATAATGACAGATGGGGGCGCGGTGACCGTTCGACTGGCGTACCGAAAGTCCTGGGTTCGAATCCTGATGAAGGCTAAGATTTTTTCTTTTGACTCGAGGGTATGTCTGAGTCTACCTAGCTCTGATAGGAACCTGACATTAATTTAAGGTAAAGTAAAGGTGGCTGGGCGTTGTGCTGGACACACATCCCCTAGTACGCCGTGGCCACGGAAACTGGTGTACGCTGCTTCACCGGCCCTATGATCAATTCGGTCCGATGGGATACTGTACTTTACTCATTTTACTGACAGATAGACAGATATATTTATAGACAGATATATTTATAGACAGATATATTTAAAGACAGATATATTTATAAACAGATATATTTATAGACAGATATATTTAAAGACAGATATATTTATAGACAGATATATTTAAAGACAGATATATTTATAGACAGATATATTTAAAGACAGATATATTTATAGACAGATATATTTATAGACAGATATATTTAAAGACAGATATATTTAGACAGATATATTTAAAGACAGATATATTTATAGACAGATATATTTAAAGACAGATATATTTATAGACAGATATATTTATAGACAGATATATTTATAGACAGATATATTTATAGACAGATATATTTAAAGACAGATATATTTATAGACAGATATATTTATAGACAGATATATTTATATATATATATATATATATTTAGTCTTATATAAAGCTAGATAGTGGGGAATGTTTAAATAAATCAAAGACTATAATAAGATGGACGGCGTTCTTTAATATTTCTGCTATTTCAAGACTCGAATGACTTCTTTTCGGAATTCCCGATTCCCTTTTGTACTGTGCACTTCCGTTTTATTTAATCGATATGACTTACTCTATGAAAAATAAAACTCGAAAGTTGTATACAGCTGAAACATTTAGGCCTAAGCAAACGCAGGAGCGTAGAAGTCATTTAAGAAATCGTTATTGGATGCGCACGGGAAAAAAAAGAACATATAAGCTCTAAAAATTAAGCAAGCGGTTTATCTTCTTAAAGTCTTTGAATAAATTAAGTTATTTCCACTTCCAGACAATGCGATAAATAGTTAAACTAGATATCGGCCTACTTACTAGATCTACATATAGATAGACACATCTAGTTTAGGAAGGTAATTAGATTGCAATTAGAGACCCGCTGAAACACTAACATTCATTCTGAAAATTCTTGCGGAAACACCTTTCTCTCCGCGCATCTTATGTCCGTCAACACCCCTAAACCGTTACTCTTCCGTTTCAAACCCTGAACAAAGATTACCTCCCCCATGAACGTATCGTCCTATATTTTTGTAGCGGTCAAGAAACTTTTAAGAATTGTTGCTATAAATAGATTTTTTAAGAGAGTGAGTTATCTTTCCCTTGACTGGAATTTAAACAACAAAACAAGGACGATAACTCCATTAGAGTCGATATATCTATCTCGACTGTTTCACGTTTCACTTTTCGTATCATTAGCTTGACTCGTTGTTGTTGTTGTTTTTTTTTATGGAGGTTGCTTGACGCACCACCCTCTCCCCAGCACCATATCCTCAATCTTACCTCCAGAACCACCAGCAACAACAATGCCAACAAAACACAATATTATAGATAAATTCAACGCACTATCGCATTTAAAAACAAAAAAAAGGAACATCAGCTTCCATAATGTAAGAATGAAAAGTTTTTCTTTTACGCTTGGAATTTTAACAAGGACCACCTTGATATAAGGGATGGGAGTGTGAAAGTCGGGTATGGAGGTGTAGGGGTCCGGGGGGGGGGGGGGAGATGGGGAGCGGGAGATAAGGGGAAGGAATCGTGTATGAATGACGAGATGAGCAGTTGTAAAATTTAGAAGAAGATCTTTTTTTTTTTTTGTAAACACTCACACGCGGGATCTCACGTGGTAGCACGCGCCAGGGAGGCACTTTTAAGACTTGGCTGTACGGTTTTAATCGGCGCTGTCCATGTGTAGAAATAGAGTTTCTCGTTGACCTAATAAATATTTAGTCTAGGTCTTTCTATCTAATTTCCAATGATTATTTATTTATATCTACATAATATATAATTTATTATATCTTTATTATATTATATCTTTTTTTCTGGTATCTCTCAGTTATTGATCTATATACCAATTTAATTTATGTATCAGTAAAATAATCGTTTTCGTAAATTTCGTTTCAACTATTAATCTGTCTACAGTCCATCTATCCACCTGTTTAGCAATTATAACATGTAACTATGTCGATTATATAAAAAAAATTATTTATCAATTTTACTATTATTTTCAATCTATCTCTATTTTATATATTATCTATCTATCTATCTATCTATCTATCTATCTATCTATCTATCTATCTATCTATCTATCTATCTCTCTGTCTGTCTGTCTGCCTGACTATCTGTCTGTCTGTCTGTTTGTCTGTCTAGAGCAGCGGTTCCCAACCTGTCGGTCGCGACCCCTTTGGGAGTCAAAGGACCATTTCATGGGGGCCGCCAAGGACCATCGGAAAACACTTATTTTTGATGGTCCTATTGAGGTCTTTCCACAACAACATGTACAGCACTGTACTCTTTGATGGCGCCACTTCAGAAACCTTCCCCAGTGTGTAGCGGGGTCAAACAGGGATGTGTCCTGGCACCAACACTCTTTAGTCTAAATCAGGGAATGGCAACCTTTTGATAACAGTGTGCCAAAGTGGGATTTCTAATTCATTCAGCGTGCCAGCAGCCTAAAAGTCAACCTTCTTTATCACTTATAGAACTATTTCTAATAGAAGATACTTGAATATTTGTTTTTTTAGGAGTCTTCTGCGTGCCATTGAAAATATTTTTGCGTAACAAGTCAGGCATGCTTGCCGTAAGTTGCCGATCCCTGGTATAGAGTCTAGAATCTAGACTATTCCTCTTTTCTTTACAGTCTTCAAACCTTAAAAATAAGGCTTTTCAAAAATTTCGCTTAGGTAATAATATGTATACTATTAAAAGAAGTAAATGCGTACTAATGAAAACAAGCTAGTATCTAAAAATGTGTTTTACAAATTACATTTATAATGTAAATACATGAATTAATTGATTGTTCATTTGACGTATTTTTAGCAATTTGAGTACCGGTACTGGTATACGCACATAATTATTTTTTTTCAAATTCAAATTGTGTAGTAAAAAAAATTGTTTACTAAAATCATTGCCCTAGAGACTTAAAATCGGGACTATTATCTCCCTTGATTAGATTTAGTAAGCATTTTGTTGTTTAATTATTATTATTTTTATATCGTGCTACCTCAAGTTGAATTTTTTTAACGAAATTAAAAAGAATATGGTTTTAATAATACTCCAACATTATATGCCAGATTTCATAGGAGTCGAAGAATTAGTTCATGGGGGCCACCCAAGACCACCGGGAAATACCTATTTTATCAGTGTACAGGCGGGTACACACACATGCAGATACATACCTATCAGGGTTCTCACACAGTCTGGAAAGTCTGGAAAAGTATTGATTTTAAAAAAAACAAATCAAGGCTAGGATAACCTTGAATATTGACATTTTGGACTGGAAAAATAGCCTGTCAGCCTGGCAATGTATCTAAATCTATATTTATATCTAAATTTATTATAAAAATCAAGGTCAGACAAAAAACGCCAATCCCATTTTTATATGCCATAAACGCCCACAGACCAAGCCTTAGATTAATACGTCATTCACGCAATATTTAGGTCACTTAGAGGGAGGAGGCGTGTGACCGTTTTCCAAATAATGTGTCCCAGCAGCCTGGAATTTGGCTCTTATAGCCTTCAAATAGTCTGGAAACAGCCTTGAATTTGTTTTCAGAAAAAATGTGAGAACCCTGACTATACATACGAGCACAGAATAAGTATATTTCTTTTATGTGCGTACGAGTACCCGGCTTGATGACATCAGCGCACCAAGCCCGTCACATACCTACACTTTAAACAGTTGCGAAAACAGTCGTATGCGCCAAACTACTATTTCACATTATCTGCTTTCTTCGAGGAACATGACATTGACCAGATAAAAGGATTACGATAATAATTATTGTGATTAAATCACTGTGCTTTAATTATGTTAAATTTGTAATACTGAAAATACATCCTGCATATCAGATAATTACATTAAATTTTATAACAGTAGCAGATTACAGTTATACGGTAGCGACGAAAAAAAATGTATGGTTGGGGGTCGCCATAACGTGAAAAGCTGTATAAAAGGGTCGCGGCATTAAAAAGGTTGGGAACCACTGGTCTATATATATATATAGATATATATCTCCCTTTGTACTCTGTCTCTTTCTCTTTTTTTTGTTTC
The DNA here is from genome assembly GCA_949126835.1 of Anisus vortex. NCBI lineage: Eukaryota > Metazoa > Mollusca > Gastropoda > Planorbidae > Anisus > Anisus vortex. The sequence continues at coordinate 18,661,140 of OX421506.1, read as the reverse complement.
TCTTTGCTCACATTTTCTCATGTGTATTTCTTTCTCTCTTTCTCTGTTATTCTCTCTTTGTTTTAGTCGTTTCCACCCCGACCCTTTCTCTTTCTTTCTCTTTCTCTCTCTCTCTCTGTTCGCAATCTGTCGAAACATAATATTTACTTAGCAATCCCGTCGTATCTATCTATCTATTCATCTATCTATCTATCTATCTATCTACCTATCTATCCATCCATCTATCTATCTATCTATCTCTCTCTGTCTCTCTCTCTCTATATATATATATATATATATGTATATATATATATATATATATATATATATTGTTACGTCCACAATCCCCTTGTGGCCAGAGCTGTGTAGATCTTGCTGATAATTCTCGTTAGTCCTAGGGGAGACTTTAATTATTAGTATTTATGTTTCAGTATTACACGAACTCTTCTTATAGTCCTGGGCACAAATTCAGTATTTGTATTCCAACATTTCCTTTCTTGTAAATTATGGTAGTAGATAAATCTTATAGTAATGTATACAACACAATAGGATAGTAACTTGACAAAGAAGCTTCAGTGTAACTGTTGTTGATAGTTTATTTCAGGTGGTATGTTCAATATATACAATATATCTATTATGTACAGTTAGAATAAAATAGTGCAAACACAAACGTTCTCAAAGGAACATATTTTGAAACTCTCTGTCTTTCAGACAAAACAAATCATTAAATACTATCCGAGTGGTGCAAGGGATAGACCCATTACCAGTAGGGGTGAAAATCATGGTATCATTACAAAACTCATAACAAAAACGATAGGAACTTCCCCTATTAAATAATGAGTCGTTCCCAGACTCTGAGAATTTGAGATCAACACAGAATCCCAGCATTACCTAGAATCTTTCGTTTTCCTACTAAACGTCCTAATATTGTGTGTAGTAAGAAAAGAGAGAGAGAGGAGAATAAACATTGCGTGTTCCAATTCTTGGAAAAACAATATACATGACACGCCCCCACCCAATGAAAGAAATAATGTACCATAATTACCCAAGTAATACTCAACATGGTACATTTTTTCGTACTTAACACTATCGTTTTAACAACCATCAATCAATGGAAGATTATAAGACAATTTAAGCAAACATGGCTCACTGGCACAACTAAATTATAAAAAGTGTCACTACCCAATGGTAATTGTGATTATAACGTGATGGACAAATATTTCCCCGTTAATATTAATATTAACTAATGTCTCAACAAGTACAAATAATTCCAAAATATTCTAGTCATTCTTATTTTAACTATGTACAGTTGTGTGGATTTCCACCAAAAATTTGCAAAAAGTCTTAATCTATTTAAACAAATATAACATTGCTCAAACTCTGTCAATTTTCAACAGTTTACTTCTAATATACAAACCAAAATATAAGTAATACGTAACTCGAATCAAACTATAGGTTACTTCCCCTTTAAATTACAGTGTCAACTTGACATTAACAGGGTTCATACCTAAGATGATGATACTTCACCTTTTCTCAAATATGAGGAGAAAATACGCTCTAGTTACGATTACTACAGTAATCTCAATATTAAAATGTAATCCACTATTATGCGTTTTTGGCAAATTTGAAAGTTTAATATAAAAGTTTGTTCAGGGTTGAATGAGTGTACACCTTTAGGTACCTTTGTTTCCCTCCGTTCCTGGATATATGGAATATATATAACCTATACAACATAGTGAATATCCACTAGTTTTTCCCATTCTATTACCATGATATAACAATTTAGCAATAGATTTCCAATATTATCTATTAATTTATACCAATTGATATTACATCTCTTTCTAAGATAAAAATTGTACATATTATTATTTAGTTCCATTCATTAACTAAAATAAAACAAGATAATAAATCAACTAGCTCAAAGTTTTCCCACTTAATTGCATGTGATGACAATTACTTTTATCCATCCATATCAAGTAAATACGTGCATATTATATATTTATTGCATCATGCATCAACATTTAAATGGAATTTCTTTTCCATAATCAAATGAATTTAAAATATATCAGAACATCAATATTATACATGATTATAAGAATTATTAATACTTTCAAAAGACTTGACTTCTGTATGATACAAGTATTCTATAGGTATTCCATAATCAAAATTCAAACGAATGATAGGTTATCATGACACATTCTTAATGAATAAATGAGATGGTCTGAAAAAGAAGTATAGGGTTATTCAGTCAATCATGTAGCACCTGAGATAGAGTATCAGCTGTGACGTTGTCTCTATCTTGTCGATGATACGGGGAAATGGGATACCAGTCGGTTTCTGTCAAATTACTTAATTTCCCAAAGTCTCTATAAAACTGCAGTGTGTGGTCGGCTTTTGGTACCATCACACAGGGTGTAGACCATTTGCTATCACATTTTCCTCCTATGTCATCTTCTAACATACACTTTACATCTAATTTAATATGCTCAGGTCTGATGGGGTCAAATGGATGCTGTTTAATAGACCTGGCACTATTGGTTAACACTACATCGTGCTCTATGACATGTGTCCTACTGGGAACATTTGTTAACATTGACTTATTTTCATGTACCAGCTCAATAATCTTCTCCTTATCTTCTACCGGAGGATGTTCTAGCCTTGTATCTAAACTCTTAAGGGCATCTGTATTATTAAGTTTACTTTCTGCTAACTTATATTCTATCCTAGATAAATCCGTCGGGACTCTAGCTAACGAAATCATGGGGACCTCCCGTGGTTTACTCTTTTCCCTGGAAACATAGGGCTTAAGTAAATTAATATGGCATACCCTCTGTTTTTGTCTCCGGTCAGGAGTCTTTATCAAATAATTGACCTCGTCAAGCTTTGACTCTATCTCATAGGGTCCACTAAACTTTGCACTTAAAGGCTGATTTTGCAAAGGTAGAAACACAAGAACTTTGTCACCTGGTGCAAAAGTTCTAGCTGTAGCTTTACGGTCATAGTTCTGTCTCATACGCTCCTGCATCTGTGGAAAATGAATCTTCACATGGTTAAAAGCATGATAAAGCCTATTTTTAAATTTATCTACATATGACAAAAGTCCAATCGGTTCACTGTCCGTTAGCCAAGTTTCATGTAGAAGTTTCAACGGACCTCTGACTGAGTGTCCATACACAAGTTCGAATGGGCTAAACCCCAGGGATTCCTGAGTGGCCTCCCTTGCAGCGAACAGTACATAAGGCACACCCTTATCCCAGTCTTTCTCGTTTTCATAACAGTACTTTTTAAGCATCGATTTTAATGTCTGATGAAACCTTTCCAGAGCTCCCTGGCTCTCAGGATGATAGGCACTTGATAGCCTATGGCTTATCCCTAATTGTTCCATGACTTGTTTGAAAATGTTGGAAGTAAAGTTAGTCCCCTGGTCGGACTGTACTGTCTTCGGTAGGCCATAACGTGTAAAGAAATTTGTCAGGGCGTCTACCACCTTCACTGTTGTTATGTTCCGCAACGGAATGGCTTCCGGGAAGCGAGTGGATGAACACATGACTGTGAGCAGGTATTGAAAACCGGCTTTTGTTTTCGGCAACGGGCCCACGCAATCAATGAGTATATGACTGAATGGTTCGCCGAACGCTGGTATCGGCTGGAGTGGAGCGACAGGAATTCGTTGGTTAGGACGTCCTACCATTTGGCATACGTGGCAAGTCTTGCAGTATTGTTCGACATCTCTTCTCAGTCCTGGCCAGTAGAAGTAAGGGAGGATACGGTGGTGCGTTTTTCGGACTCCCATGTGACCAGCGAAAGGAAGATCATGCGCCATACGCAGTATATCTTGACGATAGCACTTAGGTATTACAATCTGGTGAATACTGTCCCACTCGTTTGTACCTGAGTTGAGCGGTTTCGACTTTCTCATCAACACTTCATCTTTCATGTAAAAACATTCCGCCATTGCATCTGCAGTCTTTTCATCAACAGCTTTCATTCTGAGTTGCATTATTACTTCGTCATTCAATTGTTCTTTCACCAATTTCTGCTTTGGTGACAAAATGTTATCGTTCTCTGTTGCATCACCAGTTGTTAGTTCAGCAAAGAACGTAGCACTTAAATCGATGTCAGGTGTTTCTGTTATCACTGTTTCATTCGCATGTGTGTCTTCAGAACAGACAAACACATCTTTCGTTGCACTACACGGCGTAGCAGGAGTCTTTACCGACTTCTTTTTCTGCATTGCTCTTGTCAGTGCACATGTTGGGCGTTCATTGGCAGGACGTAGGTTTTTGTCCTCCGCCATCTTTGTCTCCAACACTTTAACCATGGGCTCGACAGTGACTCTGCCGCCCATAATGTCATTTCCTAATATCATGGAAACGCCTTTGACGGGTAGTGCGCGCCACACTCCCACTACGATGTTACCTGTAAAAATATCCGACTCGAGTTTTATTCTGTGCAGTGGAGCTTCCACAGCCTCCATACTAGCACCTCTCAGCACAACAGACTCACCGGTACTGGTGGCATCTGTTAACGGCACACTGCCCTCCAGGATCACGCTGACAGCAGAACCCGTGTCACGTAATATCTGTATTTTCTTCTTGCTGAGTACATCGACTTCTGTCGACACTGTCCCTTCGTAGACAAAGGGTCGAAAATCGGATAGGTCGTCCTCTTCCGGGACTTCAGGAACCATCTGTTCCTCACGGCCTTCTGAAAGCATAATAGATTGAGTACAGCTATTCTCTTTTACCTTAGATAGACTGTTCTCAAAAACCATCGACTCCACAACTATGGGCGATGCCGGCCGCATTTCTTTTGAGTTTCTTGACCCTGTGTTGCACACTTCTTCTGTCTGCTTGCTATCTTTCTGCACTCTGGCACAGTGTAGAATAGCACCTTGCTTCTTGGTAAGGATCCAACAATCTTTCTTCATGTGGCCCTCTTTCTTGCAATTGAAACATACCACCTTTGCTTTATTTACATCTGTCTGCTTCCTGAAATGAACTAAGTTACTATTATTATTTACACCACTGTTCTTATTATTGTTTTCACTTGTCTCTTTTGGTTTACTAGCCTCCTTGGGCTCTGGTTTGTGCACTTTGGGTTTGTCAGCATAATATGGCTTTATGCTGGCGTGAATTATGGCATAGTTATCTGCCAATCTAGCAGCTTCATGCACATCTTCAACCCCTCGGTCTGAGATGTGGGTTTTAATATCCACTCGAATACAATCATTGAATTCCTCAAACAATATTAGGTTCTTGAGTTTATCAAACTCACTTACATTCTGTGACCTTAGCCACTGTTCTAACATTTTCTCCTTTTGTCTCAAAAAGTCTACATGAGTTTGATCATATGCCTTCTTTCTGTCTCTAAATAGCTTTCTATATTTTTCTGGTGTCAGGGAATAACTTTTTAGCACCCTATCTTTGATTACTTCATAGTCATTTATTTCCTCGGGTGTTAAACTCAACACTACGTCCAATGCTTTTCCTTTGTTGAGAGTTGACCTTAACAATAAAGCCATCTTATCATCAGGGAACTGATAATCTACAGCTATCCTCTCAAAAAGCAAAAAGAAATCTTGAACATCTTCTTCTCTGAATATAGGCAAGTGCTGCTTCATTGCGCTAATATCCATACCATTGCTGTCCCTACGATGGTCAGGTCTGTTCATGCGTGCCATCTCTATCCTTTCTCTGCTTTCAATCTTAATTCTTTCATTTTCCCTTTCGGTTTCTATCCTAATTCTTTCATTTTCTCTTTCAGTTTCTATCCTCATTCTTTCCAATTCCATTCTCTTCATAGCTAATTGGAATTTTAGGTTTTCACTCAACCCTTCATCTTAATCATTGTTTGATGATCTAGATGACATATTTCTTACCTCGTCTCCGTGGGCAATTACCTCGCCCCCACTGGGAGCTACGTAACCTTCATTGATATCGTTCTGTCCCACTTCAACTACACTACCAGTGTTCATGGCATTCTGCCCGTTCAAACATGTCATAATTTCTTTGGTCAAACGATTACGATTAGGTCTTGCCTGTCCTGCCTCAATCCCAAAGGACTCAGCTAATTCTTTTAGTTCAGCAAATGACATGGCATTAAGTTCCTCACTTGATATATTCGAAGCCATAGTATAGCGTTCGAAATATTTGTGATAGTAGAGTAGTATATATTGTATAATAAATATAAAGTTCCAACTTACGATTTGTCCAGAAATTTGCACAATATAATATTACACACTTCGTGGAATCTTCACACTTCCCAAGGAATAGATGCGCAAACCAGTTCTCTCCTCTCTTTAAAAAGAATAGTTTCACAGTCCTAGAAAACGAAACACAAATATGCCGCTCTCAGTACTACTAATGTCACAAAATATTTATAGGTCAGGAAAAATATAACTCAAATTTTCCAGACGAGATCAACAAACTTTTTTCCAATCCTAGATCAGGAAAAGTAGAACTCCAATATACCGATCGAGACCACTAAATTTTGTTAATCCTAGGTCAGGAAAAGTAGAACTCAAATATACCGGGCGAGACCACCAAATTTTGTTACGTCCACAATCCCCTTGTGGCCAGAGCTGTGTAGATCTTGCTGATAATTCTCGTTAGTCCTAGGGGAGACTTTAATTATTAGTATTTATGTTTCAGTATTACACGAACTCTTCTTATAGTCCTGGGCACAAATTCAGTATTTGTATTCCAACATTTCCTTTCTTGTAAATTATGGTAGTAGATAAATCTTATAGTAATGTATACAACACAATAGGATAGTAACTTGACAAAGAAGCTTCAGTGTAACTGTTGTTGATAGTTTATTTCAGGTGGTATGTTCAATATATACAATATATCTATTATGTACAGTTAGAATAAAATAGTGCAAACACAAACGTTCTCAAAGGAACATATTTTGAAACTCTCTGTCTTTCAGACAAAACAAATCATTAAATACTATCCGAGTGGTGCAAGGGATAGACCCATTACCAGTAGGGGTGAAAATCATGGTATCATTACAAAACTCATAACAAAAACGATAGGAACTTCCCCTATTAAATAATGAGTCGTTCCCAGACTCTGAGAATTTGAGATCAACACAGAATCCCAGCATTACCTAGAACCTTTCGTTTTCCTACTAAACGTCCTAATATTGTGTGTAGTAAGAAAAGAGAGAGAGAGGAGAATAAACATTGTGTGTTCCAATTCTTGGAAAAACAATATACATGACAATATATATATATATGTATGTATATAGTTATGTATCTAACTATCAATCGCTCCGTCTAGTTAGCTAAACAATGAAAATCTGTCTTTATTTACGCTTGTTTGTCTAACTATCCATATATGGATATAGATATTTATTTATTTATAGATGCATCTATCTATCCTCTTTTTGTTTATCCCATCGTTTATCGACTCTTCGATCTAATTCCCATCGCTGTCTTCCTACCACCAACACCCGATCCATAGACCCACACCCCAAAGCATTCATTCCTTTCTCAAATCATTTCCTACCAATATTAAATCATACAAAAGTGACAATAATATTTTACACTCCGTTGTCGTAATGCAAAATAACTGAACTAGAAAAAAATTTAATCATCTCTGTTAACAAATGTACGCCCCACTTATTGAACACCCAGAAAGTGTCCAAAGTTAATAACACTGACTGTGATCATCAGGGAAAAAAAATCACCAACTAACTGATTTATTCAATCAGATCCAGGACACAGCTACCCAGTAATAGGGCAGGCGTTCATTAATAATCAAGCCAACTGGTCAATAATTCATTTTTTTTTAACTAGGGGAGTTAAGGTTAAGGTTAGCTGGGTGGCCAAGTAAATTAAGTTACACGTTTCTTGGCTAATTAACTCCATGTTCGCGTATTTCCCCCTCTCTCTCTCCTCTACGTTTCCAAGTGGAGAACAGATGGTAGCGGCTCTCGTCAATGCTAGAACCGTCTGGTTTATTTTGTTAAGCTTGAAAAGTTGAAAGGTCAAATCAGCTCAAGACCAGCGATACTTCCGGTTTCAATTTGCCCCGTTTCCTTGCTTTATATTTCTCTCCATATGTTCTTATTAGAGACCGACCGAAACAAAATTTTTAGTTTCGGCCGAAAACGAAAACATACCGAATATTATACATTGACTTTCGGCCGAAACCGAAACTGAAACCAAAAGTTCAACTTCAACTTCGGCCGAAACCGAAAAATAAACCGAAAATGCGAAACAAATAATTTCAAAAGACTGCACATTTATGTGTAATATTAACTAGTTTAAGGGCACTCTATTTGAGTAAACCATTCTTTGGAGTGATTAAATAATACGTTATTATTATCTTCAGTATTCTACTTCAGAATAAGGATGTTAATATCCTTTTTTTCTCAACACTTATTTTCTGTTCTAAATATTCGATTTTTTATCCATTTTCGGGCCCCCCTCTCCGCCTCCCGGGCAAAGTAAGTTATAGTTTGGAAAAGTCAAATTTGCATTTATTATACTAAAAAAATAATACGAAGGACATTGATCCTTATAACGTGGTGAAATCTTTGTAAAAAAAAAAAAGTTGATTTTGGATTAGCAGAAGTCAAAAGCTGTAGTGTCATAAATTTAGAAAATTAACAGTTTTTGAAAAGAACCTTACATTCGCTGCAAAGTAGTTTTTTAATTGCCAAAGCTGCTTCTCAATCTACATTAAATGAAATGTTGGGTCAGTTTTACTGATATGCAATTATTGACAGCTAATAAAACTGAACTGATTGTGGACTGTGAAACAATAAATATGTCATTCTTTTTGTCTCTCTATGTCCTCCTTTTAAAGTCCAAGTATCTCCCAACCTTACGTCTATCGGTCTGTTTGTCTGTTTAAAAGAGCGTTCAGTATCATTGTGGAAATTCCATTTTGTTTGTTTTCGAAAACGTAGATCAAATGTCTGTACCGACGACTATCGTTAACATCTGCATTATCTGTTGCATGTGCTTGTATGATATTTGTATCGCAAATTCACAAGCAATATTCGGAATTTGAAAAAAAAACAACTATAAGTCGCATCCGACAAACGTGTGTTTGCAAGGAATATAATGTTAAGGAATTGTTTTGTGCTAATCAAACAAGGTTTACAAATATTTCTTCAGATAAAAAGATAAATAAATCGTGGGACACCATTGTGAATGATTTCCTCCCGTAATTCGATTTTCGTTTAACATCCCTAAGTCACACAGATTAATTCAAAACAGTTTAACTAAATGAAAGTATCAATAAACAGAGAAATAGATGCAGCAATAGCGTAGCATTTTGAATTTTGAAAGTTAAAAGAGATATTCGGCTGATGACCGAAAGTCAATATCAGTTTCGACCGAAACCGTAAACAAACCGAAAACTAACCTTTTGTCTTCGGCCGAAACCGAATCCACACCGAAATAGGTTTTTTGCCTATTTTCGGCGCTGAAACCGAAACCGAATATCGGTCGGTCTCTAGTTCTTATACATTCGGCTTTCTTCTAAAAAGCTCTATAGAACAACTTTGTCGCTATTATCGTATTCATGACAGGCTAAATTTTAAAACTTTACTCAGTTATTTGCAAAACTAAAGTAGGACAGCTGACCCACGATGGGGCATGGTTTCGAACAGTGCCAGCCCATTCCCTTCCCTCCTTAAGAGCTGCTAATCGCCCGCGGATCCATACACTTCTTTTTAAAAGCGACAGCAAAACGGATTTCGGCGCGCTCAAGTTTCTGATCTACTTGAACCGATTTGTTTTCTTCATCTACTCCCCTCGTGAATGAAAGTGTTTGGGCGTTTTTATGGCCACATTGTCTTCTCGTACACTGTTGTACACTGAAACTGGTGAGCTCTGGCATTAGTATCATCGTAACCAGATTTTTAGGGCACGGGCGCCTGTATAAATGGTTTACAATTCTTGTGGAAGTTTGAGCCTCAATCTGTCTTTAGTATTTATTTTATAGCTTGAATATGTTTATCAAAAGACTACAATAGATAGTCGCTTGCTCTATTTTCAGAGTTTATATGTTCTTTTTAAGTGCGTATCCAATAACGCTGTCTTCAATTACTTCTACGCTCCTACGTTTCTCTACATGTTTCTGCTGTATACTACTTTCGATTTTAATTGTAAGTTTTCATTTATAAAATCATAGCGATTAAATAAAACGGAAGTGTACAGTGCAAAAGGGAATCGGGAATTCCGAAAAGAAGTCAGTCGAGTCATCAAATAGCAGAAATATTAAAGCAAGCGGTCCATCTTATTATAGTCTTTGGTTTATCCTTTATGTTACAGACGCTTCTTCTATACAGAAGATATTGCGTTCTACGTTTATCCATTGTGTTTAAGTCTAGTCTTGAATTTTGATTAGTGTTTTAATTGCTGTTAAGTTACTTGTTTTCCTGGTTTGCTTGTTCAGGCAACCCATCCCTAGACGCCACTCGGGAAGAAATAGTACTTATATACTAGTAAGTTATTTTTAGTTATTTTCGTAATGTATATATATATGTGTGTGTGGGGGGTCTTTTACTACTGTTTCCGGGTTCCCAAAGGGCTTATAATATGCTACTTCTATAATTTAAAAAAAAAACGAATAAAAAACTATTGAATTCTTATCTATATATATAAAAAGACCGTGTTAAGCCCCCCGCGGATCACCATTGGTCAATTTGAAATCACGTGATATCACTGACCTATCTAGGCCTAATAATTTTTCACATCGGACATGGGGCTTCGATAGCTCAGTGGTAAACGCAGTGGACTGCTATACGAGCGACCAGGGTTCGATTCTCCAGTTAGACTATACTTTTTTATTTATTTTTCAAACTTTTTAAAACAAAAGACATTGTAAATCTACAGGCAATTTAGATTTTGTTAAATAAAAATATTTGCCTTTTTTTTTTACCCGATTACATTATTTATTTTAAGTTACTTTCCTAAAAGTCTTCAGTAAAAAAATTATAATTTAAATATAAGATTTATAGCTTTCTTTTAAGTGTAGTTTATAAATTTGTTATCTGCACCTCAAACAGTCCTGTTTTTTTTTCACCCGGGCAACGCCTGGCAATGTAGCTTGTTTCCTATAAAGTATTGTTAGGATTTTAAAGAATTTCTCCTTTTTTTTCCTACAATGAGCTGATCCAGAATTCTTTAGACTATGCCAGAATCTGTGTAATTGTAAGATTTCTCCTTGTCATTAGTTCTTGTCTGACCAGAGCTAATTCCTACTTGTTCCAGCACCAGTGACAGGTCTGGGCATGGTCCATACTGGAGAGGGGGGACCTTCTTTTGGCTTCTGTGTCAGTCGTCTGAAATATCGCGTGAACCTTTTATGTTAAAAAAACAACAGCATAACAACAACAGAATATTTCTGTGATTTTGCCTGAATATGAAAATTTGATTCTTTTGTCTTTTTTTTTGCCTTAGCCTCTATTTCATAGCTGTACTCATGTCAAGGATGAAATATATCCATTAGGAACTAAAGTGTCTATTTCATATCACATTGGTCCATTGGGGCGAATAAAACAGCGTTCTTAAATTATTTCCGCGGCCATGGCGTACAAGGGGATGTGTAGCCAGTACAATACCACATCGCCTTTAATTTCCCCCAAGTATCTATCAGATGAAGGTATATTTATTGACACTGCAAACTTGAACAAAAAAAAAAAAAAAAAACAACAACGACTCGCTTTAACAGGGATTCCAAACCGGGACCTTCGGTACGGCTATCCGATCGCGCTGGCGGCTCTACCAACATGTCTCATATATCACACAGTGGCGAACTTGTTATACAACTACTTAATGTAAATTTCATTAGCCAGGTACTAGCATTACGAAGACTTAAAGATATCTTTGAATGTTTTATATTGTGTTCTGATACCGATAAAAGGCTTTTTGTCAAAGGTCCCAAGGCCCCCCCCCCCTTTTCCCAGGCACTAATTCCACGATTCCAGGTTTGGCACCAGTGGGGTAATTCTATATTTATCTAATTGGTGATTACACACACACACACACACTCACACACATCAACAGGGCAGAGATAGCATAATTATCTATAACGCCAAACAAAAGGGACCGCATGTAAAACTATCCGATATATCAGTCTGAACCACTGTAACTTCTTAGTACGACTATGTAAAGTAAGGCTTGGCCAGCGAGCATGATTAAATAATTAGATTTTTCTTTTTAGCTTATACCAGTGTATCTCAACTGTTTCACAGAGGTAATCTATTAGGCGGTGGCCTAGCGTTGGGCGACTGTTTGAAAGGTTTAAATTTAAAGTCTGTCAAAAAGCCTTTTGTTGGCGTGTTGTTGATGTTGTTCCCACCACATGCTCCACTAAACGTCTGCTTGTGTCCAGCTTTCGCGTGCAGGCCTACTTCTTGCGTGACCTAGTTTATTGTTTGGAAAACAAAAAAAAATGCAAGACCGTGTGAGATAATTATGAGCTTCATACTGGTTCGAACACCGAGTACCTCCAGCTTAGTCATTTATTCCACGCCTATTAGGAGCTTGTTGCACGACTCACTTAAAACAATACTGATTACCAACTTGGTGAAGGACTATTAATAGAGCACTTTTTAGTTCACGACTCACGACTTAGTCACACATTCTAAAAGATTTTCTTATTAGCTACTTGTTACGATATGTTTCACGAGGTCTTGTGCCAATCAGAGATGAGCTGAAATAGGGACACGTTTGAGACATGATAGACACCGTTAAATTAAAGACATACTTGAAATGTTATGGATACTTGAAAAAGTTATGTTTTGAGGGGGGTATTGACACCATTTTAGGAAAGACTGCTGTATATTGTTCCGGCCACACAATGGCAATAGGTGTAGCTCCATATATTTTTTATCTAAATTAAACAATTTTGGTGGGGTATTTAGAGCAGGGGTCGGCAACCTTTTGATAATAGCGGGCCAAAGAAGCATTTTTAAAACATTCATTGTGCCAACGAATTAAAGTCCTATTACTCTTTTCGCGTTGAAGAGACTTATATTGCCATTTTGGTGGTCTTCGCGTGTCATTGAAATTAACTCTGCGTGCCAAGTTTGGCGCTCGTGACATAGGTTGTCGATCCCTAGTTTAAAGAAATGTGAACGCTAATTACATTGCGTGTGATGTCATGTGTTTATAGTCTTTGTGTCACGTTTTTGGTTCGATAGGATGACTGGAAGTAGGTCAGTTAGTTTTACGGACATCTAGTTTCCCGGTTGATCGAGTCACAAAGTTTTTGTGAAGTTAACATGTCGTATGATTTAAAACGAAAGTTATTGTACCAATGGAACTTGACACTATCACTGTTTCATTTGGAGTTATCTGCCGAGTAATTGGGACGTAAACATGATCTTACTTCGGTAAATATAAGTAAACATTGCCTTTCCATAACAATGCAGAGTTCTCATAACACCTAACGGTAATAGGCATTTACTAGTTAGGGATCGGCAACCTACGACACGCGTGTCAGACTTGGCACGCAGAGTTATTTTCAATGGCACGCGGAAGACACCCGAAAGAGGGAAAATCAAGTCACTTCTACAAGACATTGAGTGCTAGAGCAGGATGACTTTTAGGCTGTTGGCGCGCTGAATGATTTAGAAATCCTGCTTTGGCACACTAATACACGAAAGTTGCCGAGCCCTGTTACTAGTCGATCAAGATTCCTACAGTACAATAAAGACTGCATGGGCTGACGTTGTCAAAGACGACATGTTTCTTATATTTTTGTATTGATCAAAAAGCTATCGACAGCATGCTTGCACAGAATTAGCTGAAGATCTTATATTCTATTTCTTTCTATTTGCTTTAAGTACCAATAACAGTGCATCGTTGGATTGATTAAATTGTCCAATAATCTTGTTCTTATAAATCCCCATTGATAAAGTTGTTGACAATCTCTACTTAATTTATAACAGATTTTTTTAAAAAAGGATTAAACTTGAAATCTAAACATGTTTCATTTGCCAACACAATCTGCCACATTTTCATCACATATCCCCACTCCAATTAACAAAAAAACAAAAAATATATTTGTTTCATTACAAATAAAGTTGCGAAGTTTTAAATCCTTGTGGGATTCATTTTATTTTTTAATTCTTATTGAAATTGGCTCACTGACAAACATGCGTATTTCCCGCTTAGCTCCTTATAGAAACTTAAGTGATTTCTCCTTAATTTTAAATAATTTATAAATCGATTTTGTAAGCTTTTTCCGTGTTCCCCTTTTGTCGTCTTGTGTGTGTGAATATTGAACTACTGAAAAGAAAAGTGAACCTTGGCTGTTCCTGGGTCTACACATACTTTCACATATTAAAAAAAAACACCCAAACGGACACGAGCACACAGCTAAACACACACACATTCCAGATGTCTAAAGAGTAAACGAACTGTCGCACTAAACCGTTAGAATGTCAGCACAAAAATAAAACATCAACAACAACCTTACGTCTACGTGATTGAATTATTTCTTTCAACATGTCATTATAATAAAACAAATTTCGAAAACGAATACATTTTCCCACTTGTAGCCCTCACCAGAGGTCTCTAACCTTTTAAGCCCTCGTCGCACCTTTCGGTCAATCACAACATGCCTCCAATGCTATTGAGTATAAAAAATTGCCTTTATAAGAAGAGAGTACAGTTCACGGTGTTAGAGAACCGCTGTGACAGCACTCACGTCAGCCCCGGTTAAAACAATGCCGTGGCAATTTTCACTTTCTCCCAAGCCTGTCGGTCGATAAGCGGTTCTCGAAATTCGCAAACAAGTGTTTTTTTTTGGATTGAGCCTATACGCTGTATTGAAAACCCCCACAAGTCCCACCACTGCTGCTCCATGGAAATCTATGAGTTACTTATTGTTTGTTTTTTGCCTTGGAGTTCTTGGTTCTTTTCTCACGTGGGTTTTTTGTGTGTGTGTGTGCGCCAGTGTCAACTTTTAAAATCAAAATAATGTACTTAACTTCTACCTTAACCCATGACAACTACCATAAAACATTAACCCCTGACTCCGTTCAAATAATGTATAAATAGGCCTACGGTTATAAATACATGGAGTCATTTAAGAGCATATATTTTTTTTTACAGTTAGAGTAGGAGAATTACATTGTATGTAAGTCAGACTTTTCAAAAGGAAAAAACATAGATTTATATTGAAATTTTAATAGCTAATACAAAGTGGAATTTGAAAAGAGACATTAATTGTACTTCTAAAAGATTTCATGCATTATTTTTTTATAATAATAGTAAGTTTATTTGAGGTTTTAAAAAAATAACACATTAATAGGTATATAAAAAAACAACAACATAATTTGAACTTTTCAATTGAAAAGAAATTTTAGCCTTTCACCAAAAGCAAAATGTATGCTTAAAATGCCTTCTCGAGCCTCGCAAATTAATGGCATCGGTTTTTATAAATTAACATTTATATAAATATTAACGTTACGGATACAAAAATAACCAATTGAACACACCAACTCGTATCGATGGGGAAATAACGTGATCTCCACGTTTTTTCGTAGTTTCCACATTTTTTCACCGTGGTTACGACGTGGTATGCCCAACGTGAAGTTTTTATGATTCGTTGTTGTGTGTGTTTTTTTTTTGGAATGTGTCGTAATCAGCGTGTTCAATTCCTTATATGTGCATATAGGTTAATCAAGATGGAGAAGGCGCTAATGCGCAACAATACAACCCGCATAATATCTGACCTGAACTACAACAATGTGGGATTAATTAAACCATTTCAATAATCGCGCATGCGTGCAAGGCGAAGCGGAACAACAACAAAAAAATAACAAGAGAAACCGCTGTGCCTTTAACTCAAAAACGGAGGAGATGTGACTAACATTTGCAAAAGGACAACATGTGTTGCCAAATATAAAAGGTGTGCATAATTCGTTGAATTGTGTTGTTGCTCTATATGAGATTAACAGTGTTTATTGTTATTAATTCAACGGATTAACTAAACTCATATATAAACAAACGAGTTAAATAAAAGATACATTTAGAAAATATAGATCTATCTTTCTAAGTCAAATAAAAAGCTACAAAATTGGAACGCATCGTTGAAGGCCGAAAAAGTCAACATTTTGAAGAAACTGTCCCAACTTTCGATTTGAAAAGAAGTGTTATGTTATGATTTCATTCTGAAGTGAAAGGTATACTTCAAACCGTTATATCCACTGATTTTATCCATAAAACTGTGGATAAACACTTCTTTTCATCTGGGATAGAGTTCTATCATTTCGAATTGCTGCCTTCAAATTCTCAGGAAAGTTATTTTTTCGAAATTCGTATTCTAAGCAAAAAATTGAGAAAAATTTAAATCGTTGAGTTTATATGAGAATTCTTTATTCATCTTGTTGTGGATTTAAGCATTATAGTATGTTGATACCAAAGCTTTTGTGCAAATAATGATAATTATAATATCAGCTTATACCTCAGTACTTTGGATTCCAGTTTTCTACCTCAAAGTCATAATTTTGATGTTCCAGAAATATATTTATTCCGTCAACAACCTGTTGCAACTTTTTTTGTAGTAAACATTTCATATATATGCAACAATTCTCACAAGTTTCGTTCTGTATCTAACGTATCTAGTTTTTTGTGAACGTGTGTAAGCTATCGTACAAAAGCACACTATAGTTAGTGCAAGTGTACTCGTCTTGTAAAGGTTATGCTGGATTCCATTCTTTAAAACAAGTCACGAATCAATAAATTATAGCATTCCTATATTGCAATACACTTATTATAAACAAGTGCTATTTTCTTCAACAAAGTGTACAGTTATTTTTAAAGAGTGTTTTGCTAGAATATCTATTCCTTTCACTTCAAGCAACATTCTATCGTTATGTCATAATTCTAGTGTATACGTTTTATATATATATTCCGTTGGCTTATATTAAACAAGTGTGGGAAATCTAAAATGTTTTATTGGAGCTGGTACTAATGCAGCGGTGCTAAGCTCAGCGATTGTCATTTAATATCTAAAGCCTATACGCTACCGTGCTAAGTTGTTCTATTGTTCACCCAACAACGGCGACAAACGTAGTGAAGACAAGTGCTGCAAAAAGCTTCATATTTTGTATATGTCTACGTAGCTGTGCTAGGTTCAGCTATTGTTCATTCAGCTGGTGCCAATTAAAGGTGCTGAGCTCCAAAATCGTTCCTCCGGAATTCGTTAAAGAGACGGTGCTGAAGTAGAAAAAAAAATAGCGGATAACCACACACACAATTCTAATATTCTGGCGCTCACGGTGTTTCATAAAATTCTAGTATGGAATTATGCTGTACCTGCTCGTCCAAGAAGAAGAAAGCCACCAAAGCAGGTAACGGCAACCACGGTGCTGTGAACAGCAGCAAAATTAACGACAGCAGCACGGGGAAGAAAAAGAACAAGGAGAAGAAGAACACTTCTGTCAATAACTCTACTGCCACTGACAGCCAAAAGAAAACTGGATTTTTAAGGAAGTTGCTCAGTCTAGGACGCATAAAGGTAAAGACTTTCGTGTGTGTATGTATTGTAAATTAATGGCTTTATCTCTCACAGCACTGTTTCTGATACATGGTGTCTTCAGGTTTTGAAATCAGGGGAAGCAACTAAAGAAATTTGAACTCAGTTTAGCAGTTCTAATTGTACGCCCCTACCCTAACACACACACACACACACACACACACACACACACACACACACACACACACACACACTCTCAATCCATTGGTCTTTTCTCCGAGAAAAGAGCATTAAGTTCCACAGTCATAGAGTTTTTTTTATTATAAATTGTCTTGTTATATGTAAGGATGTAAACGAGGATCGGAAATACTAATTCTAAAGCGAATACCCGACTATGAAAGCGATTATAGCTTTTGTTGCAAGGTAATTTATTCCACCAAGTAGCCTACTACAATATAAAATTTTACGTAGGAAAGAATTTAAAGATCAATTTTTAATTTGAACGAATGAAGTCATAAATTGATTCTCAAACACTAACTAGACCATGTTTTTTTTTTCAAAATCCATTTTATCGCTTTACGTATTGTATAACAAAGCAAAATTGGGTTTTCCCGGTATTGACGTCACAGTGTGGATGTTTTCCTTTGGTCAGTAAGATTGGAAGGTAATCAAAGCCTTTCTCCTACCGTAGTGGCAATGTCCGATACCTCCATTAAACACCGACTAAGCGATTTCAAGGTATTGGTATTCAGGTGTTGGGTGAATTTCTATCTATACTACTTCAATGTAGTTTGTTACTCTGGCTGCTTTCCACGTTATAAAAAAACACCTGTTACTCGAGGGATTCTACAAATTATGTAGATGTATAAACTATGATAGGCGTATGTTACACATAGTGAAAACCTTACAAGCTGACACACAACACAGTTAAAAAATAATGGTAAGGTTAGTAAAACAACGCGTTCACAAATTTACGCTAGTAAATATTGCTAAAATTCACAAAGTGATGCCACACGTATGACGGTTCGTGTGTAGTAATTAAGACAGAAAAGTCACATATTACATCGACGATGAAGCGTTCAGCTTGCATACCAAAGGTCCTGGGTTGGTATTCGGGTGAAGGCCAGGAGGATTTATTCCCGAGTCTTGAGGGTCTCCCTGAGTCTACCCAGCTCTCATGGGTATCTGAAAATCGTTGAGGGGTACAGTAAAGTCGGCTTGGCAATGTGCTCGCCACACAATCTCCTAGTATGTAGTATGCAGAAACTGGTAAACGGCCGTTTGTATATATACACAGTAAAATAAACACTTATGAATTACAAGTGTGCGTTCTATTTATAATGCTACAAAACACGAACCTTTTGTCGAGGGATGAAGAGTGTCTGACCCTCAGTGTTATGTCCCTTTTTAATTGACAACAATATACATTTTCAGTTATCAGGGGTAAGCCAGACGTTCAGAGATCTTCAGCCAGAGTCTCGATTTAATTAAAGCTAAACACCTTGCCCCCCCCAGATTTTTTTAACACTTTCAGTGCACCACCGACCTACCCCGTCAGCCCTTGCTCGTTCAGAAATAATCTCGACACTCCATATGCAGGCCTCTAAAACTTAAATTTCACATACTCGTTCGGTCTGAAAGTGTATATCAAGACATTAAAATTTATTTGACAGAGACTAGTATGAACAGGTCAAGGCAACGTGTTGGCCACGTAATCTTGCTGTATGCTGTGGTGAGAGAATATGCTGACTCGAGCTGTAGCCTGAATGATAGATACTTGTTTTTCTTCACTTTCGTAAACATCAGTGGCCCAGGTTAAGTGTAAGATCATTAAAGACTCGCCCATTTTCTATATTATATCCATAACACTAACGCCCTTATGCGGAACCGGAAGTCAAAGACAAAACAGCTTCTGAGCAACAGTTCTCAAACATGCTATTGCATGGATTGAACTGGTCTTCAAATTTCTAGCTCATTTATTTCATTGACTATCTATTCACAAGTCAGATGAGTAGAAAAAACAACAACAACACTATATTAAATTACTTCAATCATTGATTTGCAATTAACGGCAGTGTTGTTTAACATGTGTTTTGTCATTGTCATCACACTAGAGTTGTCTTTATCTTATTTCCATCATTCGCGCAATGAGTTCATTAATTTGTCAGACAAATCAATTGACTAAAGTTAATGTAATGAATGCCCATGGGAGATGGCTTGTTGGTAGAGGACTCGATTTTCACTTGAAAGGTGTATAGTTCAACTCTACGTGTGTGTGTATTTGATTGTTTCAAATTGTTTAATGTTATGGTCCACAATCGTTGCAGGGATAGTGCCTACGCGTGGACAATGTCCATCCCACGCAATATCATTAAACCGAATTCTCTTTCGCTATTAGTCCTTGATTGTAATTTAAGCTCAGAATACATCAGATGTGACACAACAAATCTATTTTTAATGATTTTTGTGGTAACACTTGTTATAAATGAATTTCAATATAATATATTGAATTTTAAAATATTATTTTCTTTTTTTTAAATTGTTTTTGTTTTGTTTGAAGACCGTGTTTCCGATATAGATTGCGAATTGGTTACCTTAAACTCCATTATTAAATACGAGGGCAACTTATTAAAGCGTAAAATAACAGACTGACTAGTAACGAGAAAGGGAAAGAAAGGAGGAATAAAAGATAGAAAGAAAGAGAGGGATGGAGATTGGAAGAGAGATCAACCAGAAGAGAATAAAAGCGCAAGAGAGAAAGAGAGAGAAAGAAAGAGAAAGAGAGAAAGAGAGAAAGAGAGGGAAGAAACGAGAAAAAAGACAGAAAAAAGCAAGAAAGAGCGGGAAAGAGAGAAAGAAATTCAGAGAAAGCAAGAACTATTTAGCGCAGGGAAAGTGAGCAAGAGAGGGAGAGAGAGAGAGAGAGAGAGAGAATAAGAAAGAGAGGGGAAGAAAGAGAAAGAGATCTAGAACAAGAACAAGAATAGGGATAGGGACAGACAAAGAGGAAGAATGACAGAGAGAGCGAACAAGAATGAGGGTAGGCGGAGAGTAAGAGGGGAAATGGCAGTATCAATATAATCAGACAAGAAAACCGTAGAGAAGACTATTTAATTTATTTTTAGCGACCTTGAAATTTGAACTTATGAACGAATGAACTCATAAAAGATAAACTTCTGAAAAAATAAACCAAAATAACTAACGCTTAGAATTTGTAAGGTCTAAAAAGTATCCTAAATAGTAAACTTTACTTGCAATAACTTTGAGTGTTATAGTTTATGTGGAATTTTATAATTTGTTTAATAAAGACGTATCGCCATGGTGTCCAGTACAAAAATTCAGTAACGGTTCCACAGTTGTGTCAAGTGGCCGGCTTCTAAAAGTGTCACAACACAAGACCCGAAATTAAAGTGGAACGGGACAGCGCGCACACACACACTCAAAGTTGACAACGCCTGGGTCAGTGCCGTACAGTTCCCTGGCGACAACAACAATAATGAACAATGAACAATATTTTATTTGCCACATAGTACATAGGTACAATAAAGGCATAGTCAAAAACATAAGAAAATTATAGCATTTGTGAATAATAAATTGAACAATAATAGTAAAACCAATATTAGTAATAAAATGAAAGTAATAAAAAATTTATTAATTAAAGGTATCCTAAAAGAAAATTCAGGGGGGATAATTTAGTTTATAACACAATTTTTTGGGGGAAAAAACTAACAAAGAAAAAAAACAAAAAAACTACAACTTAATTTACTAACATAGACATACAGGTAAATCACTTTCATTAGACCTGCACGGCATTAACATAGTGAGAACAAACATTTAAGAAATCATTCACAATTTTTCTTGCGGCTTAGTATATTACATTTCTTCTACGACTATCTCTCAATATCATATTGACAAACCAACAAGTTAAAATACTTAAACATTTCTAACCTTTTTCTCATTTTTTAAAAGCAGATACTAATATTTTTGAAAATATGCTTAGTTTTTTAAGTTCTTTTAGAGAGCTAGAATTAAGCAGTTCCGACATTTTTTCTACATTAGGTCTGTTATAGTAATATTTTTTTAGATACATTTTTCGTTGGGCATTGAAGTGCACACATTGGAGTAAATAGTGATATCCATCTCCTATATCTTTTAAGCAAAAGGGACATAATCTTAAATTATAATCTATTCTGGAGTGGCGACCCAGTTCAACAGGGAAATTATTGTTACTTGTTCGTATTTTTAGTATATAGATAGCTTCTTTCAGATGTAATTTATTTAAAAAGGGTGGACTATTTTCCCAGTCAGATTTATATTTTAGAGCGCTATATAATTTACCTTTATTGCTTATTTGCATACTCTCATAAAGTTCTTGTTTACTTTGATCATTTATACGTAAGTTAATTATTGATTTTGAAAGTTTAGTGTCTATTATATCTTGTTCTAACCAAATATATCCTAATCCTAGTTGTTCCAATTGTAACTTTATATTGGCGGACCATTTGCATTTTTCAACCAGGTGCTCTTTAAGTAAAATGTTATAAATTATTTTAGAAATCCTGCTTTCTTTGCCGGTCGCTATTTTGATCCAGAAGTGTAACATTCTTTTTTTAATAAATGATCTTATATAGAGTTTGCCTGTTTCGCCTAGGACTACATAATTTGGTGTTTTTGTGTTCAATTTTAAAATCATCTTAAAATATCTTAGTCTAACATTTTCTAAAATGTCACAATTTTCCATACCCCATAGTTCGCAACCGTAGGTTAGTATAGGTAGTACTGTTTGATCAAATAGATCAATTTGACTATCTATGGGCAAGCTTAGTGTATGGCATTTTCTGAGAAGATTGAACATAGCATTAGTACCTTTCATCTTACAATATTTCCTGTGTTCTGAGAAAGAACCGTTAGCTGAGAAGATTATTCCCAGGTATTTAAATTTAGAAACTATTTCTATTATATTATTATTTAGTACAAATTTCTGATTTCCTACCCTCCCCTTTCTACCGAATATCATTATTTTTGTCTTATCTTCATTTATGTTTAAGTGGTTCTCCTTGCAATAGTTACTGTAAATGTTTAAGTTTTTCTGTAATTCTTTTGCGGTTTTAGCTAGGATTGTTGTGTCGTCAGCATATAATAATGTGAATATTTTTAGTAGATCTGCGTTGTTATCGTTGCTGATAGTTAAGCTACTTGCACCTTTTAGTTCTAAATAAGAATCTAAGTCATTAATAAACATAGAAAATAATAGAGGGCTCAGATGTTCTCCCTCTCTTAGTCCTGCTTCGCAGTTAAATAACGGTGACAGGTTTGTATTTAATTTTACTGTCGATTTAATATCTCTATATAACCCCTGTATACATTTAAGGAAAATTCCATCTATGCCTATATCTAACATTTTCGCCCAGAGTAATTTTCTTTTAATAGACGGGAAAGCTCTTTTTAGATCAATGAATGCACAGAACAGTTTGTCACCTTTATTTTTTATTAAAAAGCTCAGCGCATATAGTATAAATGATGCTTCCGTTGTGGAATAACCTTCTCTAAAACCCATTTGATTCTCGTTTAATAAGTTGTGCTCTTCAAGGAACATCTCCATTCGTACATTAAGAATGGATGAGAATAGTTTACCTAAGCATGATAATAAGGTAATTGGTCTAAAGTTTTCGGGCTTTGCCTTGCTGCCTTTATTTTTATATATTGGACATATCATCCCTAGTGACCAGCTTTCGGGGAAAATTCCATCTTTTAGGATAACATTGAATAATTTTACGTATGTGGGTATCATTATAACCTTTGTGCATTTTATATATTCATTATAAATTTTATCGTGTCCGCAGCTTTTATTATTACTTGTTTTATTGATGGCTGATAACACTTCATTATATGTTATTTCACCATTAAGTCTTGTCGTATCTAAGTTAGGTGCGGTTAAATTGGTTTTTATTGGGTTCATGCAACAGTTGTCTGTCGTTTCGTTTTGGGATTTGAAAAAATGGAACAATTCGTCAATACTAATGTCATTATAATCTTCTTTTCTGTTTTTGTCCTTTAGGATACGCCAGTACTCTTTTGGATTCTTTCCTTTCAGATTTTTTATTTTATTTCTCATTTTGTTTTCATATTTATTTATAGCGGTGTTCATTTCACGCTTGTAGTTTTTACTGTGTGTTTTTAAACTTTCAAGTGAGCCTTTGGTTTTAAGGGTACTATTCATTCTTCTTGCTTTAAGGTATAATCTTCGTTTTTGTCTACATATAAGTGTAAACCAGGGTTTATTTTTTCTTAGGTTATTTTTATCATTAGGGTATCGATTTGTGCCAAATATTTCATTTGCAGAATTTATTAATATTTTATTTATTTCCTCTACTATGTTATTTATTTCTTGTTTTTTGTTTTCAGGGGAGTTACAAAGGTCACTTCTTTCTAGTAATTCGTCTAGTTTCAGATTTATGCTGTTTTTGTTTTGCTTTTCTACCATTTCAAAATAGTTCTTAGATTTAGTTTGCACCCACGGTTTAATGATCTCTACCACTGGTCTATTATTTAGTCGTCTACGCGCATTTCCAGGTTTATTTGCTCCACCAATCTCAATCTCATATTCACATGATATTAAACAATGGATATCTGAGAATAGGTGATCAAAGTCGTGGATTATTAGATTCCTAATTTTGTGAAAAAGGTCATTGTCTGCTAGTACGTAATCGATTACTGTGCTAAATGTAGTCGTAGGTTTATGTGACAGTAACCCCTTCCTTCCATTCATTATTAACATGTTTGTGTTTTTACATGTTTCGATTAGTTTGCGGCCCCAGTTATTCGGTATTGTCGTATCTACGTTTATACGTTTGAGTGGAATGTCTTTTCTTTTAAGCGTTTCTTCTGTCTGGGTACTTATTTCTACATAGAGTTCGTGGGGACTTGTTATGGAGTCTATAATGTAATCTTCTCTTTCTTTGGTATGAGCGTTAAAATCACCCATTATGATTATATTGTTAGTGATATTTCTTTTATCGATTATTTCCATTTCTAGAATATTGAAAAAATCAGATTGGGCATATGGGGAATTCTCGGGTGGGGTATAAATAATTAGAATTAATAAGGGATTGTTTTCTGCTCCTATTTGTAGCCAAATCATTTCATTATTGTCACATCTTAATATTTTAGTTTTATCAACTAGGTCATTTTTTATGGCCACACTCAGTCCCCCCGATCTACTATTGTTATTATGGTGTCTAAATTTGTGGAAAAGGGTAAAGTGTTCTATACTTATAGTATCGATATCTTCCACCTTGTCATTATTAAGTTTTGTTTCCGAAAGACCTATAACATCGAACAAATTTATCTTATCAACAAACTCTGGATACATCATTCTCCTCACCAGGCCACATACATTTACATAGGCTAACCTTAAAAAGCGTTTTTGGTTTTGTTCACCTATGCTAATGCCACTGTCCTACAGCACCGTGAGCGTTACGCAGTCTGCCGAGGTCGTACCACCCTCCTGATGCATCTGTTGTTGCTGGTATTGTTGTTCTTTCTTCTGATGTTGAGGCTGTAGCTGGGGTAGCTGGGGTTGTGGTTGCTGCTGCAGTTGCTGATGGTACTGCTGATGTAGTTGCTGCTGTTGGTATTGAGGTTGTTGTTGGATTTGCTGCTGATGATGATGAGAGGGATGCTGCGGCTGCTGGTGTTGAGGTTGTTGCTGGTGTTGGTGGTGCTGCTGCTGAAGTTGTAGCTGCTGGTGATAAGGTTGTTGCTGGTGTTGGGGTAGCTGCCGCTGTGGCAACTGATGCTGCTGATGTTGAAGATGCTGTGGTTGCAGGTGCATTTGCTGTTGTTGCTGATATTGTTCTTGGTGATATTGTTGTTGTTGCTGCGAATGTTGAGGTGGTCCCGTGGGATAAACTTGTTGTCGTTGTAGGTATAGTTCTGGAGCCTGCTGTTGTTGTTCTTGTTGTTCTTGTTGTTCTTGTTGGTATTGCTGTTGGTGAGGCTGTTGCTGAGGCTGTTCTTGTTGTTGATGCTGTCGTTGTTGTTGCCGTTGATCATGTCCGTGTTGATACCGCTGTTGTTGCAGATTCATTTGTTTTTGATGGGGTTGGTAAGATTGTTTTTTTTGATCATTCAGTTCTTGCTGGATATGTTGAGACCGATACAGTAGTTCTCGCTGATGTAGTTGCTGAGGTTGCCATAATTGTTGACGCTGGTTCTGTTGAGGCTGTTGTTGTTCTCGTTGTATGTTTTGTTCATGGTCAGGTTGTTGTTGTCGAGTTTGCTGTTGTTGTTTTTTTTTGTTGTTGTGAGGGTTGAGAGCGACTCGATTGCTGTTGGTGTTGATCTTGACTTCGCCAGGGTCGTTGTTCGTCCGGTGCTCTGAGGGCAACAATTACGCCTTGACTGTCAACCCTCCAAGACCCTTCCGGAGAGGTCAGGATGTCATTTTTAAGGAATACGTTTCGACCATATTTTTCCTTTAGATCCTTTAGTTTAGGTAAAAGGATTTTTCTTCTTTCGTTTACTTTCTTCGGGAGATGATCTCTTATTCCAAAGGGTTTTCCAGCCAGTTTGTAAGCGATTCTTCTAATTGAGTTTTTATCATATAGATGGAGGAAGGTCACCACAATAGGTCTTTGCTGTCCTCTGTGATAGCGTCCCAATCTATAGCAGCCTTCAATCGCGAGTTCATGGTCTATCCCCAAGTGGTCATGAAGGAACTGATTAACCGTGCTGTAGCAGTCTTCGTCTCTTCCGACTTCTTCTAAACCAGTTAGAAGTAGATTGTTTATTAGAACCTTGGTCTCGAGCGATAGAGTACGCTCCTCGAGTTCGTTCAACGATTTGTTGAGCTGACCAAGGTCCTCTTCGTGCTTCTTTAAGGTGGTGATGTTTTCAGTTGAAATCTTATCTACTATACTGATTACTTGTTCAACTGCGGTCACACGCTCATTCAGTTGCTTTACCATTCCAATCTCCTCGCTAATCTTCTCCACCCTAGCTACTAACGTGTCTAGAGAAGCTTGGAATGTAGGAAAGATTTGCAGGTGTTGCACCAAGGCTTCCATCTTCAAGCTGCTCTCTGATATTGAGAGCTGAACGTTGGTAAATCCCTGCAAGATTTGGTTATTGAAATCCTGCTGTGGCCCATTAATGGTTGTTTGCTCAGAGATATCCAAGCAACAACCATTAAATGAAGAGGAGCGACGCAGCCTTTTTTTATTTTTTTCACCAGCCTGCTTAACATCCCCAATATTGACCTTCTTGTCAATCATTAACCTCCTTTCTTTGTCCCCCTTCCTCCCTCACTCCCTCCCCCATCCACGCCTGTTACTCCCCTCCCTCACCTCTAATCTGTTAATTGCACGTCAACTAAGACACACACCCAAAAAGACAGCGCCTTCCTCCCCCCCCCCCAGACCATTAACTACCAACTCTACGCCGATCTGCTAGAGCCTATTTAAATTTTGTCTTGGGATATTGGGCGGAAGGGGGGGGGGGGAGACGGTGGCATTGTTCATCCTTTCATTCCCTTCACAATAGTGACTTGGCCATGTAAGAAACCTGATCCTCCGCCCCCTTTTCAGCGAAACACCCAGAGCTGAAGCCTATTCTGGCTATCTAAATGGACAGCGCTTAAACTATTAACACCCTTAGGAGCCCCCTCCGCCCCCCGCACCCTCACCCTCAGCTTCAACCCACCTTCTCTCCCCCCCCCTTCCCAACCTTTTCCAACTTAATGGACTGCCATGCAAGAACATATTATTATTTTCTCTGCTGCAGCACAAATGTCTGTTTTAAGACAAGAGTCGGCAAGCTAAGGATCGAGTGCCAAACTTGGCACGCAGAACTATTTTCAGTGGCATGCGAAATATCTCCAAGAAGATTTTTTTATGCAAGTCAAAACAATGTACGTCTGCATAACTAATTGGTGCTGCGTGGTGAACTACATGAGAATCACAATGGATGTCGACTGTTTTAGGTCAGGAACGTTTGTGTGCAAAAATCTCATCAATGGACTTGCGATTTAGTTTAAGAGAATCAATTTTATAGTTTCTTAAGTCTCTTCTAGAAGAAAGTGATACGGATTATAGTTAAAGTTTGGATAGATACGTTTCTTGTCTGGAAGCAATTAAGGTGTATCTTATAACAAAAATTCCGGTATTGAATGAGGAGAACCTACTGTTGAAGCCGATGTTTCTGAATGACATGGCAACACATTTCAATGAACTGAACTTTCATTGACAAAGATGGGGTCGAAAAGCACTTGAACTGCATTGAAACTGTACACATATAGCTGTAAAATCAATTTCAAAACATTTTACTTTCCCTAATTTAAGGCAAATTAAGATGGATGAGCTTTTTTATAAGTACAATGAAGCACTCACTGAGGAGTTTTCTAAACAAAGGCAAGACTTTTAAATTCATGGACTCATGTTTCCATACCACATCAAGCCTAACCTGCTTGATCTTACTAAAAACTACTTATATCTGGATCTTTTTATAGTGGAGGTAAATGGGCTATTTTTTCATTTTAAACATCCGAAAATTGGGTATAGAAATGTGACGATTTGAGGAAAATCTGAAAGGAATATCTCCTTAGGAAAGTCATCTGTTGTCAGCTGCCAGGCATTCGCTCTACTTTCAGCTTTTGGTTTAATTTATACTAGTGAGCATTTTAATCGCACATGTAAGCTGTTTTTAGCATACCAAGAGGTCACTTAAACATGGCCACTCAGAAGTGACTAAATATGTACCTGACATTGAACCTTTGTGCAGAGCATTCAAGGAAAAATCGCTCATAAATTGATACATGCTAGTTACATTCAAAAGAGTGTTTATTACATTCAAAAGTGTGTTTATGCTCATCTATCGTAATTAGACATAAATATAATTATTTCTTAAACAAATTTGTTTGTTTTATTAATATAATAAATATGACATGATTATATAATGTAACTATTGTAATTAATAATGTTTAAAAAAAAACTCCTTAAAGACCAAGTGAAGAGGTTTTTCTCAAAGGAACGAGATTTGGAATAGCCTCATACGGCAGTGACGTATCACAAGGGAAATAAATAAATAAAAATAGACGCTATAAATCTATATTTAACCATTTTGTTAAAAATAAGAACCGGGAAAAGATTCAAAACATGTGGCAATAGATTCAAAACACGTGACAATATTCATTTTTCCTAGTCGGAATCCTTTATGTTACGTCACTTTCCTATATTGCCGGAAATAAAAACATCTCAAATGGCTACGAGATTTGGAGTAATCTTTCGAAAAACACACACATTTAAGTGCAAATATTGAACTAATTACTTAAAATGTATCTTTGATATTTTGTATAAATGTTTTTTTTAACATTCAGATACTGAATACACTATTTACTATCAAAATCAAATGTTAACTCAATTTTGATAAAAAGCTCTTCACTTGGTCTTTAAATAAACTTTGATGCAGAAATTGTTTATTTACAACGAAAATGTATTGTATACGACTAATTACACAATGAAATAGAACATAATGCTGAATTAGTATACAGAAATAATAATTTAAAAGCAACACTAGTTATATTTTATATTTAAAACAATTTAACTCGTTTGGCATCACTAGCATCAAATTAGGAGAATTGTATTAAAGGGAGATAATTAACCTTTTTTTTTGGCTTTAATATTTCTAATGTTTCTTTTTTGTTTCCTTTAAAAAAAAAAATTAATGACTTTCATTTTAAAACTTTAAAATGATCAAACTATAAAATATAGTTGAAAATTATATAAATATTATATGATTAAGAAATGTATATGTACGGTTCTAAACATTACATTAGCTACCCAGTTTGTATGAAAACTTCGTATTTATTCTGCTATAATAGCAATTTTAAATCTTCAACTGTATGCCATCAATGTATAATTTGAAATCTCTAGATACGCAGAGATCAAATTTTAAAGTTATTACTAGAATAATGTCTCACGTTGATACATTAACCATTAATGTATAAGTTGATATATGCTATTTGGTATTAGCTATGAATGGATTTAAAAAAAAGATGCTAATAACAAACATGTCTATTTGTTATTAACTATAAGACGCTTTAATGATTTTCTCTATAAGGCTCCTTTTCTTTTGGTCTTGGTTTTGCTACGGCACTAAATAAATTGTCTTATAAAAATAATATAGTAGAGCAGTTTGACTTTCATGCTGTTGGCACGCTGAATGATTTAGAAATCCTAGTTTGGCACACAATAAGCAAAAGGTTGCCGACCCCTGCTCTAAGAGAAGCTATCTTTAGTCTTACAAGTCACGCTGTTCTACAATCAATGTCCTTATGTATTGCCCTCCGTACAATAAACTGATGTCCTGATATATTTCCCTCCATACAATAAACTGATGTCCATATATATTTCCCTCCATATAATAAACTGATTTCTTTTTGTATTGCCGTCCATACAACAAACTTACCCCCCATAAAACGATGTCCTTACCCCTATAAAACGATGTCCTTACCCCCATAAAACGATGTCCTTACCCCTATAAAACGATGTCCTTACCCCTATAAAACGATGTCCTTACCCCTATAAAACGATGTCCTTACCCCTATAAAACGATGTCCTTACCCCTATAAAACGATGTCCTTACCCCTATAAAACGATGTCCTTACCCCCATAAAACGATGTCCTTACCCCTATAAAACGATGTCCTTACCCCTATAAAACGATTTCCTTATTACACTCATCGCTGTCTTTTCTTTATTGCTGGAATCCTTTTTTCATTACTGGATTGATACAGATTATTTTATTTCCTTGTTGTTTTGGTTTCATTCATCATGGAAAGAAATTTTCTGGTGATTTTATTATTGCTACTTTTTTTGGGGTAGTTTTTAATGGTTTTAATTGTATCCCCTTTTAGGATTCCGATACAAGAACGTCTCGTGTTTTTCATTTCCGAGACTGCAACACTCGAATATTTTTCCTGTGTTTCCTTAGCTCAGTTGTCTCAACAGATAGTCCACTATTATTCTTCTCTTTTTAAGGACTCCATTATGCCAGCAGATGTTCTTGTAGTCAACATTTTTAATTTCCTGGATCCCATTATATCAATAGATAGCCTAGTGTTTTTTTAAACATAATGTTGTCCTTATATATTTCATTATATACTCCATTAAGTCAACAGATATTCTAATGCAGGGAGCGGCAACCGTTGGATACAAGTATACTAAAGAAGGTTTTCTAATTTATGCAGCGCGCCAACCAACAGTCTGAAAGTCAAACTGCTCTGCCACATTTTTTGTTTATAACACAATGAATAAATTGCCGTATCGTGAATAATGCCAAAAGCAAAGGCGCTTTACAGCGAAACCATGCAGAAGTCAAACACAAACTGTTGGTGATAATTTACTTTCACGTAAGCTTCTGCTACCTGAGAATTGGTTACGATTTTGCGTAGATGAGACTTGGCTTGCCTGTGAGTCAATTTAAGGGCGGGAAGCTATAAGATCGCAAGCCCAACGATGAGATCTTTTCACACAGACTTTCTTGAAATTTAACAGACGACATATTTAACGAAAAAAATCTCCCTCTTGAAGGTTGGTGATGGTAGTTTGTTTCGCGTAACGCTGTGGCACGCGTGCCGTAGGTTGCCGAACGTTGGTTTAATAGTTTTAGTTTTCGGAACCTTATTAAGGAAAAAGATAGTCTAAAGTTGTTATTGTTTTAATATTCCGGGACTCCATTATGTCAACAGATAGTCTAGTGTCTTTATTCCAAGACTCTATTATGTCAACAGATAGTCTAGTGTCTTAATGCCAAGACTCCATTATGTCAACAGATAGTCTAGTGTCTTAATGCCAAGACTCAATTATGTCAACAGATAGTCTAGTGTCTTAATGCCAAGACTCAATTATGTCAACAGATAGTCTAGTGTCTTAATTTCAAGACTCCATTATGTCAACAGATAGTCTAGTGTCTTTATTCCAAGACTCCATTATGTCAACAGATAGTCTAGTGTCTTAATGCCAAGACTCTATTATGTCAACAGATAGTCTAGTGTCTTAATGCCAAGACTCTATTATGTCAACAGATAGTCTAGTGTCTTAATGCCAAGACACAATTATGTCAACAGATATTCTTTTGTATTTTCCTGGACTCAATTATGCATGCCAATTATGCTGACTGAAACTTCTTGGGTTTCGAGTCTTCTCGGGACACACATTGAGTCTAGTGATTGTCGTGTATGTGTTTGTGTGTCATCGTGGTGACAAACGTAAAAATGAGCAGCGGTCAAAATATAACGGCGAGGTGTGTGTGTGTGGGGGGGGGGGGTAGGGGGAGAGGCCGGGGAAGGGGGGGAAAGAAACACATAAAAGGCCCACCCGGGCAGCCGATGATATCACGTGGTGACGAGAGAACAAAAAAAATCTGGACAAAGAATTGAAGGAGCTTCAAAAATAACTTAACGAGAGGGGAGGGGGGGGGGAGGAGAAAGAAAACAAAAGGAAAGAAAAAAACAGAAGAAAGTGAAAGAGAAGATAAAAACACGGGAAGAAAAGAAGCCGTTCAAATAATAGTTTCGTAGGATTGCTCTCTGGTGCTTTGAGAAAAGAGATAGTAAGGTGGTTGGATAGAAGAGGGGCGTCTGTTGAATTTTGATTGTGATTTGCTGGGACTGATGGAATTGCATGAGAAAAAAGGTCCTTTTGTTGGAAAACAGAAATCTGTGTTAATGAAAAGAAGGTCTCGCAATGGAGTGAACCGTACAATAAAAATATAATTCATGAAAATGTTTTGGAAAAGAAAAGAAAAAGGTGAAATGAATATTGCGAAACGAAAAAAAAGAGCGGACTCGGTGTGGTTTCGTGGTAATGAATCAACGGATTGTGAATTGAATCCTTTTACTGATGTGAATTATGATAGGAACCGGTCAGTGAACGATGAGTGGATAAATCCTGGTTCACTTCTGTCTATGATTGCTTTTTCCGGTTCAACTTTTTGTGACCCAAAACATTGCCTTAAAAGTACTTAAAACTGCTTTTTTTTTTTTAAACAGACACAAGGATTAGGGTTAGGTTTAGGTAATCAATTTGGTACTGACTCTCAATTTTTCGAAAAGACCTACTGTTTCTCCATGGAGACGGTTTCACATTATTTTAAAGTATTCTTTTTATCCAAATACGATACGATAACCTTCATATTTTATGTTATTCTGGTTTGGATAAATAAAACACACACATTCCCCTGCCCCCCTTACCCCCCCCCCCCGTCTTTCTTTTTTTCTCCCATCCGTGGCAAAAAAAAATTGCATCATTCTAAGATCTTTACAATTACATTTTCGCTTGATTAATTCTGACTAATCGACACAGTCATGTGACGTAATCTTATTGCATCCTACAAAAAAAGACGAGGGAAGAAAAAAACTGAGATTCATTTTGCATTCAACTCAGACACACACACACACACACACACACACACACACACACACACACACACACACACAAAATATAACGAGAGGGGGCAAAGGGAACGAAAGAAAAAATAATGAAAGAAAACAACTAGATCAGTGCAGATAAAAAAATAGGGAAGAAAAATGAGCATCGATTGGCTATCCGGAACTTGGCGTTTTTGTCTAGAACGCTTTTCATTGGAGGGTGTACTCGTCAAGGATCATAACTCTGCATAACTTGTGCAGAAAATAGAGATGACTTCCTTCCCCCTCGTTACACGAGACTGTCAACAGAGTTGGACAAAGTGTGAAACGTCTTTGTGCCCTCGGAGTCCCGTTCGTGTGTTTGTGCGTTGATGAGTGTTGGTGTGCGTGTGTGTGTTCATGTCTGTCAATTTGCCAGTGTGCTCAAACTGTCCCTGTAATATCCATTCGTGGCCACATACACAAAAAAGGGATGTTTTGAAACGACATTGACTGTCAAAGCCTTCTAAACATGCTTTTGACATGGCAGTTATTTATGAATAGCACATTCCGCGCAAAAGCACATTAGTGGTGGAGGAGCTTGGCTTTGAATACATGCAAGTGTGTAAACTGTTTGATAATTTTAACGCAACGATCAGAGAAACAAGACGCTGTTATGCTAGCTGGGACAACGTATCCCGCAAACATAGGGAAGATGCGATTAACAGCTTCATAGATAAGATAGATAGATAGATAGATAGATAGATGATAGATAGATAAATAGATAAGATAGATAAGATAGATACATAAATAGATAAGATAGATAGATGTATAGATAAATAAATAGATATATAGATAGATATGTAGATAGATAGATAAATAGATAGATAGATAGATACATAGATAGATAAATAGATAGATAAATAGATAGATAAATAGATAGATAGATAGATATATGATAGATAGATAGATAGATGCATGGATGGATAGATAGATAGAAAGAAAGAAAGATAGATAGATAGATAGATAGATAGATAGACAGATATATAGATAGATAGATAGATAGATAGACAGATAGAGAGAGGGAGTAAGGGAGAGAAAAAAAATTATATTGATAGTTTGATCGATTGATAGATAAGCAAACAGATAGATAGACAGACCGGCAGAAAGATAGATAGAAAGCATGAAAGCTTTATAGATACACAGACAAAAAAGAAGTTCTTTAGAAAGATAGGCGGAGAAACTGACAGAAAACACTGATTAAATGATAGACAAACAGATAGATGGTCAGATAGAAACATGTTATCTTATAAATTACAGACGCTCTTTCTATACAGAAGATTATTGCGTCCTACACTCATCCGTGGTCCGAGTCTAGACTTGCATTTTCATTTATGTTTTACACGATGTTAAGCTACTGGTTTTTTTTTGTTTGTTCAGGCAAGCCATTCCATGCCCGAATGCCACTCGAAAAGAAAGAGTACTAAAATGCAATTGTTCTCGCATAAGGGACAAGGAAGGTGTTTTTGTCCTTATGTTTATCTGAACATTGCAACAGATTGTTATTGGGTTGTATTTCTAAATTTCTAAACATAGGCACACATCTAGATATACAGAGAGATAATTCTATAGATTGATGGATAAATACGTATATATAATCTCCACCAAATTTTCATATAACCATGCTATCAGTTACCCTATTTAAAAAAAAAGGTTCCGCCACAATATCCTCTCTATGCCGCGGGCAAGAAATAAATACTTACCTTAACTTTACCTGAATCATGTTGGGAAAAAAAATCATAACGTCAATTACATACGTCAATAGATATTTGATATTTGATATATTATCGTCTCGAGGCCTTTCTACTGCAGTAGAAATAGATTGGGTGATATGTCAAAAAGAGAAGAGCACCTTAACTCTAAAAACACCAAATTCTGGAGAAAATTGTACCGTTCTATTAATAGATTTCCACACATTTTCCATAACACCATTCTAACTCTGATGCACCTTATATCTTTTCTTTTTTTTTTTAGTTGTTTTCAAGATTTTTTTTGTTTTTTAGTTGTTGTTAATTATATTGGAGCTCTTAATTTCTCAGCATTACTTTAAATTTATTGCCCATAGCGTCTGTATTTTAAGTTTATCTTATTACGTGTTATAATATAATATATGAAAATGGGTTGATACGTTTTATTTAGTGGCATATATTTTTTCTTCTAGATAGTTTTCTTGATAGTTATCTATTTCTTGGTTTATTACTGTCTACTATAAGTTTTATAAATTGACAATAAATAAAATAAAAAGGGTTATATCAGATTGTATTCAGTGAAATAAAACTTTCCATAATTACACACGTCTTTTTCAATGTCTACATTAGTCTATCTTTGCGTCTGTTTATAAACAAAAATTCGGCTATTTACATTATAATGCATTTCTTAAAATTTTATTTCTTTTCTAAATCATTCGATCTTTGAGAGCTGTATACCATTAGACATGATTGCTTGCAAGAAAAGCTTTGGAGCCGAATACTAAGTTGTGTAAAGAAAGATTTGTTCGTTAGAGAGACGGGACTTGCAGTGTCTCGCAGTCTAAGGCCAGGGGTCGGCAACAGACGGCGCGCGAGCCACGATTCTTGGCACGCAGAGCGATTTTTAAATGACACGCGGAAGACAAAAAAAAGGCAATTTAAGACTTTTCTACCCAAATTTGAGTTATAAACCTAGACGATATCTAGGTTGTTGACACGCTGAATGAATTAAAAACCTTACTTTGGCAAACTATTATCCAAAGGTTGCCGACCCTTGGTCTAGGCTGTAAAAGGAAATTTAAATATGGAAAACGGAATGAGACAATAATAACAATATAATAATAACAATTATATACATGCTTGTGTTATGTAGTTGTAATTTATTTATTTCAAGTATGTGTATGTATATATCTATCTTTTTTTATATATGTAATCTACCTTTCAAAACATCTCTTTGTATGTTTTTCTTTCTATGCAATCAATTTTCTTTATATCTTTATGTAATATTTATATCTTTGTAATATATTTCATGTAATAAATCTATCTCTTCAAATCTCACTAAATCTCATGTATACAAATAAGCTTATGAAATGTATATGTTGTCTATCTACTACTTCCATCTTTCTACCTGTATATCTTATTTCAATGTAATATATCTATACTTATTTTATTATTATGCACTCTTTTTCTAAAGTCTACCCTATTGTGTCTTTAACACTCAACACTTTCCCTTCTGTGACGTCATACTCACCTGCCAACTTTCTTTCCCATAAAAAAAAAAAACATTCCGTCCTCTCCATTTGTTCTTTCCAGTAATGCACGCTTTCTCTCCCCCTGACATTTACTCTGCATAGTTGGCAGTCTACTTTACCAGTCTTCATTAGCCCCCCTTCAACTATAAGAAATCTGTGACATTTCATACCAAGATTTATCGTCCTTTCTTTTTCCTCTGGCTCTATCATGGGTTGCCCTGATTGTTCCGGAATTCGTTTCTTCTCCCTATATTACAATTCATGCTTCTAAAAGAATTGATAAAGCTGAATAGAACTTTCACTCTACAATAAAAATAGAAAATGAAGTAATTGGCTATAGCAGCATACATTCTGGCATACATATATAAATATATAAATGATTTCATAGCCCAATACACGCAAATCTAGAAATTCACATATTGGAAGCCAATAGATTTTCATAAATACTTTTTACAATTAAAACACTACAATTATTACTAAAGTACCAAGCCTTGCTTGAATATCAATGAGCATTGCGAATGAGCTTAATCTCTTGTCACTCTATAGCAGGGGTCGGGAACCTTTTTTCTGAGAGAGCCATGTACACCACATATTTTGAAAAGTAATTCTGTGAGAGCCATACATTAATTTAAATCTAAAAATTCAAGTAAATGTGTGCATTTTGTGTAATGTCAACACCCAAAGTACAATAATTATGTCTCTGAATTCTTCTGATGATGAGCTGCAGTAGACTTTAGCGCATTTGTAGAATGAAATATTAATATGCAAGTAATATATAGATCAAAAAGTCTAAAAAAACAAATTTTTAATAATCGAACATTTGTCTGCGAGCCAGATGCAGCCATCAAAAGAGCCATGGGGTCCCGACCCCTGCTCTATAGGCTTAAAATGAACGAACAGTCAGTAGAAACAGTGTTTGTGGTGTTCTTGTAATATCTGAACAGAAATAAAGAAAAATAGAGCCGGCAACTTTCTTTCAAGTGCCGTTGCAAATTAATAACTTAAAAAAAAATAACTTTAATAAATTATCAAAATGAAAATTTTCAGTTTTATTCAGCTATGGTCACTTTTCAAAGTTTTATTAAAAGTTTAAACGCATCATACGAATTCTTTTTTTTTTATTGTATAATATATACATTAATATTTTGAACAAAGAAGCCAACCCCTCTATGACTTAACTTTCAAGGATACGCCACTGCTTAAGTTTCTATTTGCTAACCAGATGACATACTTTAAAACAACAATGCGTTTTCTTTTGTTGTTGAAATATTTTTTTGTATAGTTATTGTAGATTTATAATACGAAGGGAAATAATTTACTAAGGAGAGATAATCATACATCTTTAACAAAAATTATCTGACATTATTAAACCTACAAGTTCATATCCCTCGTTCTATTGAAAATAATTGAAGTTGATAAATGTGAAATGTGACCGAGTAGTATTGTAAGCGAGAGATATCTTCACAATGACAGGACAAGCCCAGTATATTTTTTATTTTAATATTTGAATCGTTTACTCCTTAGCAACCAAATATGTTGCCACCTACCCACTTTCTGGTTGAACAGAAAGAATGTTCAGGGGGTCGCCTATGTATACAACAAGAAACATACTAGTCAGAGATAATAGAGATAACAAAATGTCTCACATTTTCTAAAGTAAAAGAAATATAGATTAGATCTAGGTCTAAAAACTTGATATTCTATTAAAAGTAGAACGCTGGCTAGGCTAGAGTCAGCTCAAAATTTACAATGCTTAAAAGTAAAAAAAAAAATGTGCGTAAAAAAATCAGATAATAGTGTGGCAAAGTAGGATTTCTAATTTATACAGCGTGCAACACGTCATCCTGGTCTTTTTCTCTAAAAGATATTTTATTTGAATTGCCTTTTTTTTTTGGTAGCGGGGGGGGGGGGGGGGGAGGAGAGGGTGTCTTATACAATGCCATTGAAAATCGCCAAGTCTGGCAAGCGTTCCGTAGGTTTCTGTGCCCCAGCTTCATACCATCGCATCTTTTATTCTGTTCATTTGTCGTGTGAGTACCTTTTGAGGGCTCTGCTCCGGAATCGGCCTTTAGAATTCAATAATCGGAACATTTCCTTTGTCTTAAGTCTATAGAGATAGATTCGTGGATAAAGTACGACTTTATTTCACATATTATTGAAAGTAATATACCACTAATATGGACACATGGCTCAGAGCCAACGCGTTGGATTGTGCGAAGATTTCTTGTTCGGATCCAGGCAGGTGCAATTTCATTTTTTTTTCCACAGTGTAAGTAGTTTGTGCATGAGTCCTACCCTGATCTATATCTGAAGTTAGTTTGGTAACGTAATGTAGGCTGGCCACCCAGTCCCCTTGTTTATGTGGATACCGAAGCTGCTAATCGTTACCTCGGTAACTCCATTCACCAACATAGGCCATACATAATACAATCGGTGTTACGTGCTTTTACTACACTAGTTGGCGCTAAAATTTGAAAACTAAGAAATGTTTGGAATATGAAATACAAGAAAGAAAAAAACAAAACGAATCAACATGAAACATTTTAAAACAGACAGACTACTAGACAGATAACAGACAGACTACTAGACAGATAACAGACAGACTACTAGACAGATAACAGACAGACTACTAGACAGATAACAGACAGACTACTAGACAGATAACAGACAGACTACTAGACAGATAACAGACAGACTACTAGACAGATAACAGACAGACTACTAGACAGATAACAGACATACTACTAGACAGATAACAGACAGACTACTAGACAGATAACAGACAGACTACTAGACAGATAACAGACAGACTAATAGACAGATAACAGACAGACTACTAGACAGATAACAGACAGATAACAGACAGACTACTAGACAAATAACAGACAGATAACAGACAGACTACTAGACAGATGAAGAGACACCATTTTGATTGAGACTCTGCGGTTCAGTGGTTGGATTCAACAAGCATCATTGCAACAACACCAACTACAAGAACAAAGATGGGGGGGGGGGATTGTAGTGGTGTGTAGAATTGATAAAATAAATGACAACCTCATGCAGTGACAATGGATGTAACTAGGATTAAATCCTGGGGATTATCACCCGAAAAGTTGTCTGTCAAGAGTTTTGTCTCAGACCGGATACGAGTTGTGTGATAAATGTATGGGAGGAAGGGGGGGGGGGTATTATCTCACACTCCACACCACCTCTAAAAAAAAACCCGCCTTTATTGTGTGCGTGCTATTGTGGATAATAATCTCGCAGGTATTAGAAATACAGTTGATGGACACGGGAAGAGGTGTGGGAGGGGGGAATAGAAGGGAATGCGGATATGATAATACTAAGGATATGAAAGCCACTATGTGTCATAGATGTATCCAGACAATGTTTTAAATTCACTTGTTCGTTCAATCATAGAATTTAAATAGAGGACACAATCCCTTCTTGAGACTAACCAGCTCTGATGACATACCTGACAAAAAGGTGGGGAAAAAAGTAAAGACTTTTTGGGCATTGTACTGGCCACACAATCCTCTTGCATGCAGTGGCCACGGAAACTATTGGGCGCTGCTTTACCGATAATTTGTGTCCATTTGTTCCGACGGGACTACTAAGGAAATAGTAGAGTGAGAGAGAGAGAGAGAGAAAGAGAGAGAGAAAAAAAGAGAGAGAGAGAGGAGGGGGAATGAGTAAAACGTAGAGAGAATAACAGAGAAAGAGAGAAAGAAATGTGAGAAAATGTGAGCAAAGAGAGACAAAAAAAAAAAAGGTAAAAAGCAAGAGAAAAAGGGAGATACATATTTATCTAGATCAGTGGTTCCCAACCTTTTAAATGCCGCGACCCTTTTATACAGCTTTTCACGTTATGGCGCCCCCCAACCATAAACTTTTTTTCGTCGCTTCTTCTTCTTCTTCGTAATACTGTGGAGACCCCGTAGAACCGAGGGAAAAGTCCACAATTTAAATACACATAAAATAACATAGCAAACATAACATAGCAAACAACAGTTATATACAGATAAAAGAGTGTCACTTTAGGTTTTTGGACCAGCACTATAGTGACGATTGGAAGGCTGGAACTGTAGGGGCAGTGATGGAGGCCTGGTCCAGGGTGTTCCCCAGCCTAATGGCTGACGGAAAAAAAGAATGTTTGTAGACGTCCGTGCGTGCATGTGGGACATGCAGCTTGAGCTGATGGCCTCGGGTAGAGCGGGACACTTTCTGCATTCTACTTGTTTGGGTCGAAGGGTCCACGTGGTCGTTGATGATTTTATATATCATGGACACTTTGTCAATTGCTCGTCGATGTTGTAGTGTCGCTGCCTTATAACTGTAATGTGCTACTGTTTTTAAATGTATTTTCGGTGTTACAAATTGAACATAATTAAAGCACAGTGATTTAATCACAATAATCATTATCGTAATCCTTTTCTCTGGTTCAATGTCATGTTCCTCGAAGAAAGCAGATAATGTGAAATAGTAGTTCGGCGCCTACGACTGTTTTCGCAACTGTTTAAAGTTTAAAGTGTAGGTATGTGATGGGGTTCGGGCGATGATGTCATATTCTTTTAATTTCTTTAAACAAATTCAACTTGAGGCAGCCCAATATAAAAAAAAGAATAATTGAACAAAATGCTTACTAAATCTAATCAAGGGAGATAATAGTCCTGATTTTAAGTCTCTAGAGCAATGATTCTAGTAAACATTTTTTTTACTACACAATTTGCATTTGAAAAAAAAATTATATGCGTATACCAGTACCAGTACTCAAATTGATAAAATACGTAAAATGAACAATCAATTAATTCATGTTTTTACATTACAAATGTAATTTGTAAAACACATTTTTAGCTACTAGCTTGTTTTCATTAGTACGCAGTTACTTCTTTTGATAGTATTCGTTATTATTGTTGGTTAATTTTTGAAAAGCCTTTTTTATAAGGTTTGAAGACTGTAAAGAAAAGAGGAATAGGGCGTTTGCAATCCCGTGACAAAAAGCACGTGATTTGTGTTTACTTTGAGTAATGGTGTACAATTAAATATGGCCGCTGTATTAATAAAGTTTCATATAGGCTCGAGCTTTTTTTAAATGATGTGTTGTGTTTAAAGTCTTATTAAGATTTAAGCTGTATTATGTATGTTAAATAAAATAGGCTATTTTATTATTATCATAGACATAGATCATAGACGATGTGAGCCTAATAGTGACTTGACTAGATAGCCTATTCACCAACAATATCACTTGACTCAACTTGACATCGTAGCCTATCCTACGAAACATTAAAAGTGTAGGCCTATAAAGTGAAATTGAAAGTGTAAATAGGTCTAGCCGGCCCTAGCCTAATCACATTAATCAATTAATCTACAGTACTACTATTTACCTCCTTTTTTTTTAGTAGAATAGCCAATGTTCAGATGTGAATTTTGCATGATAAAGAAGTACTTCACTTTCACCACGTTACGTGTGTACATCAAGTGGGTTCTATATTTACACAAATACGTCACTAATTTTACACAAAAAAACTTAAGCTCCGCCTACTGAGAACGCTCTATAGTCTAGACCATAGGTTCTCAACCTTTTTCG
The DNA here is from genome assembly GCA_949126835.1 of Anisus vortex. NCBI lineage: Eukaryota > Metazoa > Mollusca > Gastropoda > Planorbidae > Anisus > Anisus vortex. Next base: position 18,619,433 of record OX421506.1, on the reverse strand, counting down.
GCTCACCGCCCCCTTTTAATTTTTTTTGGGTCTCACCGCCCCCCCTACCCCCCCCCCCCCCCCCCACTGTAGTAAATGTTTTAGTAAAAAATGTATGCATGGTGGCATATATTTAATTCCTATTTGATGAGCTTTAAAGTAAAAGTCAATTGTTAAGAAGAGTTTTTTTGTGAATGGTTTTAATTTTTTTAATGATAATACACATATCTACAAAAGTATACACAAGAGGTTTTAAAACTGAGTATTTGTGTGAAACTTGCGCCTGGTGTGTTAACAGCAGGTTGTCAATATTAGGTTCAATTTTGGTTAGCTAAAGCCTCAAGTCTCCACGCTCCAATACTTGCAACTTGCTTTTTTTTTTCGACAACAAAGTGGTAACAGAACTAAAACCTCGCTCTACTAAATAGGAAGATGAAAATGCAATAAAAAGCCGGCTGGTCCAGCGGTTAATTCACCGGAATGTAAACCAAAAACCAACTGACACGTCGCGGGATCTAGCCATCATCTAGCCCGGCCACCGGCGGATCCCTGTCGTCCTGCAGGAGTTTTGGGCCTTTAAAAATATTTGCGCCACAGGCAGCAGTGTGTTTACAGAGGGCACTGAGCATGCTAAAATAGCATGGATAGAAGCGCTATAAAAGTAACCAATTTAATTTTTTTAATTTAAAAAAAAAGACTCTACCAAAGCTTACAGTCCTGGAGAAACTGATGTTCTTTTTGCAGCCAAAAGTCGTGATAGCCTTTTCTTACAAATTTCAATTTGAGTTCTTCATTGGTTGCTAATTCAATCAATGCCTCTTGCGGTTGTGTAGGTAGGCCTGATTGTAATTCTTCACTATTAGAAAAAAATCTAAAACCCAATCATGTAATTTTATGTTAATAATGTCTTGAAATCCACTGTGGAAGTAGTTAGTAAGTGCGTCGAGGTGATCACAATAAATGAGAATGTCTTCTACAATTTTTTCTACAGATGCAAAATTGGGAAGTCCAAAGTTTCGTTTGTACAATTGAAGTTTTTACATAAATGACACTTTTTGTTTTTATCAAATTGAGGTCATCTCCCAGCAATTGAATGTTCATTCGATTGAACTTATTAATAAATCTGTTGAATATGCGATATTGTTTTTCTTTTTTTATTAAAGATTTTCTCTCCGAGAATTGTCTTTGCTTTCTAGAAACTCCAACACTAACTCAAAGACCCAGTAAAATCTATTTAAAAAGGTACCTTTTGATAACCAGCCGTACCGGTGCGTACCGTCACAAAAAAACACTGATTATAAGTGATTGAGCGCTTCATGTATATATATAGCTTAGTGGTAGAGATGTACAACGGCTAGCTAGCACCACCGTTGACATCAAGCAGGGTTTTATAGTCAGCACTATATAAAAAAAAAATTCTTCCAGACTGCGTACAGTCAACGTGTATAAATAGGTTTTCATTGATTTCACTTCAATGAGATTAAATCGATGGACAGACCTAATGGCGTTCAATTATTTGATAGAAGCATTCATTAACAAAACTGACAGATTGAAAGATGAGAATCTTCGAAAATAAAATTGTATAAAAGATTTACATTTTAAAAGCACAATATATAATATTGCAGTTTTATATACATAGATAGGTATTTAGATTTTCTGATAACTGTGCATATAGACAGAAATGAAATAGACGGACACACATACAGATAGATGCATAGACAGAGAGAGAGAGGGAGAAAGATAGATAAATAAATAGAGAGAAATATATAGAGAGATACATAGAAAGAGATTGAGAGTTAGAGAGAGAGAGAGAGAGATGGATATATATATATATATATAAATAGATAGATAGATAAATAGAGAGATAGAGAGATAGAGAGATAGATAGAGAGATAGAGAGATAGAGAGATAGAGAGAGATAGATAGATAGATAGAGAGATAGAGAGATAGAGAGATAGATAGTGAGATGGATAGATAGTAGATAGATAGATAGATAGGTAGTGAGATGGATAGATAGATAGATAGATAGAGAGAGATAGATAGATAGATAGATAGATAGATAGATAGGTAATGAGATGGATAGATAGATAGATAGATAGTTAGAAAGAGATAGATAGATAGATAGATAGAGAGAGATATAGAGAGATAGTGAGATGGATAGATAGATAGATAGATAGATAGAGAGAGATAGATAGATAGATAGATAGGTAGTGAGATGGATAGATAGATAGATAGATAGAGAGAGATAGATAGATAGAGAGATAGAGAGATAGATATATAGATAGATAGTGAGATGGATAGATATATAGATAGATAGAGAGAGAGAGATAGATAGATAGATAGATAGATAGATAGAGAGATAGAGAGATAGATAGATAGATACATACATATTTAGATAGATAGATAGTGAGATGGATAGATAGATAGAGAGATAGATAGATAGATAGAGAGAGAGATATAGATAGATAGATAGATAGATAGATAGATTGTGAGATGGATAGATAGATAGATAGATAGAGAGATAGAGAGAGAGAGGTAGATAGATAGATAGATAGATAGATAGATAGATAGATAGATAGATAGATAGAGAGAGAGAGAGAGAGAGATAGATAGATAGATAGATAGATAGATAGATAGATAGATAGATAGATAGATAGATAGTGAGATGGATATATAGATAAAACAAAATGCATACATAAAAATAAATCTCTGTATGATTAATAAATCAACAAGCCCCAAACAAAGAAATGTAACTCTAGGGACAGGGGAGATAATACCTAGTTAAGATAGATTTGTCTCCCCTGTACCGCGGAGGGAATCCTAGAGAAAGGTCACAGGTCATACGAAAAGATTTGGCCTCGTCTGCTGACAATTAAACCTGACAAGTAACGCACGCCAATGCGCGCGAGCGCTCTGCTCCTAAAACGTCTGTCTGCTCCCTCACACCTGCACGCCCCCCGGTTCCTGTCTTCAACGCCAATTGCCTGTCTAACGTCTGTCTAATGTTTATCTTTTGCTGCAGATTGTCAGTCTTGTGAATGGAATCGATTACTCACAAGAGTGACACCTCGCTTATACCAGTGAAGATCGATACATCCTAACTCGTTCGTCTCAGAGATTGGGGTGGGGAGGGGGGGGAGGTGAGAGAGACGGGATCCGTATAATGCCACAGGTTGCGTAAACAATTCAAATATATTCTCAATTAGCAGGCAAACATTACCCCTGGAATTCACCCCGGAATTCACATTCACGGTTTATAGTTTTTTCCCGCATTTCCCGTAGAGAATATTCATAAAATGATCTGACCTTTGAAGCACAATTTGGAGTCCCAACAATTTTCCGATATCGTGTGAAAATGTTTTAGCCGTGAATCGTTTTGTATTTTCTTTTGGTCCAGGTGGATAAAAGAAAGCAAATAGGGGCAGCCTGACTATTGAGGTCGGTGTACCATTATATAGTGTGTATCTGTTAAAAACACCTTTTTTTTTTAAAAACATATTGTCTTAAGGTTAAAAACTAGTGAAATTGACATTTGCTTACTTTAACGCTAGTGAAATTACGACTTTTGCTTACTTTAAAGCTAGGGAAGTTTAAGATTTTTGCTTACTTTAAAGCTAGTGAAATTGGCGGAATTTGCTTTCTTTAACGCTAGTGAAATTGAAGACTTTTAATTACTTTAAAGCTAGTGAAATTGACGACTTTTAATTACTTTTAAAGCTAGTGAAATTGACGACTTTTGATTACTTTTAAAGCTAGTGAAATTGACGACTTTTAATTACTTTTAAAGCTAGTGAAATTGACGACTTTTGCTTACTTCAAAGCTAGTGAAATTGACGACTTTTGCTTACTTTAAAGTTAGTGAAATTGAATACTTTTAATTACTGTAAAGCTAGTGAAATTGACGACTTTTAATTACTTTTAAAGCTAGTGAAATTGACGACTTTTGCTTAATTTAAAGCTAGTAAAATTGAGACACTTGCTTACTTTAAAGCTAGTGACATTTTCCCGCCAATTTTAATAATCGATTTGTTTGCACCGACCACGCAGCAGACGTGACGTTTACAGAAATTGGCGTTTCTTCCATTCTTAATCAAGCTGGCGTTTTTTTTTTCAAGTTGGCGTTACACGGGACGTTGACCCCTAAAAGGTGGGAGGGGGCGGAAGGTGGGGGGGGGTTGGAGGGGTAATTATTTTCGCGTGCCATCAATATTCATGGGGAATGATGACCTGAACCTCATCCAATTTTACCCATGCAGGTATGATTGATATGATAAAAGGGGGGGGGGGGGTTAAACAACAACGGCCATATTAAATGAAACAAAATGAAGCGTGGTCTTGTTATAATCGTGGACAATTTCTCAATGAGACTGTGGCGAAACTTTTTGGTTATTATTGTTTTACTAGGAATTATGCCGTCAACTATCTCGTGTTCGCAGTCCATCGACTCGGAGATCAACAGCAGGATCGCCAAGGCAGCCACAGTCATGGCCCAACTGAAACAGCGAGTGTGGGGCAACTCCAGCCTCACCAAGAAGACTAGACTGCGCATCTAATACGCCTGTGTACTCAGCACTCTTCTATGTGGCTGTGAGTCATGGACCACCTACGCGAGGCATGAAAGGAAGCTCAATAGCTTCCACGTGAGGTGCCTACGGCGCCCACTGCGGATCCAGGGGCAGGATAGTCTCCAATACAGAGGTGCTAGAGCGAGCCAGCATGAGCAGTCTCCATGCTGTGCTCAGCGAGAAACACCTCAGGTGGCTCGGTCATGTAAGGAGGATGAATGCAGGCCGCATCCCCAAAGACCTACTCTACGGAGAGCTGGTTGAAGGTCATAGAAAGACAGGGCGCCCGAAACTGCGCTTCAAGGACATGTGTAAAAGGGACTTGATTCAGAGCTTTATTGACCTCGACAATTGGGAATGTCAAGCTGCTGACCGACCAACCTGGAGGCTCGCAGTCAGGCGTGGCACATCGTGTGCAGAAACTGTGCGAAACGAGACTGCCATTCAGAAAAGAGCGAGGCGGAAACACCTGATACAACAGCCATCCGCCTTTAAATGCCTCAAGTGTGGCAGGGATTACCACTCCCGAGTTGGTCTACACAGCCATTCTCGGCAGTTCAGCTGGACACCTCACCCATGAAGCTACACCATCGTCTCTCGAGACGGACGGATGCTGACCATGCCGTCAAAATAATGAAGGAGAGACGAATGATTACAATGTATTTGTTAAAAGGGAAAGAAAAAATAACAAACAACATCACAATAAAAACTGTAGTGAGAATGTGCCTTTCGGTATTTAGTTGTGTATATGATCATACGATCTCAAGGGACACATCAATAAAAGTTAAATCAATGTCAAAATAAATATGAAAAGCGTGAAAACAAAAAGAAATTATTTTTAAATTCTCAGCATATAATAATATGTCGAATACTTAGAATACAATAAAAAAGAGGTAAAAAATGAATAACTCAATAAACAATTCTTATCTTATTTTAAATGTTACAGACGCTCCTTCTATACAAAATATTATTGCGTATGTTTCTTATCCGTTGGTTAAGTCTAATCGTGCATTTTTAGTAGTTTTTTTAAACGATGCTAAGTTATTCATATTCATGGTTTGTTCGGGCAACCCATTTTATATCCGGATGCCAGTCAGGAAGGAAGAGTAGGCTACTGGCTTGTATTTGTGCCAAGTCCTATATTTGTCTCTTGTAAATTCTAAATTACATATCCGGTCCTGACATCAAATATCATTTATGTGTGTCTGTGTGCCTGTGTGTCTGTCTGTGTGTGTGTATGTCTTTGTGTGTATGTCCGTGTGTGTATGTCTTTGTGTGTATGTCTGTGTGTGTATGTCTGTGTGTGTATGTCTGTGTGTGTATGTCTGTGTGTGTGTATGTGTGTGTGTGTCTGTGTGTGTGTGTCTGTGTGTGTATGTCTGTGTGTGTATGTCTGTGTGTGTATGTATGTGTGTGTATGTCTGTGTGTGTATGTCTGTGTGTGTGTCTGTGTGTGTATGTCTGTGTGTGTATGTCTGTGTGTATGTCTGTGTGTATGTCTGTGTGTGTATGTCTGTGTGTGTGTATGTCTGTGTGTGTATGTCTGTGTGTGTGTGTGTATGTGTGTGTATGTCTGTGTGTGTATGTCTGTGTGTGTATGTCTGTGTGTGTATGTCTGTGTGTGTATGTCTGTGTGTGTGTATGTCTGTGTGTGTATGTCTGTGGTGTGTGTATGTCTGTGTGTGTATGTCTGTGTGTGTATGTCTGTGTGTGTATGTCTGTGTGTGTATGTCTGTGTGTGTGTGTGTCTGTGTGTGTATGTCTGTGTGTGTATGTCTATGTGTGTATGTCTGTGTGTGTATGTCTGTGTGTGTATGTCTGTGTGTGTATGTCTGTGTGTGTCTGTGTGTGTGTGTCTGTTTGTGTATGTCTGTGTGTGTATGTCTGTGTGTGTATGTCTGTGTGTGTATGTCTGTGTGTGTATGTCTGTGTGTGTATGTCTGTGTGTGTATGTCAGTGTGTGTATGTCTGTGTGTGTATGTCTGTGTGTGTATGTATGTGTGTGTATGTCTGTGTGTGTATGTCTGTGTGTGTGTGTCTGTGTGTGTGTGTCTGTGTGTGTGTGTCTGTGTGTGTGTGTCTGTGTGTGTGTGTCTGTGTGTGTGTCTGTGTGTGTGTCTGTGTGTGTGTGTCTGTGTGTGTCTGTGTGTGTGTGTCTGTGTGTGTGTGTCAGTGTGTGTGTGTCTGTGTGTGTGTGTCTGTGTGTGTATGTCTGTGTGTGTATGTCTGTGTGTGTATGTCTGTGTGTGTATGTCTGTGTGTGTATGTCTGTGTGTGTATGTCTGTGTGTGTATGTCTGTGTGTGTATGTCTGTGTGTGTATGTCTGTGTGTGTTTGTCTGTGTGTGTTAAGTTTTGTATTAATCCCGTCAAATGTAAACAACATAAGCCTGAGAAATTTATATTACAAAATTTCTATTGTACTACTTTTTGAACCAGTTGCTCACACGCTGAGCCAAAAGATCAAGGTCACTTAGTGACCCTTGTTAAGGTTAAGGGGGAGGGAGGGGGTATGCGGTTAAGTCTGTGTGTTGTGTGTGTGTGTGCTTACACGTTGACTATAACACATTCCATTCACCAACACAGAAACACATGTAGGCTACATGTTCTCTATGGAGTTCATAAAAATAAAAGCACAGACAACTATGGCGTTTGTCCAGAACTAACGAATTATCTCCCTTTTAGTTTTTCTTTTTTTCATTGATCTAACCCCCCCCCCCCCCACACACACACCCCCATTTGCTGTAACGGAGTAAGCTTTACTATAGACATGGCAACATAAAAAAACACATTCTATTTAACCCATCAATTATGATGATATGTACTTAAAACTACAACATCAACAAAAAGTTATGAAATTACTTTTTTTTTTTTTAGAAACAAGTTTTTTTTGTTGATAACAACATTAATGAATTTCTATAAAAGGTTAAATGATTGCTTATGAAATGATTGTATCATGTTGTTAAATGTGCATTGCATATTTGATTACTAAATTTTAGTCTGGATTTAGCGAAGGACGCAATGATCTTCTTTATAGAAGGAGCGTCTGTAACATATCAGATAAGATAATACTATTCGTTTAAAGGATCCCCCTCCCAACCCCTAACACAAACCTCATTGAACTGCTTTAGAATCGGTTTGTTGTTAGAGTTGTTAGCGTGTTATTGTTTTAGTTCATAGCGCCCATTACCAATGTTATTTATAGTGTGTAGCTTTCACCTTCGATTCCCTTTCGCGCTTCCCAGTCGGTGCTTTGCTTTTGTTTTTCCCCTTATGGTGCTAAGTCTAACCAAAGATTTGCGAACATTATTGAGAACAAGTGTCAGAAGAAAATTAAAAAAAAAAACTTCTTCGTTCGATTGTTTTTTATGCTGTTGTTTTACAGTAATGTTTTAAACAGAAAACTCCTACATCCTACTACATCCTATATATCCCTTAGAACAGGGGGTCGGGAACCCTTTGATAATAGTTTGCCAAAGTGGCATTTCTAATTCATTCAGCGTGCCAACAGCCTAAAAGTCACCTTGCTTTGGCACTCATTTTCTAATAGAAGATACTTGAATAAATTTCTTTTGGAGTCTTCCGCGTGCCATTGAATTACGCTCTGCGTGCCACATCTGGCACGCGTGCCATAGGGTGCAGACCTCTGCCGTAGACTGTTATACCGTTGGGGCGTCACAGATGACATGTACACCAGCCTCCTCCATTCCTCCCGTCTCTCAGCCTTTCTAAATGCGTCGCAAAGTCTTACTCCTGTCCACTCCCTGATGTTATCCTCCCATCGTTTCCATTGTCTTCCTCTCTTTCTCCCTCCTCTGGTGGTACCCTGTAGAAAAGTTTTGGCAAGACCGTTGACTCTAGCTATGTGGCCATACCATTCTAATTTCATTTTCAGAAAACTCACATGCTCACATGGTTGTGACATACATGGCATTTTCATTTAGGACATACGGAATTTTACTTTAAATTATATTCCAAAATCTTTATCTCCTTTTCTTATAGTCTACAGTGTAATGCTAAAGTATAAATAATATAAACCAAAGTCCTCCCCTAGGACTAACGAGAATTAACAACAATATTTACACGACTCTGACCACAAGGGGATTGTGGTCGAAACAATATATATGGTCCTTTCTTTTTTTATCACCTCTGACATTTTGACTTTGGATTTCGATTTTCTTTTTCATTTTCTTTTCTTATGACTCAATCAATTTTCTTTTTTTACTGCGTACATTTCTCTACTATCTCTCTTTTCTCTCTTTCTTCGTTTCTCAATAAAGTTTTTCTGTGTCATTCTCTTATTTTTCTCCTTCTTTTACACATTCTTTCTTTTACCTCCAGCATTCTCTCTCTCTTCATTTTTTTAAACACTCTTTCGTACACTCGCTCTTTCAAAATTGTATTTCTTTTTCTCTATAGATTTTCTCACTCTCGTTCTTCACCAACCAACCCATTACTATCTCTCTCTCTCTCTTTCTCTCTCTCTCTATCTAACACACGCTTACACTTTCTCTATTTCGTCATGCCACATACTCTAGTCTACATGGGGAACTTCTGTTCAAATCATTCCCATGTAACAGAGTAATTTCCCTTGTCTGCCTAAGCCTCCTGTCTTTCCCATTTCCCCGCCCCATGTTTTGTGTAACCCGACCACTACATGCACCCTGAAACAGGGGCGGACACATCGATTTTTGTTAAATCACCCCTGCTTCTCCGAACCCTCTTCCCCCCGGAACACCTCACACGTAGATTTTCAAAAGACTACATTAGAAGTGGTACTAATGGACTTTTTCTAATTACTATAATGTTAAGCTTGAATGTCTAAGCCTATACATATTCATAGTTTCAGAAACAACAAGTTGTAATTATGAAGGATTTGTTTCGTGTCGCTTTTACATATCTGCTTGTTTTTTGTCTCCTTTATTTATGGTTATATTTTCCTTACACCTTTTGTATTGCAATTTATTCAACGGTAAGAAATGTTGTTTTCATCTGTTCCCGAGCGGTAGCGCGTTCGGCTGGTGTTACGAAGGTCCTGGGTTCGAATCCTGGTGAAGGCTAGAATTCGTTCCCGTGTCTGGAGGGTGTCCCTGAGTCTACCCAGCTCTGATGGGTACCTGACTTTAGTTGGGGTTAAAGTAAAAGGCGTTTGAGCATTGTGCTGGCCACACATTCTCCTAGTATGCCGTGGCCACAGAAACTTGTGAACGCTGCTTCACTGGCCCCATGGATCAATCTGGTCCGACGAGGAATACTTTACTTATTAAATTATAAAACATGTTTTATATCTTCCTCTTTTTCTCTCTCTCTCTATTTCTATCCATCTGCTATATAAATCTACTATCTGACTGCCCTGCCCTTTCTTCTTCATTCTCTGTCTCACTGTCAGTATATACGTTTCTCTCATCCACATATAGTAACATTAGGAGTAATAATAAATGATAAGTTATCTTGGAATCTTCATATTGATGAAGAAATTAAACAAATCTAACAAAACATTAGGATTCATAAAAAGAAACTTTTACAAATGTAATAAGAATATGAAATTAAAATGCTATCTCACATTAGTTAGGCCTATACTAAATCATGTATCATGTGTATGGGACCCATCAACTAAAGAAAACATTTAAAACATTTGAACAATTTCAGAAAAGAGCTGCAAGGTTTCAAGGTTTATAACTAGCGAATATTTACAACTGACAAGAGTAACACCAATAGTCAAATCACTAAACCTAGAAACACTAGAGGACAGAAGGGCAAAGAGTAAAGTAGTAATAATACATAGGGCATTAAATTCTAATTTAGAAATACAGCTTAATAACAACTACTCAGATAAAAATAAAGACAAAATCACATTCCGTATCCCTTATGAGAAAACAAATGTTTAAAAGTACTCTTTCTTCACGAGTGGCATTTGGGCATGGAATGGGTTGCCTGAACAAACTTAGCATCATTTAAACATTAATAAAGATGAAAGACTAGACTCGGACCACGGATGAGCGTAGGACGCAATAATCTTCTTTATAGAAAGAGCGTCTGTAATATATAAGATAAGATAATATCATAAGGACGAAGAAGAAGAAAAAGATAATATCATGTCTGTCGGAATTTATTCTTTTCTATCTTTGTGTGTGTTTATACTCAACAATACTTTGATCTGGTACAAGAATCCCTGTATCTTCTTTGTCCGTTTCTCCCTTCAGACTTGAATCAGACCTTCTCTTATACAGTATTCTCTTTATTCGACACACAACACACCAATACAAAACTTCTCGTCTACCTAAGCAGCGGTCTAGTGCAGGGGTCGGCAACCTTTAGCTAGCAGTGTGCCAAACTAGGATCTCTAAATCAATTACAGTGCCAACAGCCTAAACGTCAACCTGCTCTTATTAGCATCATTATAAGATGCGATGACAGTTGACATAAGCGATCATGTTATTTCAAGTATCGTTTCTTCTGGCAAACTTTATCATTTATGTTGTTTCTGCCATGCCATGCCATTCCGTTCTATCATCAAATATTTTCCTTCTCTGTCTTCTTCTACATCTCTTTCCCTCCAGCTTTCCAGTTATTATGATACTAGTGGTTATGCCCGTCAAAATGACGGAGAAACGAACGACTACAATGTGTTTTGTTAAGAGATAAAGAAAAGAGACTATATTACAATAAAGACAATGAACGTTTCTTTTCGGTATTTAGTATTTGTTCTTTTCAATTGTTTCTGGTCGCCCTGACCCTGGCATATGCATAATAATTGTTACTGTCAAGCTTCTGGTATTAAAACGTATCAAGCAGTTGTGTTGACTTGTCTTGTTATTAATAATAGCCTATTAAATTAACAATAATATACTATCTAAAAGAAAAAAAAACCACAATACCAAACAATAAAAAGGTAAATAATAAAAAAAAGCGTAGAAAATAATATTTCAATACCATAAAAAATAAAGTGAGAACGATTTTTTTCGGTATTTAATTTGTGTTCTTGCTTATTGTATTAATAAAACAGTGTTGAAAATGTTTCTTTCGGTATTTCGTTTTTTTTATATTTTTAATTGTTTCTGGTCGACCTGACCCTGGCATATGCATAATAAGTGTGGCCTCAAGGACTGGCGTAGTGTGTAAACCGCCGATACATTCCCATTAAGAATACACTGGCGGGCGAACGCACGGGGCACAGTCCCCGCAGCGGGTCCGAGGTCCATTACACTGCCGAGAGGCCCTGGTCTCGGTGGAGAGGAAGCAATGGACGCTGCAATCCCGTCTCAAAAACCACCCGGTGCCTGGATGCATGTACCTATAGTAGGCCTTTAGGATTTATGCTACCGGGTGACAGTGCAGCTATACTGGCGAGCCACCGCGATAATGATCCTTTGGAGAACCGCAGTGACCGATCGCTGGGCTGTGCAAACCTTCCCCGTTACACGGCACGCCACGCCTTCGGCGTGTCGTTGGGTGGCTGGAGCCTGGACAGAGATTGCTCAATCCAAAGCGTTACGCCCTGGACACAAGAGCCGAAAGAGACTTAAGAGACTTTTAAATTCGATATTAAAATGTAGCGAACAGTTGTGTTGACTTGCCTTGTTATTAATAATATTAAATTAACAATAATATAAGAAGAAGAAGAAGAATGGGCATTTCTATAGCTCTTCTATCCATGCTATTAAATTAGCATGCTCATATACTATCTAAAAGAAAAAAAAAATATAAATACAAAACAATAAAAAAGGTAAATAATTTTAAAAAAAAATAGAAAATAATATTTCAAGGCAATAAAAACTAAATTGAGAAAGATTTTTTCTGTATTTAATTTTTGTTCTTGCTTATTGTATCAATAAAACAGTACTGAGAATGTTTCTTTCGGTATTTAGTTTTTATTTTACATTGTTGCTGTCAAGCTTATGGTACCCGGTATTAGAAAGTAATCATTTATAGGCCTAACTTGTTTTTTATTATCATTCTTATCATTTAATTTATAGAGTGTATACAGTCGCCTATTAAAGGATATTCTCAATAGTGACGTAAATCCATTAAATAATTAAAACATTTGGTTACTTTTTACTTAAAAGGATAATGCAAACATCAATAATGAAAAAATAAATAATTTGATAGACATTACGTCATACGCTAGTATTTTTTAAAGTAAACAATTGAAACTCTCCAAGCCAAATTGCGGTGCGTAACTTAAAAAAAAGGTCTCGCCACATTAAAAAAACAACAGCATAATTGGGGAAACCCGAAAAGACCCTCGCGTTCAACATACAAAATATCGCGTTCAACATAGTAATGAACGGAAATGGCAATTTGCTATGTACGGCTATATTTAATTTGCATGGCTGGATGTAACATTTTGAATGTTTTAAATTAACACATTCATGATTATAAGTCATAAAATAAAATTATCTTTCGGAGTACGTTTCCGATTTATACATTTAATTTTTGTCCCGATTAGTCAAACGGCTTAGGAGCCTATAGCGAACAAACATATATATAAATATATATATATATAAACAAACATATAAACAAACTCACGGTAATTATATATGTTGATACATGATCTTTACAAGTAATTCTGTATGAGCACGTAACGTTTTGAGAACCTCCACATTAGATTTTTATCTCTTAAAATTATTTTTAAAGAACAATTAATTTAACTCCGTAGCAAAACCAAGACCAAAATCAAAAGCGATTATTGAATAGAGTAAATCGTTAAATCGTTTTATATTTAATACAAAATTAACGTGTTTGTAATTATATCCTTTTTATTAAACTTTATATCATATTTTATTATTAAACTTTGACATTTAAAATTTATGGTAATTAATGTCTACATATTATAAATTAACATTTGTTAGTCAAGATGAGGATCTAACAACTGCCAATGCTACTTATATTTTTATCGCATTTAACCTGAGCTATACGGTACTTTAACGTGTTTTAGCTATGAAGAACATTTTCAGATTGTCTTATGCAGGAGATATAGGTAATAATTATACAAAACTAAGTAGTTAATATTGTGTTTAAAAATATACCTAAAATTTCCTTAAGACATATATAGTATTTATATAATTTTTAAATTCTTTTTACTATTCGATCATTTCAAAGTTATACATTGTTAACTATTTATTCTTTTATAAATGAAAAAAAACAACATTAGAAATATTAGCTAAAATAGAGGGTTAATTATCTCCCTATAATTAAAAAAACGTTTCCACATTTGATTCAATAGTGATGCCGAACAAGTTCTGTTTTGTAATATAACAAATATTACTGACTAATTATTATTTCTTTATAGAAATCCAACAAAACGGAATGCTTTACGAGATTTAATTATGAAAGGATTAAAATAATTTAGGCTACGTTAAAAAGTAAATAAACATTTCCTGCACTAATTGTTTGTCCAATTAAGGATTTTATCTTTTAAACATTAATAATTACAGAAATTAAATAAGTCACTTATATTTATTAAATTTATAATACACAAAAATTGTTTAAGAACTACTTATGTTTAATTAAAGAAATTGCCCATTTTTTAAATGTTTAAAATTCAACTTGGCTGCATTTTAAAATCGCCATTGTTCAATCACTTTAAAAAATATCTACATCTAAGAAGATCCGACCCCCCCAAATCAAAATGAATGAAGATGCGTCAATGTTTCATGCTAACCAATACTAAAGTAATGGCTTCCATGGGCAATCTATGAATTTCACAGCATAGGTCTACATCATGTATTTGTAGTACATAGAAAAGCCATACTTGGAGAGATTGTTAAAGACCAAGTGAAGAGCTTTTTATCAAAATTGAGTTAACCTTTGATTTTGATAGTAAATAGTGTATTCAGTATCTGAATGTTAAAAAAAACATTTATACAAAATATCAAAGATACATTTTAAGTAATTAGTTCAATATTTGCACTTAAATGTGTGTGTTTTTCGGAAGATTACTCCAAATCTCGTAGCCATTTGAGATGTTTTTATTTCCGGCAATATAGGAAAGTGACGTAATATAAAGGATTCCGACTAGGAAAAATGAATATTGTCACGTGTTTTGAATCTATTGCCACATGTTTTGAATCTTTTCCCGGTTCTTATTTTTAACAAAATGGTTAAATATAGATTTATAGCGTCTATTTTTATTTATTTATTTCCCTTGTGATACGTCACTGCCGTATGAGGCTATTCCAAATCTCGTTCCTTTGAGAAAAACCTCTTCACTTGGTCTTTAACTTCCGATTGAACATTCACTTCAAGTTTATATATTCTATTAACCCGCACACTATTATTATGGCCGCAAAGTAGATTAAGCTGGTCTTTTTTGTTATATCCTAAAATCCAGAGCAATCTTTAAGGGCACGCGACAATAATAGCTTCAAGCAAAGCCCAGTTTATTTATATCCTTTTACTATGGGGGGGGGGGGGGGAAACAACAGCAGAATAACACTGTTATTCTAAAATTAAGGGGAGGAAATTACTCGCGGACTGATTCAATGAAGAAAGGAAAAAATAATTCAGGGGGAGATAATAGAACTCTGGGAGTTGATTGCCCTTGATCGGATACATTTAAGCGCTTGGCCGTTATTACCTTTTGTTTTTGTTGGCTATTATCTTAGCGTGTGTTATGGTGGGGGGGGGGGGGGGCGGAGGGAGGGAGGCAATGAGTGAGGAGGGAGGGTGTGTAGATAGCTTGATAGCAGACGATAAATGTCTTTAAAAAGCGATCGAGTGTCCAACTAATTGGGCGGGAAGTCTATAAAAAAAAGAAAAAAAAGAACGAGAGATTGTTTTTCCAGCTTTTTGTGTTTTTTTTTCCTGTGAGGTCTTTATTGTGTGGGGGGATCAGCCTCTGTGGTAACAACAATACCGTTGTAGTGGGCCGTCTTGAAAGACTTTAAGCCTGGGATGACTAAGCCCCCTTTTTTTATTTGTCACAGGTTTGTTTCTCGGATACAGTTGATAGTGTGGGTAAGTGTGTGTGGGGGGGGGGGGGCGATATGGTAACGCGATATATCATTAGGAATATCATTCCGGAATATCTTATGTTTGAAACTACCACCTAAAATTCCACATAACCACGTCATCCTTTAAGGTAGGGGTCGGCAACTTACGGTACACACGTGTCAGACTTGGCACACCGAGCAATTTTCAATGGCACGCGGAATACCCTTGAAATGACTTCACGAGTCTCTTCTACAAGTAAAGAGCAGAATGACTTTTAAGGCTGTTGGCACGCTGAATAAATTAGAAATCCTACTTTGGCCCAATAATATCAAAATGTTGAAGACCCATGATTTAGGGTATTGGCCTACCTGGTCATTAAAAGCACCTGAGGTCGTTCGGTGGAGAATTAATGGCTTTAAGCATTGTGCTGGCCACACTATCCATCCGCTTTTCTTTTGTAAGCAATTGTGGGCAGATACATCTTGAGAAATTTAGGCCATCAATTGTAAGGCAGGAGGAAATGAGACATGATGGGATAAAACTGAAGACAGCTTGTCCAGGACTGGACTGCGTGGAGAGCTCTTGTTTGTGGTCTATGGCAGGGATCAGCAACCTTTTAATTAAAGCGTGCCAAAGTCGGATTTCTAATTCATTCAGCGTGCTAACATCCTAAGAGTCAAAATACTCCAGCACTCAATTTCTTGAAGAAGAAACTTGAATTGCCTTTTTGGGTCTTCCGCGTGCCATTGAAACTTGATCTGCGTGCCAAAATGTTTGCCGACTTCAGGTCTATGCCACAGGCGGTGGAAACAAGCTATGATGGTGATGGTCCCGAAATGTTCCGTAGGCTAGGCGTTTTTAATGACTTTTTAAATTACACTATAAATGACTTCTTGTTGCTTACATAACAAGTTTTTGCCGTTTTTTCCATTGCCTTATTTTTTTTTTGGCAAATCATTCTGTAATTTATTATGTCGTGGGCCAGGTGAACACTTTCCATTTTTTTTCTTTCATATTCTACATTGTTCCGGCCGAATCGAGAAGTGGAAGAGGGATGAAGTATTTCTGGTGAAAA
Organism: Anisus vortex; assembly: GCA_949126835.1. NCBI lineage: Eukaryota > Metazoa > Mollusca > Gastropoda > Planorbidae > Anisus > Anisus vortex. The sequence continues at coordinate 18,602,880 of OX421506.1, read as the reverse complement.
CTTGTCGAATGTTAGCTAATCATAAGGGTCAATTCTCTGTTGACCGTGTGTGTATGGCCAGTTAGTGCCATTGAAAATGATTTCGGCTTCTATGTTGTTTTTTTTGTACGAACCGTCCAAATGTTCTACGCATGGGGGCCATGTGTAAGTCCAGGTCATTGGTCAGACCTCTCAGCCAGATGGTCAGCGCAGGTAAAGTTATCTCAGCTCCGGTCACTTAGTCATTACATGGGACAAGGGTTCAATTACGGCCTGTTCACGTGGCGTACAATTACTGGAGGCCATTGTTCGGCATGACCCCCAAGTCCTCAACCTAATTGAAACGGGATCGCTTTTTTTTTATGTCCTTCCTTTGTTCTCTCCCTTTTCTCTCTCTCTCCCCATACTCTTTCTCGCTCTCTTCTTGTCTCTCAATCCCTCTCTCTGTCCATCTTTCTCTTTCGCGATATTTTTTCATGTTCTCTCGTGTTTTTTTTTATCTCTAGCGATCCAACTTCTCTCTCTCTCTCACTCTCTCTTTCTCTCTCTCTCTTTCTCTCTCTCTCTCTCTCTCTCTCTCTCTCTCTCTCTAGTAGCCTACCCATTTTTCTCACCGTTTCTTCACCCCTTTTGTATTCTCTCTCTCTCTCTCTCTCTGTATTTCTCTCTCCATCTTCCTCTTGCACCGTTTTATTCATACTCTCTTTCTTTCCACCAAACCTCTTTTTCTGTCTCTCTCTCACTTACTTGCACTCATTTTTACTCTATCGCACGCTTTCAACACGCTCATTGCAGTCTCTCTCTCTCTCTCTCTCTATCTCTTTCTCTCTCTCTCTCTCTCTCTCTCTATCTCTCTCTCTCTCTCTCTCTCTTTCTCTATCTCTAGCCCCATCTCGCCCCCCCCCCCTTGTACCCATACCTGAGAAAAATGTCTGCGACCGCCCATGTATACAATGGATGTAGTTGTAAGGGTGGTCGAGTTACTAGCCAATAGGCTTCCAGTTCAAGTCTTGGAAATGATATTAGTTTGTATCCGATTTACGCCCCATCAAGTACCCATTAGAATAATTAGAGCAGCTCCCTCCGCCCCCCACCCCACATCCAGACGCGTTAAATGATCATATATTAAATAGTTCGCTTATAGGCACTTATAGCGAATTCCACTTGCTTTACTGGTTGTAGGCCTACTGACCAAACGACTTTTTTCTTATTTCCATAAAATATACGAAACCCTGAAAACCTTAGAGTGCCTCTGATGACTTACCATCGAATCAATTCTAAGACACACCCCACACACAGACTTCTACAACAAATAGTACGTTAGTCCCGCTGACAGTGGTGTATGACGTCAGACGTTACCTAATAATTACGTCACAGCGGAACTCCCGTGCTATATTGCCGTTTAACCAACAAAGAGAGTGAGAGAGAGAGAGAGAGAACCCGCGACCATATGTTCACAGCAGGATCTCCATGTTTTTTTTAAAGTCTGTGATCTTTTCTTCGACCAGGTATCGAACAGAGTCCCTTTGGTAGCAACAACACCACTCAACAGATTCGTTGACCATTCCAATGTTCTCCCCCCCCCCCACCACCACCTTCTCCCTCCTCACACCTGCGCGTCTCCCCCCCCCCCCCACTCCCGCATTCCCGCCACTACTTTTTTTTTTTTTTAGAAACAGAGTAACTGACAATCAACTGAGTCACTTAACAACATAAAAAAGGCACTACACTACAACACCAACATGGGCGCCCAGCGTGGCGTCGTCTGTCAGTACTCTGGCCCCCATTAAGTTACTGTGCTGTCGAAATGAAAAAAAAAGGGGGGGGTGAGGGTGAGAGGGCACGTCCCACGTGGTATCCGTTGAAACAAAAACACTAAGTAATGGCAGGGGGGGGGGGGAGGGGAACTGTCTAAGTCCTAACTACTTTAGGTTACTTGCTTGTTGTTTTTTTCCATTGGTTCTCCCCCCTTGTTTATGCATCCTGCTGACTTCCCCTTCCTGTGTCAGGTTGAAAGAAAACCACCTTGGTTTATTTGATCAATCGATGTCCTACCGGGATATGGTAGAAATAGCGCTGGTCTGCTCATTTTAAGAATCTACAGTTTTTAATCAAAGCCTTACTTTTATTTTATATATCTCTATTTCTGCACAGTCTATATGATTAGCCTATATCTTAGAAAGAAAAAAAATGTACAGGTAATGTCAGTATTGTATTGGCCACGTAATCCTTCTTTTGCCATAATCATACAAAACAACAGCAACAATTAAAACAACCACATACTATACTTAACCTAGAATGCATCAACTAAGATTAAGTTAAAAATAGACCATGGACTCGCATTTGTCAAGAAACAAACTATAACTTTTGTCCATTAAACTTAAACTAACGCCAATGAACTGGTCAAATCCCGAGGTAAACTAGATATGTAGATAAGGTTGGAGAATTGAGAGATAATGATGCGTCGCCACTGAATGGTAATTAACGTGAAACAGGGGTTAGTTTAGCTGTGAGATATTATATTCAGTGATAGAAAGGTTTAAGGTCGATCTAGTTGTAGAATGACTATGGAATAATATTCCTGTTATAGTTAGTTAAGTTGAACTGTTGGTCTGTTCACTTGAATGTATGTTGAAAGAATAAAGAGGACAAACTGATGTAGTCTACTAATTAAGAGGTTACATGGGTAACTTGCTTTACTTCAATTTTTCTGCTTACAAATGAGGTATTGAATTGCATTCTATTCAGTGACTGTTAATTGGTCATTTAAACATTTCATCACCCCCCCCCCCCCAAACACTGAGGGCACCCTGATGTTTTACTTGATCATGTTCCATGCTTTTGTTCAGCACATGGAAGACCTTTCTGCAGTGAATAGTTTTTCTTTCATCTTTTTTTTTATGTGCTGCTACTCAATATATTTTACATTCTTTCCTCGTCATCTATGTTGCCAACTTCACACTCGTTATCTCTTCTTCCATTGCCATATTCATTCCACCATTCCAGGGGTCGGCAACCTAAGGAACGCGTGCAAGACTTGTTAAAGTTGAGGAAAGCTTGTATTCAAAGATCTCATTATTAGACTCGTGATATATTCTTAAAATAGTCGATTTAATAGCTTATCACCATTTATTAATTTACAGGTAATTCAATTCTCTTCTACAAGAAAGTGATACGGAACATACAGATATGCTGTTGCACACATTGTTCGTTATCTTAGATGAGGATAAGACTGTTTAAATCCGATTCTTCTGAATGACACAGCCACACTTATAATTAGTTGAACTTTAGAAAACAGAACATGAACTCTTAGACCACTGAAATGAATTTGCATTGAAACTGGATATATCTTGCCGTGAAATCAATTTCAAATCATTTTAACTAGTCTACTTCCCTTATTTAAGGTACACTAAGATAAATGGATTTTGTTTTCAGAAGTACATTGAAACACTCCTGTTTTCATACCACATCAAGACTGACTGGCTTGATCTTACAACTTCTTAGATCTGGATCTTTTTATTTTTTGGGGGTTGCGGTATACTAGCTATTATAAAATGCAGATGAAATTTGAACCTAAAAAGTAGACATCAAAATGTGCAGATTTGCGAACAAATCTGGAAGACATTTAATGACTTGATTCGTGCGAATTTGGCATGTATATTTAGAAATTATTCCTACAAAACCAAAACAATTCATGAACGAACGCAGGTAAAGAATTACCTTTTTTTAAAATTACTTCATCAATATGATGATTCCAAGATAAGTAAGTACTTTTGCATTGCTAGTATGAGCTAGTTCTTTACCCTGAATGAAGTAGTTTGCTATTATTTGTTTCTTTTCCTTGGATACTCCAGTTGGCAATTGTTTGGGTGAAAAGACATACTCCAGTTAGATTCCCATTTTTCTAGTTCATTTTTAAGTCTTTTTGTAAAATGTACTATATTTTTCTGTCTTTATTGTTCTATAAATTATACAATCATCTGCAAATAATCTTACTATTGTTCCTGTGTTGATGCAATTTGGTAAGTAATTAATATAAATTAGAAATAGTAGGGGCCCTAGGACAGTTCCTTGTGGAACTCCTGAGTTATTAGTGATGATTTAGAACCATTAATCATCGCTGTTTGTTCTCTACCTATAAGAAAGTCTTGAATCCACTGACGTAAGGGACCAGCGATGCCAAAATATTTAAGTTTTTTTTAGTATGCTAGAACGATGAACTTTATTGAAAAAATATATTAATATAGCATACATTTGGTTGTTATGATCTAATCTATTATTTACCACTGTCTAACGTAAATTAATCTTATTCATTTAATTACTAGTTGAAATAAATATAATAATGCTAAATTTATATAAATAAATAATAATTAAAAATTAATATTAGTTTTATTAGAAAACATAATTTGTTTGGTACCCCCAGAATCACTATAGAATTACATTTAAATGTGTAAACTTTTATTAAAGGGAAGTAATTAACCCATTTTTATTTGCCCTAATATTTCTAAATGTTTTCTATTTTTCCTTTATTAAAAATAAATAATTAGCTTACAATTATAATTTTAAAATGACCAAGCTATTTCAAAAAATAGTAAAACGTTATATAAATTTTATATGCGTGAAGAAATTATATGTACATTTTAAAGCTTTCAACAGTACATTAGCTACTCACGTAGTATGATCACTAAGTATCAATTTAGGCAGTTATCTAGTCTTTAGTGCTGTAGAACTGTAGGAGAATGAATAAATTAAAATTAATAACCTAAATCTCAAAATGAGATCAAAATATAATGAAACGAACGTGGCTTCTATCTCTACATAAAGTTTTGGCGAGTCTAGTCACTGCTATCGCTTCTCCACTTTCTGGCGAACATTCTGATCTCAGAAGGCGGTCAAGTTAGCAACTGGAGGGAACGGTTGGGACAATGCATCCAGTAGCGGTATGTTGTCCGAGCTTTGCGAGACTAGGAGCTTGCTGTTTTCTCGCATTGGCTCTTATTCATGGTTGGTCTAGACCAGGGGTCGGCAACCTTTTGATAGCGGCCTGCGAAAGTAGAATTTCTAACTGACTCGTCGTGCCAACAGCCAAATAGTCAACCTCTGCTATATTTATTATTTTTAACAATAATTATTAAATGTGTAAGTGGAGCCAATAGATGAAAGTAAAACAAATACAACATTTTTCAAACAAATGAACAGTTTAAGTATAGCTGACGACCTTTCTAAGCAGCTTTCTTCCAGATTTGTTCGCAATTCGGCAAATTTTGATATCCATAAATCGGGATGTTTTAAATTCAATTTGTTGCATTTCAAAATAGACTTCAGCCAGAAAACTCAGCGTTGATTGCTTCAATGTACTTATTAAGCTCATCTATGTGTAATGCATATAGTCTAGATATGAATGAGTTTTAACATAGGGGAAGTACTATAATGTTTTAGTAATATCACGGATAAATATGTCCAATGTCCAGTTTCAATCCAAATTATTTCCAGTAAAAATGAGTAACTAAACAGTTCAAGAATTGTTTGATCCTGTCCTTGTAAACACAATTTCAACATTTACATGAGTCATTATGTCTGTCAAACACATCAGTTTCATCAGGCATTCTTCACCATTCAATAACGAAAAATATTGTTTCATCAAGAAACATCGTATACTTCTTCCAGACACGAAACGAATCTATTGAACACTTAACCTAGACTAAGCCAGCGAAAACTGCTATGCAACAGCAGATCTCCATATTCACTATCAATTTCTTGTAGTAATGATTTGAATTGTCGGAGAATCAACGAAGAGTGGGAAACTATACAGTTTCAGTTTCCATTACGGAACGCAAGTTCAATAAAGAGATCTTTGCACACAAACTTTCATGATGTATAATGCAATGGAAGCTTAACAGCAGCCTCTTAATGTGGTTTACAAGAAATTTGACAAATCTTTTCTGTTTGCCAAACATCGCAGCAGCGTTTTTGTCATTTTCGGACATTGTATGGCACTTACAATTATACTTTGATATATCGCCGCATAATATAACATTTTGGATAATTGTAAACGTTTTCTATAGGTTATAGGCAATATAGGCCTACGAATATGGTGACATTATATTAATTTGCGGGCTATCCTCTTGTTAAGATAAATTTTCAATATCAAATCGGAAATCTGAAATCGATCAAGGCTTTTTTTAAAATTATTATTCGGGGGAGGGGAGGGGTCATTTCGGTGGCACACTATTTTTTTTACATTTACATTTCCAAACACTTTCTACTATTCGGATTCCTGTCGAGAATAAGTAAACTTTAAAAAAAAAAAAAGATTCTTTTTGTTGTTTATCATTCATTGATTAATGAAAACTTAAAATGTTTACTTTGCTATCGTTTAATAGACAAGTCAATTTTATTTTATACAGTTGGTGCTTTAATTTAACACATAGGTAAGTGTTGTTGATTAAAAATATTAAAAAAAGGGAGGTAGCCCAAGATAATAAAAAAAACTTAATGTAGTATTAGTTGCTGCCCTTGAATAATAAATAATATAACTCTAATGTTTTTGTAAATTATCAAAAGTTTATATAATTATATTATGGCCAGGGAAAGAGAGAGAGAGAGAGAGAAAGAGAGAGGGAGAAAGAGAGAGGGAGAAAGAGAAAAAATATAGAAAAGACATATTGAAGGATATACTTTATAAAAACATTTTATAGGATTTGCGAAAAACAATTCAGTTAATGGTTTTCAGATACTAACCACTTGTTTTCGATATTTTTTGGCTTGCGATATAATACAAACAAACCAAACAAATGCAGAATAGTCGGCACATTCTTTTGATGTAGCATTCTTTGATGAAAGCTCTGGAAACGCAAAGACTAGTTTTTATCCGCTGAAACTGAACGCTTTGGAACAGACAAAGGACATAATGGTTGATTGGAAAAAGATCATCGAGAGCTAATGAACAAAAAATGACATGGCACGCAGAAGCCATTAAAAAACACATTTTTTTCGGGGGGGGGGGGGGTCCTCCGAGTGCCAATGAAAAAAACTCCGCGTGCCAAGTCTGGCACGCGTGCCGTAGGTTGCCGACCCCTGGTCTAGACTACAGCTGGTCTGCACTCGGCTCTCATGCTATGCGTAAGAGTGATTGTGCATAGGGCGGAACTAGTTGATCCATGACTGATGACCCACCTTTCGGGGCGGAAAGTCAGAACGGGTATTAGTGAAGTCGGCAATACAATGAGACATTTAAACGCCGAAAGGCCCAGAGGAGTTCAAAAGAGCTCGTAGCGCTTTCTAATGAAAAAAAAAGAATTTAGCAGGTGCTAGAATTAAACCAGACAACTAAATTAATGTTTTAGACATTAATCATTAATGTGAAATTATACATTTGCTATAAATGCCAAAAAAAAAAAAGAAAACTCTTAACCGATTTTTTTCTATAAAAGTTATTTTGCTTTTGACCCCGGTCTTGCTACGGTGCTTAATAAATTGTCTTATGAAAATAAATTTAAAAAATGTAGTAGAACAGGTTGACTTTCAGGCTTTTGGCACGCTGAATGATTAAGAATTCAGAGTTTTGCGCACTATAGACAGGTCTTAATGAGGCGTAACCTTTTCAAATGGAAGAGGTCATGTGCTTCCGGTTCTATTTTTAAATTGTTTATTATCTTAGGCATTTCCGTAAACAAAATAAAGCATGCTTTTGCTGGTGTTTGACAATTGATTTCAACCTCGACGGCCAGTACTAGAAATATACAAAGGATACAAGATTCGTTACAAGCAATCCGTTTTTAACATCAAAAGTCAGTTGGCGATAATTAATACTCAAAGTGTTAGTTTGGTAAAGTTAAATTTAGATTTGTTTATAAAATAAATTAGTCAAGAGTTGCGTCCTTGGTTATTAAAAAAACACAATTCGTAGATTCCTAAAAATATCAAACAAAAATTCTTTTGCATCAAGCAATAGAGCGTTTTCAGTAGGCGGAGCTTAAGTTTTTTTGTGTACATTTAGTGACGTATTTGTGTAAATATAGAACCCACTTGAGGTACAAACATAACGTGGTGAAAGTAAATTACTTCTTTATCATGCAAAATTCACATCTGAATATTGGCTATCCTACTCAAAAATAAGGAGGTAAATAGTAGTACTGTAGATTAATTGATTAATGTGATTAGGCTAGGGCCGGCTAGACCTATTTACACTTTCAATTTCACTTTATAGGCCTACACTTTTAATGTTTCGTAGGCTAGGCTACGATGTCAAGTGATATTGTTGGTGAATAGGCTATCTAGTCAAGTCACTATTAGGCTTACATCGTCTATGATCTATGTCTATGATAATAATAAAATAGCCTATTTTATTTAACATACATAATACAGCTTAAATCTTAATAAGACTTAAAACACAACACATCATTTAAAAAAAGCTCGAGCCTTTATGAAACTTTATTAATACAGCGGCCATATTTAATTGTACACCATTACTCAAAGTAAACACAAATCACGTGCTTTTTGTCACGGGATTGCAAACGCCCTATACGTTTGAGGTTATAAATAGGTGACTCTTCACGCTAGACATTCGCAATCCATCGTTTTCTCTTGGCAACATCTTTTGGGAATGAAATAACATTTAATCTCTTACATCTTTTGGTACAACCAGTAACGTAGCACACAGAAATGCTTTTTAAATTAAATTATCGAATAAGACCGGAAATGTTTTTCTTGTCGACCTTTTCTGCATGCATACTCGTTAAGATTTGTCAATTAACAAAAGGTTGCCGACCCCTGCACTATACTATATTATTATGTCTTCCACCTCAGCCCAAACCCTCCTTTACATTTTTTTCTTACTTATTCGCTTTTCATTTTTATCTCTCTTTTCAACTGCCTCTGACCAACTATTTAATTGCTATCTCTCTTTCTCTCTTCTACTTAGCCTTCTCTTTCTGGCTCGTACTCTCCCCCTCTCCCACATTCTCTGTATCTTTGTTATTTCACTGCCACTCTCTCTCCCTCTCTCTCTCTCTCTATATATATATATATATATTGTCTTCTCCCCCACTTTTCTCTCAGGGTATCTGCATCCCCCTCTCTGTCTCTCTCTATTTTTGTGTTTCTGTGTGCGTCTCTCTCTTCGACTAAGATCATCTGCCATTCTGTCGTCCTCTTAATCTCCCTCTCTCTCTCTCTCTTGTGTATCTTTCTCTCCCACTTGTACGAAATCATGTTATAGAAACATTTCCAAACACTTTCTACTATTCGGATTCCTGTCGAGAATAAGTAAACTTTAAAAAAAAAAAAAATTCTTTTTGTTGTTTATCATTCATTGATTAATGAAAACTTAAAATGTTTACTTTGCTATCGTTTAATAGACAAGTCAATTTTATTTTATACAGTTGGTGCTTTAATTTAACACATAGGTAAGTGTTGTTGATTAAAAATATTAAAAAAGGGAGGTAGCCCAAGATAATAAAAAAAACTTAATGTAGTATTAGTTGCTGCCCTTGAATAATAAATAATATAACTCTAATGTTTTTGTAAATTATCAAAAGTTTATATAATTATATTATGGCCAGGGAAAGAGAGAGAGAGAGAGAGAAAGAGAGAGGGAGAAAGAGAGAGGGAGAAAGAGAAAAAATATAGAAAAGACAATGACAGTGGCCATATATATTTTTTAGCTCTGAAACTATTTCAACTTTCAACACATGTGAATAAAAAAGCGGATACATTTTTTGTTGTATATTTTAAGAGTCGAGTATGATATCCTTTGATATAGTTGTCTGTAAACTGCTGTAATTAAATTACGATGTATAATACGTGAATTTGGAACTCAACAAAAACACAAATCATAAACTCCAACTAAGTCGTAACGTTATAATGAATGGTCAGCACGCTTATAATCATCTTTAGTTCTATAATTGTCAAATGCAAACTAGGTTTATAACAATTTTCATCTGTTTTCTTTTCTTTTAAAAAAACATCCTTTACTACTTACGAACTGATTGTACTGTTGCACTTTGATAATATGTGCTTGTTATATCATACACTATTGTTAACTGAGCTTAAGTGCCACTTCGTTTGAAACAATGGGAAAAAAAATATTGATATTAAAAAAATGTCCTTCTGGAAATCAATCCTGTGTGTAAGAGTTTACGGTGACTGTGACATGCTGAAGGATTGTGTCGCAATCAAATTCAGATCTCGACGACAGTATCTAGGCCTGGCACAAAATAACACAATATGAAATCTTAGATAGTGTGGGAGAAGACAAGATATATATATATATCTTGAGAGAGAGAGAGGGAGGCAGAGAGATAATGTCTATCTATAGATATATTTCTTTCTATTTATATACCGATCAATCTTTTTTATCTTTCGTTAATCACGTGTCTACATACTTATCTTTCTATCTATATCTACCAATCTAACCACTTATCTATCTCACTGTGTCTATATCACAATATGTTCTTTATATTATTTGTAACTGCAAAAGTAACTTTAAAAGAAAAAAATAATTTTGGCGTCAACTATTGTGTGTTTGTTTCTCTAGCCACTTATACACACAATCCATTTAAACAAATAAAAACAGCTTTAAAATGTGCTGATAATGACTTATACACACAATCCATTGAAACAAATAAAAACAGCTTTAAAATGTGCTGATAATGACTTATACACACAATCCATTTAAACAAATAAAAACAGCTTTAAAATGTGCTGATAATGACTTATACACACAATCCATTGAAACAAATAAAAACAGCTTTAAAATGTGCTGGTAATGACTTATACACACAATTCATTTAAACAAATAAAAACAGCTTTAAAATGTGCTGGTAATGACTTATACACACAATTCATTGAAACAAATAAAAACAGCTTTAAAATGTGCTGGTAATGACTTATACACACAATTCATTTAAACAAATAAAAACAGCTTTAAAATGTGCTGGTAATGACTTATACACACAATTCATTTAAACAAATAAAAACAGCTTTAAAATGTGATGATAATGACTTACAATGATAAATTGATCTAACATAATAGTTATACTTAAACAAAATGAACGAACAACAGATAAATTACGATAATGAGTTTAACAGTAAATGTTTTTTTTTATCAGCATGATTTATGAAAATATATTATGAATGTAATATAAATAGTTATAGCCTATCAAGTAGACCAGGAGTCGTCAACCTTTTGATAATAAGATAAGATAAAATAAGATTTCTTTATTGATCCAAACAAATGGAAATTTGTCTTGATTACAGATGTTTTGTCCTTCAGCATATTTTAAACAAAATAAAATAATTATTTGTAATTTGTATACAAGCACAGAAATATACTTATAAAATAGACAAGCGCACATACAATCACACAATTTATCATAAAAGAAAAAAGTTCATTAGTAGTCATCCACTGTATTCTGGCTGACTGAAGTCTTGACGATATATTTATATGGTAGATAGTATGGCCTGAGGCTAACGCGCAATAATTCTTCGTCTGGTGTGCATATTCTTCTTTTGTTGTAAAACAGTTGGTATTGTAATATTGTTTGTTTATATAGATAGCCAGCCATCCAACTTTACTTTGCCACTGTTGACGGGTCTGTCTGAGCAAAGCAGATAAAATGTCCACAGTCATATTCCTCCTCTACGGCTACAGTATGATTTCAAATTCATTCAGCGCGCCAGGAGACTAAAATATATCTCCTGCTCTAGCACTCAATTTCAGATAGAAAGTACAGGCATTGCCTTTTACGCCGTCTTCCGCGTGCCATTGAAAATCGCTCTGCGTGTCAAGTGTGACACGCATTCCGTAGGTTCCTGACTCTTATTGTAGACAATTACGTTGAGGGAAACATCTATAATAGAATGGGATTATTATAATTTTCAGATGTTAGTTTTAGAAACAAAAGGATAAAAAAGTATAAGCTTAATTTGATTTGAAAAAAAATACATTGATTTCAAACGAGGAGAAGATAACTGTTTTAGCTCTGTTACTTTCTTTTTTTTTTACCAGCTATATACCTTGCTATATTTTTTTTTACAATTTTAAGAATGAGTAAAATGAACAGAATTCTGAACCACCTTAAAGTTTATGAAGTTATTAGCAATAAGCACATTTGATAACAATCGTTCCAAGCGTTAGCACACAATGTTTATTCCGTATTTAAAAATAAATCCGGGAGTTTCAAAGTTTACATAGAGATACAATGGCTGCCATTGTTAATGAATACAATAATCATCTGTATTGTAGTAGCGTATGTAAAATAAAAGATACGTTTATTATACCTTTAACGTTTGCATTTAATGTATAATGTCAAGCAATTTTGTATATATATATAGATTTATTTTTTTTATCATTTATAGCATTTATAACGTGTATCAGAATAATAAATGTATGTATAAAGTTCAAATTGCATTTGGTTTAATTTTTTTTTTCTATAATATTAATATATTTAAGCAGAAGTTGCAATTTTATATTATCTATTTATATATCTCTCTCACGTTGTATCTGTCAATCTCTTTAACGCACTAGCACTCTTTCTCTCTCATTTTTTTCTCTTTCTCTCCCTATTCCACACCCGTTCTCTCCCTCTCTCTCTCTCTCTCTCTCTCTCTCTCCCTCTCCACCTCGCATTCTAACTCACTCTTTAACAAAACGGACTATCTAACTTTTTCTCTTGAATCTCTCACTCTGTCTATTACAGAATCGCTTTAGCACAATCTCTTTCTCTCTCTCTCTCTCTCTCTCTATCAGTCTGTCTTCCACTCCCTAGCCGTTTAATTACTCGTGTGTACTTAAGAAGGTAATATAATATATATAATATAAGAAAAAAAAACACTTTAACTATATATTTTAATAGTAAATTCCTATTATTATAAAAATGTTACAAGTAAAAAAAAGAAGCATTACATTTGACAGTATAACATTAATACAATATTTACTTGTCTCTCCTCCCATCCAGCCAGCTGAGTCCAGAGTTGTGCGTCACACATTTCGTCTCTACCACTTTCGTCGACCGCATCGGTGTTTCGTCTGCAAGCAGTTGGTGTACAACCAGGGATCTGCGTGTGAAGGTGAGTCGGCTATACCCACCTCAACCACCCCACCTCCCACCTGAATCGTTAGGATTCACCACCCCCCGAAGTCCACGAAGTTTGAAACATTTTTTTCCTCAAGGTCTGGATGGAGTCACCGAGTATACCCAGCGACAGTGAGGTACATCCTCCACTACCCTCCCACGACCCGGACTGCCAGTTTTATACGAAAGGGGTTAAAGGGATTCTGAGAATCCACTTTTTATTGAACTTTTCGAAGACATAATCACTCAGCGCTATAAGCAGGGAATAGTCTCAGCTATCAGTACAACAGAAGTTCTAGTCTCGTTAGCTCTTCTCCTTAAGCTCTGCGGAAACATCAACGGTCTAAAAGGGAAATTGGACTTTAACTTCTAACCAACGAAATATATTTTAGAAATTGGACTTTAACTTCTAACCAACGAAATATATTTTAGAAATTGGACTTTAACTTCTAACCAACTAAATATATTTTAGAAATTGGACTTTAACTTCTAACCAACTAAATATATTTTAGAAATTGGACTTTAACTTCTAACCAATTAAATATATTTTAGAAATTGGACTTTAACTTCTAACCAACTAAAAATATTTTAGAAATTGGACTTTAACTTCTAACCAACTAAATATATTTTAGAAATTGGACTTTAACTTCTAACCAATTAAATATATTTTAGAAATTGGACTTTAACTTCTAACCAACTAAATATATTTTAGAAATTGGACTTTAACTTCTAACCAATTAAATATATTTTAGAAATTGGACTTTAACTTCTAACCAACTAAATATATTTTAGAAATTGGACTTTAACTTCTAACCAATTAAATATATTTTAGAAATTGGACTTTAACTTCTAACCAACGAAATATATTTTAGAAATTGGACTTATACTTCTAACCAACAAAATATTTTTTAGATAAGAATAGTGACATTTCTTCTTCTATTAACCAGTCTGCAGAGTAGTTTGCTCTCTTGCAGTCAATGTCAGACACACTAGCATTGTTATTGTGGGTTTTTTGTTTGTGGCTTTTTTCAAACCCCTCAGTTCGAGACAATTTTCGATTCTGAACTCAGCACCTGCGAGTGGTGGTACTCCCCGGGATCGGGCTACACTGAGTCAGATCTGAGGTGTGCTGAGATAAGGCTAGCCCTTGGTCCATTCTCCGCCATCCACAGAACTCTCCAAATGGTTATGACACTCAGTTGTGCCATGTAGATTTTTTTAGATTTTGGGAAAACTCTGTGGAATCGTCACTTCCTGGAACAGCCCCCCCCTCCACGACTTCTCCCCCCCCCCCCCCCGGTCCCAATGCTACCAACACCGGAGCCCCCCCCCCCCCCAGCAGGAGTTATGCAAAAACCTCTATCCAGTGTAGATTTAAAAGTAAAATTAGAAAATGTATAGAAGCTCACAATGTCTTGTATGGAGAGGAGAGGGAGGGTTAACATTATGTTGCAATAAGTTACAAGGTTTAGGTTTATGATTGACCTATTGAACAATTTGTTCTACTCTACAGTGTGCAGGTACATTTGTCACAGGAAATGCGAGTTACAGGTGAGTGATTGTATTATGTTGTTGTAAGTTGTTCTTTGTTGTTGTTTTTTGTTTAGTTTTAAAAACAGCATTTGCCTGTTTCTCTTTCTTTCATGTTTATTTTATTGTTTTGTTGTTGTTGTTGTTCTGTCCTAGAAATACAACAATATCAGATAAAGATTAAACCAGACAGACATACATACATATGTATAAACAAATCAACAACAATACACATTCAGATATATGTTACCATTTTCACACCATACATACACATTGAGAAACACATGCACGTAAAATGCTTTCAAATATAAACTCATAAACATAAAAGCCCACAGAAAAGCACATATTTTAGCTATTATCAAAAGATATAGCATTTTTACTGTTCAATTCAGATACTACATGCACAAGTACATAATATTGCATAGATATTTACTGCTTATGTAAACTAATCATGCGAATTTGAATCTATAAACAATAACGCACTCATGTGCAAAGACACCCGTGCCCATCAACTCTATGTTATGTGTTCTACAACTGCTCTGTTGTTGTTTAAACATAAGCATGAACATAATATACATACACTTTTATATACAGCCATATATATATATATAATATAATAAATAATAAAAAAAACTACAGCTAAAGCAATAACTAAAGTGGTTTGGTGAATGGCGATATAACAATGTAGATGTTGGGCTAAACTTCTAAACAACTGGATTCAAACTCTCGAGCTATCCATCTATATATCCAACTATTTTACCATCTATCATCTATGTATATATCCATCTATGTATCTATCCATCCATTTATCCACCCATCCTTCTATCTATCTAACCATCTCTCCATCTAAAAACATATCTATCCACCTCTGTAATATATCAATAATAATAATAATATTTGTATAGCGCTGCCAACAAACATAATGTAAGCTCAGAGCTCATTTAACATACAACTAATAACACGGATATTACTCTATGCTAGGCGACAAAACTAACTGATGATGTAAAAAAACATATACAAAAAATACATGAACAAGTCCAGTTAACTGCGGCCTTGATAGAGATTGACCAACGTATATCTATCTGTAACTGTGACAACAAATGTTTACTGTAAGACTTTGTATATACAGCCGATTCCAGGATCAAAAAGCATCACTAATATACATTAAAAACATTGTTCACTATTTAACGATAAAAGAGAGAGAGAGATAGAGATGGTAAACAAGAAAGAAAGAAATAAGTAAATAAATAAATGAAATAATGAACTGTCCCATGCATAACTCATTCTTTAGCCTGTTTTCTATTGAATCTATGTAAACTTCTAAATTACATTATATTGAATCTATGTAAACTTTTAACTTACATTCTATTGAATCTATGTAAACTTTTAACTTACATTCTATTGAATCTATGTAAACTTTTAACTTACATTCTATTGAATCTATGTAATCTTTTAACTTACATTCTATCGAATCTAGATCTATATATAAACTGTGAATTCATTCTATCTTTCATTTAATTTTGAACTGCCCTGTACGTCACTTCAGAATACAACTGTGATATCTTTGCTACATTGCTGAATGTACTTTGTTTTGTAAGGGAGGGAGGTGTCTTAGGTTACACCAACTCCCCGAAACTATAGGCGAGGGCTGCGGAAGAGAGGGGGACAAAGCCACAGGCAATCAATAACCTATATACCTGGTACCCTTTCATTTTTTTTTCAAATATTTGCAGACGAAGCGTCTGTACAGAATATTATTGCGCCCTTTGCGTATCTGTGGTTAGAGTCTAGTCTTGCATTTTTAAAAAAAAAAGGTTTTTGAAAAATATTTATTTGTTCGTTTTCTTAACTAGTTCTGATAACCCATTCCCAGAATAAATGCCACTCGACAGATAATTTATATAAACAACGTATCTTGCTTATGATACAAGAAATAATACTTTGATTTCAGTGTCGTTATGAGTATTATACATTTTTGGTTGTTTTATTTCTAAGTTAGACTTTAATGCATTTAGTACAACTATTTCTTTCCATTTTAACATGCTTACCGGTACATAAAACTGTTATCAGTTAACCTAAACGTTAAATTACATAGTCAACTTGTCCATTTTTCTCGTTAAACAAATAAACAGTAATACCAGAAAAACAAACAACGCGTAATGCTTTTATATCGGGAAGAAAGCCAATGGCTTTCCAAGGGCTTTCCACTCGATTAACCTGTTCTTGCCGATAAGGGGAGATAACACGTTCGTGTTATCTCCCGACGTCTGGAGGGTTTGGGTTATCTGTCCTTAATGACGCACTTGCGGTCAATTGGATTTTTGTTTCGTGTTGTTGTCAGGTGTTAATCTATAACTGTTCTTTTTTTTTTCTTTCCTTCTTTTTCAAAACAATTGGCCTAGCCATGTGGCGCACCACGGGATTGTGTCGCGGAGCTTACAATTATTCTGTCTAGCTCCATAGCTAACCAATATATTGTTCGACGCTCACATTACATTAGGCTAAGTCCCATAAAGTACAAATGTTTACGCTTAATGGTCTAAATGCCTCGCTTAGAGATCGGTAAAATTTGATATTGCCGCAAACATTTTCACACAACGTCTCTTCTATATAAAAAAAACAATATATCAATGCGTCCTAGTCCCACCAAGGTTGGCGTCTGGATTTGCATTCTGGACAGGGGTTTAAATGATATAATTTTGTTATATTTTGTATATTTTTTCGGCAACTGATTCCTTGCTCCGATGCCAAATATTTTTTTTATAAATCATCACTTGCATACAATGAGGCATGGTGGTCGTGTGGAAGCGCGCTCGACTGACATACTGAAGTGTCCTGGGCTCGAATCCTGGTGAAAGGCTAAGACTTTTTTCCCTGTGTCTGGACGGATGTCCCTGATTTTAGTTTGGGATCAGTAAAAGCGGCTAGGCATCATGCTGCGCACTCCGTGGCAAGGAAAGGTGAAGAAAGAGAGGAGTTAAAAATATCTGTATAATAGACGTCTATGATAGACTTGAATGCTATTACAAGTGTATTTCACGAAGATTAACTTTTTCTATTCTAACTTTACTATTGTGTACCAAAATTCACTTGTAACTAAGCTTACAGCCCTGCACTTTTCTGGTTATCTTTCTGAAGCAAGACTTACATATACTCAGAAATTGTTAAAAGCCACTGGCTCTATCCTCCACTGAGTCTTTGCTCCAATATGCTCCACTGAGTCAATGCTCCACTGGCTCTGTGCTCCACTGGCTCTATGCCCCAATTTGCTCCACTGAGTCTATGCTCCAGCAGCTCCACTGGTTCTATGCTGTACTGACTCTATGCTCCAGCGAGTCTATGCTCTAATGGAAGTTGATAATGTAAAAGAATGTAAGAGAAGCCCTTCTCAAGAATATTGTTGTTTTCACTAAACAACACAACTAAAATAAAACATGGGCTTCTACCCTCACCCTCTGCAAATACTTTTAAAATAATATTCACCCACCCCCGAAATAATCTCTAAGTACGCCCATGCCTCAGAAGTATTCTCAAAGGCGTCAACACAATAAGAAAGCTAACCAGATAAAAACAAAAGAATAACCTGCATATGGTCACGTTATCTTGTAGAGTTATCAAACCTGTTGTAGTTATAAGTTTTGAACAATTTTGTTATCATATCTTCAGTTTCATATAGGCCATAGTTAAAGTTTTTATACATCTTGCTCGGTGTTTTGTTCATATGTTTAGAACTTTCATTCTTTCACCTTGTTTTGGTGTAGGTATGGGATCAACAGGAAATATTATCATGTGTTTAAATCTGTTGTTTTTTAATTCTCCTTGTATGTGGATACTATTTCATTCGTACGGAATTAGCTGATCTATAAGCTTTATATCAATTCATTGTTGTTTTAAGCCTAATCCAGTTTTCATGAGTTGGGGAAAGTATGCAATGGCATAAAGTATCCCGTAAAATGTCTTGGTAAATTGTAAATAAAACTGGTGAATGCTCACTGTTTCTCTAGGCTTAAATACCCAACATTTTTAAACCAAAAGAGGGTTGCTACTTAAAGTAATTTTATTAAAACATTATGTTTAGTCGCATGGCGCTTGCTAAGAAAATTATATTTCTATACTATATAATATCTTTTTTTTTATGAACTAACTTTCAAGTCGATATAATCGATATAAAGTCTTTCTGTAATACAAAAGTTTTTCTACAACAAGGAATCTAAATTTAAGATTTATAGTGTCTAAACTATTACTAGTGCATTCAATGGATATACATTATGATTTTATCGTTAATGGAACTTGTGCAGGAGTTACCGTTCCTTCAATTTGAAAAAAATATATTTAAAAAAAAACAACAAAAGGTGAACTTTGGACAATTATCTAAAGATATCTGCTAATTAATTCTGCAGGTAAGAATCATTTCTCTATTGATAATTCTTTAATACCTTTACACGGGGCGTAGGTATAATAAGTGTAAATTTATGAGTGCGTGTAATATAAACGTGCGTTTTTGCATGTGTTTGTATGTCCGTGTGTATGTGTGTGTTAAAGATGTAGAACACGTGTTGACACGCTTATGATAAAGTCACATGTGGATCAAACTATAGTGGGGTGGCTAAGAATGGCTTATGTTTGTTTATGAGGAGGGCAGGTACATATTATAGTCAAGGTGAAAATCCACATTCCTAAGTCTCGGTTATGTATTAAAGTAAGTAAAGTATCCCGTCGGACCAAATTGATCCACAGGGCCGGTGAAGCAGCGTTCAACAGTTTCTGTGGCCACGTTATACTAGGGGATGTGTGGCCAGCACAATGCCCAGCCGCCTTTACTGTCGGGTAACCATCAGAGCTGGGTAGACTCAGAAACACCATCGAGTCTTGGGGAAAAAATCCTAGCCTTCACCACGATTCGAACCCGGGACCTTCGATACGCCAGCCGAACGTGCTGCCTGCTCGACCACCATGCCCCACTGTGTAATAGTGCAGTTCTTATCTCACCATCCAAGGTTATGTGCATGACATTCAACAGAGTGTCGTCAAATACTGATACTCCATATTGATTGAGCGAACCTACAATTGTTTTCAAAAAGTTTTATATCAATAATGTTACCTTGTGAGAGTGAAGAAATATGTACAATTTTACCTCTCACACCATTTTCACAAATATCCGTGGCCTCGGCAGCGCGTTCGGCTGGCGTACCGAAGGTCCCGGGTTCGAATCCTGGTGCCGGTTAGGATTTTTCCCGGGTCTGGAGGGTGTCCCTGAGTCTACCCAGTTCTGATGAGTACCTGACCTTAGTTGGCGTAAAGTAAAGGCGGCGGTGCATAGTGCTGGCCATACAATCACCTAGTATGCCGTGACCACAGAAACTGGTGAACGCTGCTTCACCGGCCCTATGGATCGATTTGGTACGACGGGCACTTTACTTTTTTTTTAACGTCACGATAGGGAATTATGTGGCCAGTTCAATGCCCTGCCATTTATACATATCCTCAACTAATATTAAGCTACCCATCACGGAGTACCTAGCGATGTTGGGGGGGGGGGGGCGTCACAAATGCCATATTTGCCACCACCTAGTTTCTACGGACACCCATGATGCTGATGCCATCCCCGATTCCTGAAGATCGTTCTCTCTCTCCCCCCCCCCACCCTCCCTTCTTGGTTGTTTAACTTGACATTTCAAATGACATGTGGGGTTT
Source organism: Anisus vortex (assembly GCA_949126835.1). NCBI lineage: Eukaryota > Metazoa > Mollusca > Gastropoda > Planorbidae > Anisus > Anisus vortex. The sequence goes on along the minus strand of OX421506.1, from coordinate 18,582,601 downwards.
TCGTAAACCCAAAGTCTCTTACCTAAAGCAACACGCGACCGTGTGAAGGTGACGTTGGATCAAAAGGTCACCCTTACGCGCAAGGATCTTTGTGAGTGAGTGCGAAGTGTGTCCGTAGCCTTGTGGGAGCAACACCTGCGCGTGGGGAGCTCTTGCAACTTTCTCGAGTTTTCTCTATAAAAAAAAAGTGCACTTCGGATAATATAGTATCCGGATAATCGGCAGCGATGCTTAGCCAGACGTAAACAAGTAAATAAACCTTCCTTTGACTTAGTGCATACATATATAATTTTATTTCTTTTATAAGATGCACAATATTACTTACGGTTTATGGTAAGGAATAAGTGTTTGGGCTAGCGTTAGAATTGAGGTTTTGTTTAGTTCAGAAATTGAAATGACTGCAGCAGAACTTTTTAAAGAATCCCAATAACGATTGTATAACTTCAGATCACAATGTATTAAGATTAGCTTAGAGTATAGTTCGTTTAATGGAGTTCTTACTATATAGCGTGACTATTAAACGTACCCACACACAAAAAAAAAAAAAAGGAGAGAGAGCTAACATAGCCCGCCGACAATTTCCATCTCAGACCTAAGTCTTTAATAAATGTATCTTTTCTGAGTTGTTGTTTTTTTACACGAAGTGTGGTGTGCAAATGTGTTACTTTGAGAACCCTTGACAGAAATATGATGTTTTTTTTCTTCTTCATATGTGAAGTGGAATTTTTTGTTTTGTTATTTTTGTGAACAGGTAAAGAGAACTATTTGTACTAAAGGAAAAATATTTTGTATCTTTCGTTTATGTTTTTAAAACTATAGTAACTATTTGTTTAAAAAATGTGTATAAGGTTCTAGAAATATTACTTTGAGTGTTTTGATGAATGTGTAATTTCATATAACAGCTGGTGATTTGAGATTCTGGGTGGCACTGTTATAATACTAGTATTGTACGATCCCTTATGACGTCAATTGTGTTATTAATATGGTTTTAATGGGATATGGTTGGAACCCAAAACCCAACAATTCGTTCACTTGCATACAATTAAGTTCTTGCTCGAGGAAAATCCATTGGGTCCGGTGGCCGAGTGGCTGTGCGTTCGACTGGCGTACCGAAGGTCCTGGGTTCGAATCCCGGTGAAGGCTTGCTTTCCCTGGACTCGAGGGTGTCCCTGCGTCTACCTGGCTCTGATGAGTACCTGACTTTAGTTGGGATCAAGTAAAGGCGACATCTTTACTTACTATGAGAATCTTAAATATGGTCGTCAGAAGGTCCTCCTGTCGTTCCGAAGTCCTGAAGAACTGGTATATACATCATGTATATGTGTTTCCTAAGAGTATTTTGTATTCACTACTTGTTGTTTGTTTTTTATTAATATTTTGAAAAGTATTAACTGAGGCTTTGACATGGGGGGGGGGGGGCAGGTTTGGTCTGAAAAAAAATATCCATGCACTCTAACTGTTTGTTTGACAGACATATAGGTGAACACAAATACAAATTGTCAACGAGATAGGTAGTTGGATAGTTGAATATAAAAATATTGATTAATATACAGATACAAAGGGGGAAAATTAATATAGATATAGGCCTACAGAAAGATCGATAGGTAGATTAGAGTAGATAGAGTATAAATTCTATTAGCTAGATAAATAGATAGATTAAATTAATATATATAACAGATTAGATAGCTTAGATAGCTTAGATAGCTTAGATAAATTAAATAGATTAGATCAGATATATCAGATAGATCAGATAGATCAGATAGATCAGATAGATCAGATAGATCAGATAGATCAGATAGATCAGATAGATCAGATAGATCAAATAGATCAGATAGATCAGATAGATCAGATAGTTTGAATATATTAAATATATTAGATATATCAGATATATTAAATAGATTAGATAGATTAGATAGATTAGATAGATTATGCAGATTATATAGATTAGGTAGATTATATACGTAAGATAGATTTAAAGGATTAGATGGATTAGATGATCTAGATTAGCTAGATAAGATGGATTATATTGTTTAGATTGATTAGACAGACAGGCAGAAATTCAGGAAGACAGACGAGTAAACAATCGGACAGACAGATAGTAAATATTAGAACCAATGAAACCAATGCTAAACACTACTTTCTCTTTACCTAATTTACTTCTTTACCTTTTCCTTTATAAATCAACCCCCCCTCCCCCCCTCTCTTCCTCCTCCCCCACCCCATCCCTACCCGTCCATCAGTGCAATGTCTGCCGTGGCCTATTTGTTTATAACGTGGGGGAGCGGTGTTGGAGCACTGTGGGTGGGGGGCGGGTAGAGGCTACACCTGGTTCCAAGCTAAATGGAGCCGTGTAAGCTTTTTTTTTTTTTTGCTTACATTTTGATGTAATGAACTTTAAGCGCCTCACCTGTCTCCCTTTTAGGCATAGGCATGAACTTATTGCCCAGGTGAGCCTACGATTTACTCCTTGTCATTGATAGGGCTGAGTAAGGTTTATTATTAAACAGCTTACAGTTATTGTGAAACATCTTACATGTATTATTATAAAGCTTACATTTATTGTTAAGCAGCTTACATTTATTATTGCACAGCTTACATGCTTTATTTTAAAGCTTACATATTTATTATGAAACAACTTAAATTTACCATTGCACAGCGTACATAAGGGCTCTTTAAAAAAACGATTAAGTATTGGTCATTAGTTTTGACCCATTGGGGCATTGTATGTCCAGCACAGTGTCCGGTCACATTTACTTTCCCGCAACGTACGCCGGGTACCTAGAAAGGTCATAGTTGACTCAGGTGTGCCGATAGATCTTAGGGAAAATTTAGACCCTTTTATTCCGGATTATATCGAACCTGAAACCGTCGGGCCAAGACTCTATCACTAAACCAAATGCGCCACATGTCGCTTGCAGATCAAACAAGTTGAAGAAAAATCTAATTTAATAAATTCAACAAATGCATATTTCGTAAATCATGAAATTTAACGTGGCCAATTAACTGAAAGTTGTTGTTTTTAATGTTGTTGTTTTTTTCAACCTGATCTTCTGAGGTCAGATAGTGCTCGAAATAAATGAACCCAATTTTCACCTTTTCCATTTAGTTCAAATTGTAACAAAAATAGAAAAAAAAATGATGACATTGATAAATCTGACAAGGCAGACTAAAGCATTGAAGTTTTGTTTTTGTTTTAAGTTTTTTTTATGTTGAATCTATTTTCAGATGCTACTGCAGTTGTTTTTGGTTTTATTATGTGGTGCACTGATCGGCAACCAGGCTTGGCCTATGTAATTTTTTTCCCTCCACCCGAGCAACGCCGGGCAATTTAGCTAGTTTATATATATATATATATATATAATATAGATATAGATAGATATATAGATATATAGATCTTGCTCATATTCGTGGTTTAAATCCACTCTTGCTTTTAGACAAACGTTACGTGCATATAAGTAACATAAGTAAGTAACAGATATGACTTCCCATACCAATTAATATATAGGAAAATATATGGACATTAATACTGCATGGCTGTGGCAAAAAACAAAATGAGTTCATACATCAATATGGGATGAAATGTAACGTTCTTTGTTTATCGTTGATACATTGCCAAAGCCCTTACCTAGATTAGCTATATTGCTAAATGTTTGTTTTATTTTAATTCTAGTCAATTACACAGTTTCTAGTGCACTTTCAGAAACAAAGAACTTTACTCAATATATGTACACAAACATATCATACCCAAACCTTAACTCTAACTCTGCCAAACTGTTATTGATCACGTGCATGTTATGTTCTTGCGTGTGTGTGTGTGAGTGTCTATCTGTCCGTGTCTGTGTATGGATAAGAGGAGAAACGATAGACTGTTTGAAAGTATCCTAACGCAGGGGTCGGAAACCTTTTGATACTAGTGTGGCAAAGTAGGATTTCTAATTCATTCAGCGTGCCAACAACCTTCAAGTTATCCTACCCTTTTGTTTAAGAAGAGGCCTTGAATATACTTTTCGGGATTCTTATCTTTTCTTATATATTATAGACGCTCCTTCTTTAAAGAAGATTATTGTGTCCTACGCTCATCCGTGGTCCGAGTCTAGTATTGCATTTTTTATTAATTTTTGTAATTAATTTAATATAATTAATTTTATTCATTTATTGATTTTATTAATTCTTCCGCGTGCCATTGGATATTGCTCTACGTACCGAGTCGGGCACGCCTTACGTTGGTTGCCAATCCCTGTCCTAAAGTATCATTATCAAGAAAATATACCAATGTGTACTAAATCTTTTTTTACGACCAGCTATTAAATTCTTTTTCATCTTTTACAATGGATAGAGTGTCTAGTAGTTATAAAAATCCGAGCAAGTTTACCCAGACTAAAAAAAATGTGTAGTTTCCTTCATTGCTAATGTTTATAACCATAAGCCCATTTAGTTTGGGGTTTACCTTGCTCTTAGAAGACGGTAATTAATTCCAGGAGTAAACCATTGTGGGTAGAGTGGTCGTTTAATTGAGGAAATAGGATACTGGTGGTTGTGGGTTTACACTTGACTTAAATATTAAATTTATTAAATTTAGAAAATACTCACACATGTGCGTAGGGTAGTTTTATTCTGTGTATACTAATAATACCTTGGGTTTAGTCATAACGAGTAGATTTGGACACAGGAGGCGAGTGAATTGTATGCACAGTACAGTGCCATGTATGTGGCCCAGCTCTCACTGTCGTAAAGCAAGGTGCTTAAGATACAAGCTCTGTAGACAGACATTTTGGTAGCTAGTGACAACTTGCTGTTTTCCCACCCTCGTTTTGATAACTTTGACATGGCAGCAGATGCTTTCCCTATCCGTGCCCCAGACGCTATTAAATCTCTCCCATAGGATGTCGTCTGACCTTCAGAGCTGTGTGGAAAATAATGAAACTAGTAGAACCTGGGACATAAACATGTATAATTAATTACAGGACTGGAAATTAGAACCAGAGGAACCATCGGAATGACTTTCCAACTCTCTATCTCTAAAGCAGTGGCGTAACCAGGTTTTGACGCTAGGGGGAGCGAAGGTTTAGGAAAAAGGCCCCACTTTTAGCAATTTTTCCAGATTAATAGAATAATTAAGAATTCGTACCTATCAATGGGCTATCAAGTGTTATAAAGAAAACCCTGTGCCTCAAGATACACACACTGTATAATAGTACAGTTTTTAGTTAACCATTTACGATTCTTTTTCTAGCAGGTAATAGTGATTGGAATTTCTGAAAAATTGATTGCATCTACTGCACATTTTCGGAATGAACATCTAGTATCGAAAAGTATTTATAGAATCAACGCGAACGCTCTATGGGTGGGCAACCTAAGGCACGCGCGCCGGACTTGGCATGCCGAACGATTTTCAGTGACACGGGAAAGACCTGCAAGAAAATTGTTTAATGCAAGTGAAACAACTTATGTCAGCATAATTAGTGGGTGCTGCATGGCGAACTACATGGGAATCACACTGGACGTCGACTGTTTTAGTTCAGGAATGTTTGTATGCAAAGCTCCCATCATTGGACTTGCAATCTATTGTTAAGATAGTCAATTGTATAGTTTCTCAAGTCTCTTCTAGAAGAAAGTCATACGTAGTATAGGTAAAGTCTTGAATAGATTCCTTTCTTGACTGGAAGAAAATAAGATTAATTAATTAATTAATTAATTGGTCATTTATATAGCGCAACACTCCATGCTAATGCAAGCATGCTCAGCGCGCTCATAAAAACGAAACGACACTCTAAAATAGTTTTAAACAAGTTTTGCCGATGAAGGCACGAAACGACAGTAACATTCTAAAATAGTTTAAGATGTATCTTAATGGATAAAAAAATTCCGTTATTGAATGAGGATTACTGACTGTCGACTTGGCGACACGTTTCAGTGTGTTAAATTTCCATTTACAAGACTGGGTCCAAAAGCACTTGAAGTGTTGGGCAACTGGAATGGATTTGCATTGCAACTGGGCATATCTTTCCGTGAAATCTATTTCAAAACATTTAACTCTTTCCCTTATTTAAGGCAAATTAAGATAGATGAGCATTTTTAGAAGTACACTAGATATATTAATTCAATTAACTCGTTTTTTTTATTGTGTCTGATTGTGTCTGCGTGTGTCTGAGTATATATGAGTGTGTCTGAGTATGTCTGAGTGTGTCTGAGTATGTCTGAGTGTGTCTGAGTGTATCTGAGTGTATCTGAGTGTATCTGAGTGTGTCTGAGTGTGTCTTAAAATTGGATGGGAATGTGTCTGGACTCTGTTCCGACAGTCGTCTCCGTGTGTCTTGCTGTGTTTGAGTGTCGGGCATGTACAACAGATCGTCTAGGATTGTGTTATTAAAAGGGAGGCAATTGATT
>OX421506.1:18503714-18573714 GCA_949126835.1 Anisus vortex | reverse complement strand
TCTGTGTCCAAGTTATGGGTGTATTGTTATAGGTCGTGTTAACTTATCTTATGCATTACATTCGTTCCTTCTATAAAGAATATTGTTGCGTCCCACGCTCACCCGTGGTCCGAATCTAGTCTTGCATCTTTATTAATATTTTAAATGATGTTTTCCTGGTTTGTTCAGGCAACCCATTCTATTCCCGAATGCCACGCGAGAAGAAAGAGTTCTTAGGCCTAAATTCATTTGTTCTCGCATAAGGGATAAGGAAATAATTTTTGTCTTTATGTTTATCTGAGCATTGCAACAGGCTGTTATTGGGTTGTATTTCTAAATTAGAGTTTAATGCCTTATTAATATAAGATTACATTATTGATCCAAACAAATGGAAATTTGACTTGATTAGGCCTACATAAATTCCGCCTTTCAACAGATTATTACTACTTTACTCTTTGCTCCTCTGTCCTCTAGTGTTTCTAGGTTTAGTGATATGACTATTAGTGTTACTCTTGCTAGTTGTGAATATTTGCTAGTTACGAACCTTGCAGCTCTTTTCTGAATTCATACTAATTTGTTTTAAATGTTTTCCTTAGTTGATGGGTTCCATACAGGTATTCTAGTATAGGCCTAACTAATGTAAGATAGTTTTATATTCTTTTAACATTTGTAAAAGTTCAATTTTTTTAAATCCCAATGTTTTGTTTGATTTTATAATTACTTCATCAATATGAGGATTCCAAGATAACTTATCAATTATCATTATTGCTATAGTTATGCAAATTATTAAGTTATGCAATGAATATTTTTGGGGCGATGAAAAATCTACCCGTTATGTTTTGATAATTTTCCGGTCTGGTGCTTATTTGGTCGTATTACGGTGTGAATGGTTGTAACATGGTTTCTCTTTCTATATACCCTTATACTGACTTTCAGTAAACAAAAACAAATCAGGTCACTGTCATCCATTATTGTAATTAATATACTATGACATATCAATGCTATGATTCGGGCCTTACCGAGTAGATGACTTCAGCCTAATACCGAATACGAGTATTTTCCGAATCTGAATATGCATCGGGAAGTATCGGCAATCTCCGGAATTTCGCTACCATATGCAACCCGTTCTCACCTGAATCAGTTATAGTAGTTAGGGTTAGGACTTGAGCAAAATTGATTTAGCCCGAAATCTGCAGTTTGGAATTGTGTATCTTTGTAACTTTTGACTATTTGTTTTATATATTATTTGTCGAGGCAAAGACTACAATAAGATGGACCGCTTGCTCTATTTTTAGAGTTTATATGTTCTTTTTCCGTGCGTATACAATAACGCTGACTTAAATTACTTCTACGCTCTTACGTTTGCCTAGTTGTTTCCGCTGTATACAACTTTCGATTTTAATTTTCCATTGAGAAAATCATAACGATTAAATAAAACGGAAGTGTAAAGCGCAAAAGGGAATCGGGAATTCCGAAAAGAAGTTATTCAAGTCATCAAATAGCAGAAATACTAAAGCAATCGGTCCATCTTATTCTAGTCTTTGGTTTTGGTCGAGGCAAATACGTATGAAAGAAAAAAACAACAGGGTACATTCGGACGAGGTTAATGCCCAAGGTGAATCAAGGTTAGGCCCTACTTATGATCTCGGAAAAAAAATAAAATAAGTAAAGTTTCCCGTCGTACCAAGTTCATCCATAGGGCAGGTGAAGCAGCGTTCTCCGGTGTCTGTGGCCCCGACATACTAGGGGATTGTGTCACCAGCTGCCTTTACTTTACCCCAACTACGGTCAACTAAGAGCTGGGTGGACTCAAAGACACCGTCCAGACCCGGAAGCAGAACCTAGCGTTCACAGAGTTCGAACCCAGGACCTGTGGTACGCGCTGCCGCTCGGCCACCACGTCTCCTCATATCGCAAAATTTTAAGCAAAAAAAAAAAAAAAAGAGACATCACTTAGTCTACTTGGCAGACACGAGATGTTTAGGATTACAATGACAGATAATGAAAAAAAAAAGTGTCATTGTTGTCAGCGTTGTTCTGTCCACACAATCTCCATTTCGCCAATCCCACGTAAACGAACAAATTAAGACACAACTGATCTACGCCAGGGGTCGGGTTGGCAAACCTTTTCCTAACAGTGTGCCAATCTAGGATTTCTAAATCATTCAGCGTGGCAACAGCCTAAAAGTCAACCTGCTCTATTATACTTTTTAACATTATTTTTATAGGACATTTAAAACTCCGTAGCAAGGCCAAAATCAACGGAGATATATAGAGAAAATCGTTAAAGCTTTTTATATTGACAAGTCTTAATTAGGCGTGGCCTTTTCAAATGGAAGAGATCTTTAACTTCCTGTTCTATTTATACATTTTCAATTATTTTAGGCATTTCCGTAAACAAAAAAGCATGCTTTTGCTGGTGTTTGACAATTGATTTCAACGTCGACGGCCAGTTCTAGTCTTTTAGAAAAATACAAAGGCTACAATATTAGTTATGAGGAATCCGTTTTTAACATCAAAATTGAGTAGGTGATAATTAATATTCAAAGTGTTAGTTGTGTTAAGTTAAATTTAGCTTTGTTTATTAAATAAATTAGTCAAGAGTTGCGTCCTTGGTTATTGAAAAAACTCATAGATTCATACAAATATAAAAGTAAAATTCTTTTGCATCAAGCAGTACGTTTGAGGTTATAAATAGGTGATTCTTCACGCTAGACATTCACAATCCATCGTTTTTATGATGGCGACATCTTTTGGAAATGAAATAACATTTATTCTCCTACATCCTTTGCTACAACCTGTAACGTAGCACACAGACTTGCTTTTTTTTAAAATTAAATGATCGAATAAGACCGGAAATGTTTTTCTTGTCGACCTTTTGTCAATTCAATACATAATAAACGTGTTTGGGATTATCATAATTTTCATTTGCATTTATATCAAATACTATATTTAATTACTATATTTTCACATTTATGGTAATGAAATAAACATTAGTCAATCATTTGGTAGTCTAGCTGAGGATTTAATGCCTACATATATTATTTTGATCTCAGTTTATCTGAGATTTCCTTTATTTTTTATTTTCAAATATGTTTATTCAAGATTTGACATGTACAATCTCATATATTTTACAATGAAGGAAAGAGGATAGAAGAACAGTACATACATAGTTAAGGGAATAGAAGACAAAATAATGTGTTTTGCTATTAAAAAAAAGTATCCCATTATAATTAGTGGAATAGATACGTAGTAATCATACAAGCTGGGTAGTTAATGTAATGTTAAAAATTATACATATAACTAATTTAGTCATAAAATATTTATATAACTTTTAAATACTGTTTACAGTTTTTTATTTTTAAAGTTATACATTTTAAGCCCTTTTTTGTTTCATAAATAAAATAACATATTTTAAATATTTGCGCAAATGAAACGGGTTTATTATCTCCCTTTAATTAAAAACGTTTCCTCATTTGATTCAATAGTTATGTCAAAAAAGTTATGTTTATAAATATTACTTAATTATTATTATGTTATATAAATCCAACGTTATAGTATTTATTATAAGATTTTATTATCAGAGGATTAAAATAATTTACATTAAACAGTTGTAAATAAACATTTCCAGCATTAATTGTTTGTCCATTTAAGAAGTTTATCTTCTAAACATTAATAATTATAGAAATTACATAATATATTAGTGCTTTCAAATAAGTCTCTTATATTTATTAAATTATTTATTTTTTAAATTTGTTTTAGAATTACTTATATTTATGTTTAATTAAATAAAATGAGCATTAAAACTCTTTTAAATGTAATTAGTCTGTATCAGTTAATGAGCGACTAGTCCTTGAATGCTCTTCGCTAATTGTATAATGTCAGATAAATACTTAGTCATTTCTGAGTGGTCAATCGTATGCTTAAAACAATTTGCACGTGCGATAAAATCAGTTCACCAGGATTCGAACATAGGTACTTTTGATACGCCAGTCTAGCGCGCTGCCGCTCGGCCACGATTCCCCCTATGTCTTAGTTGCAGGGCTGATGGCAATGCTTTCGAGAAATAATCGTCTGCAGATCAAGGCTATTGTGGTGTTGGTCAACGTCAAATTCCCTTTCTGCCCATTGAGTATCTATCATATTTAATGGAGGGGGAGGGGGGATACATTTATTTCATTAACGTTTGTAGTGTTCAGTACTAATGTTCTCTCTATCACGTTTGTAGTGTTCAGTACTAATGTTCTCTCTATCACGTTTGTAGTGTTCAGTACTAATGTTCTCTCTATCACGTTTGTAGTGTTCAGTACTAATGTTCTCTCTATCACGTTTGTAGTGTTCAGTACTAATGTTCTCTCTATCACGTTTGTAGTGTTCAGTACTAATGTTCTCTCTATCACGTTTGTAGTGTTCAGTACTAATGTTCTCTCTATCACGTTTGTAGTGTTCAGTACTAATGTTCTCTCTATCACGTTTGTAGTGTTCAGTACTAATGTTCTCTCTATCACGTTTGTAGTGTTCAGTACTAATGTTCTCTCTATCATGTTTGTAGTGTTCAGTACTAATGTTCTCTCTATCTCTCATTTTCAAATTTTGTTTTTCATCTATTTCAATGTTTTTCTTTCAATCACTCCTTTGTTCTTGCTTTTTATCGTGCCTTTGATCTCCTCTTTTCAATAAAACCTTTATATTATATCCTTTTCTTTGTCTCTCTCTCACTCAACCTCTCACTCACTTTCATCTGCTCTCTCTCTCTCTCTGTCTCTCTGTCTCTCTCTCTCTCTCTTGCTTTCATTCTCAGTTTCTGTTTATTTATCTCTGTCTCGCTATTTATGGTAACATCTGCACTTCTCCGTTTCTCTCCATCTCGCTCTCTGTCTCTCAAACTGTCTCTCTATCTATCTATCTACCCCATCTCTCTATCTACCTCCAACTCTCTATCTGTCATGCCTCCACTCACTCCCTCCCCATCCCAGCCTTACTCTCATAAATCTTCAACTTTCCTGCTTATTTGTGGCTCTTATCTTATAAAACGTAAAAACTTGCCCTCAAGAAAAAGCAACACTGTCGTAGTCTGGAATAATCTCCAAATGTGCCACGAGTTACATGCTCCTTGTTTCAAATGTGCAGTGTTGTTCTGACACTTGCTCCTCTGCCAGGCAAAGAGAGAGAGAGAGAGAGAGAGAGAGAGAGAGAGAGAGAGAACTAGAGAGAATGATAAGGAGACTTGACTGTGACTTCTGAAATATACACCTGTGCATGCCCTATCAATTAACGTACGTGGGCGTGACCTCTTTACCTGAGACACTGGCAGTGGCGTTTCCAGATAAATTGTGTGAGGGAAACACAATTGTAACTAACTGAGTCCGCAATGAATCACTTGGAAACTTTGCTAAAAGCACCGAGCATTCACGCCCATTTCGTGGACGTTAACTTTATTTATAATTCTTGTGTTTTGTTTATTGCTAGAAAAAATTCCAGAGGCGTCGTCTTATCTTTTAAAAAGTGGAAATGGGGAGAGGGGGGAGGATAAAGAACACGTACAATAATTATTAACGCCGCCCCTACCCCCAAGAAACACACCGCATTAGGAAAAACAAAAGAATAAACGTCAGAATACAAAAAAGGCGGGCTTTTTCAAGCCTCAGCAACTATCATTGTTGTTGGTTTTTTGTCTATCTAAACTTAGATGTGAAACCATAAGTGTTGGTATTTTTGTAAGCTGTACAATGGAGTGTTTTATAAGTTTTATGATGGAAGTACATTTAAAATTGTTTGGGTTGCAAAGTTGTAGATCTAACTCGATGTACGCAATGTCAGGTTTGACATAGTCATATTCAAAAAAATATACAGAGTGATGTCCTTTTACAAATGCTTTCAAGCTTTGTGTTCTTCGGGACCGGGTTTTCCCGTACTGCGAAATATTATTTAAACTTTAAAAAAATCTATTTTCTGTTGTTTTGTTGTTGTTGTTGTTGTTGTTTTGTATGCTTTTTTTCTTTATCATTGTTTTTATTCTTTTAATAAAACATAGTGTAGTCATGTGTTGACCTTAATTCATGACGCAGAGCATGGACCATTCATTCATTGACCACATGTAGGCTACACTCAACCATCTTGCATAGCTCACTATACTGTTGTAGTCTGTGTTCGGAGTGTGAACACCTTTATGGGCGGCGTTTACCTTGATGATCTTGAGTGTCTCTCTCGGTCTGTCACTATTACTGTCTCTCTCTACCATTCTCTCACAATGCATATCTCCCTCTCTCTCTATTGTCTCTCTGTTTCTAGCTCTTACTCTGTCTCCTACTTTCTATGTGTAACTCGATCGGTCTCTCTCTATATATATATATTTACTACACTTCTCTCTATCTCAAACTCCCACTGATCTCTTTTACTCTTATTCTCTGTCCATCTCTATCTGTGTCCAACTATGTCTCTTATTTCCTCTGTTTCTCACTTTCTCTGTCTCATATTCTCTCTGTCCCTCACTGTCTGCGTCTCTATCTCTCAGGTCTATCAATACTTGGTTGGCTCTTCATCGACTCTAAAAAGATCGAAACAAAATGGCCGACCTATACATCTTCACTTACCTATAAAAGCTAGAAAATTTATTTTTTAAAATCTCTAACAATTTATTTTCTTGAATTATTTATTCGTATTCAAACAAATACCACATCGATTAAATCCTACGTCTGCTGTTAATGAAAAATATTTTTTCTAATTATTTTGTTTCGTTCGCATTTTATAACACGACGTCTTCTCTCGATAAAGCTCCATGTTTTATATCAGTTGTATACACTTGATCTGTGATACCAAAAACATGCAATACTTTTATACAAGCATAGCCTATCTATGTATAGATAAATAAATCAAGAGGTTAAATGCTGACTTTATACAAAATGTTAATGCTCTTCGTCTCCACTGATTTGTCAACACAAATGTTACAGATCCAACTGTTAAAACAATATCATTTGTTTAATATACTTGTATATAGCTCTATTGTAACTACATTGTTATAACGTATTGTATCATAACAAAATGTTAGTTTTCGCCGGCGGAACGGGATACATCGTTCTCGTCACGTGGTGCAGACGTTCTCGCGACGACCTTGTGACTCAAAATGGCCGCCGCTTCCGGTGATGCTACCGGCTCGACTTAAAGGTCAATCAACCACAGCGTGCGCTTCCTTCACCTGGGTTCCTGCTCACCTTCACTCTCTCCCGCCTATCTCTTTGAAGAATTCCCCTCCCCTTCCCCCAATTTTCATCTATATAGGTCTACAATAAAGCCTAAAGCCGCGTCTTAGCGAGAGTGTCATAGGCCCCTCTCTCTGTAGACATTACTCTGTTGATGATGCATTTTACATTTAAGTTTCAATATCTTGTACCGATTTATAATGCTCCTGAAAAACCGAACGAGCCGTAAGGGTGGCCGTGCGACAGTACGTTCGGCTGGTTCAAATTCTGGTGCAGGCTAGGATTTGCTTCACCGGCCCTCTGGATAACCTTCACTCCCCTTCCGCCTATCCCTTTGAATACAACCCCTCCCCTCCCCATACTTACATGATATTAGTTGGAGAAAGTAAAGGCTATTAGGGCGTTGTGCTTGCCACACAATCTCCCTTGTATATCGTGGGCAGTTAAAACAGTTGAACGCTGCATCACAAGCTTATTGGGCCACCCTAAGATAGTTTACTGTTGTTCACTATACAAATATACTGCTTAAATGTTTTCTTCTACTATCGTTATAAATTACCATGACCCCAGAATTCAAATTATTTCATCTATTTTACACACGAACCTGGATGTTTATTTCATGAAATTTTTTAAAATATTAAAACCTTTACCGCAGAGATGTAGGCCTACTACTGCTGGCTATAATTTTAATCTAGGTCATAGCATAGGTCACTCAATTTGTCTATATCGCGATCTGTAATTTTATATTTAGATTTTTCCACCACTTTTTTCCTTCGTTACTGCTCTATTTAATCATTTTCATGCGCTTTGGAGCCCCCCTCCCCCCTCCAAGTGATTCATTAGTAGTTAAATCCTCTATTTCAACAAAAAAACGCACATCGGTATTGGTTTGAATGTTTTTTGGTGAGGTAAGGCGTGTGTTGTAGTTGTGTAGGAATAGTGAGAGGGGTGGGGGGAGGGGCGTGTTGTACTCTGGGTATATATGACAACATTGACACGGGGTCGAAAATCAACAACAGGATTACGTCATAAAGTGTTTGCTATTTTTTTTATTTATTTGTTTGTTGTTCTTGCTATTTTTTGTTATGGTTCTGTTTATTGCTAGCGGTTGCGAAAGCGAACAAGACATCGGGTGCCGCCCCTGGTGCTATATATCTTTGTTGTGTTAGTTTGCTTTGATAATACTATGAGCATGTCGACGCCCAAATTATGTCAGCCAAAAAACACAACGTGGACATCTCTTAACGGTATACACGCCTTTTCTCTTTTTATCTTATATATTACAGACGCTCCTTCTATAAAAAATATTATTGCTTCCTACGCTCATCTGTGGTCCGAGTTTTGCATCTTTATCAATGTTTTAAATGATGTTAAGTTACTGGTTTTCCTGCTTTGTTCAGGTAACCCATTCCATGCCCGAATGGCAACCCCACGTAAACGAACAAATTAACACAGAAATGATATACGCAAGAGGTCGGTAACCTTTTCCTAACAGTGTGCCAATCTAGGATTTCTAAATCATTCGCCGTGCCAACAGCCTAAAAGTCAACCTGATCTATTATACTTTTTAACATTATTTTTATAGGGCAATTAAAACTCCGTAGCTAGGCCAAGACTAAAGGGGATATAATATAGATAAAATCGTTAAAACCTTTTTATATTCAATACAAAATAAACGTGTTTTATCATCATTTTTTTTTTGCATTTATATCAAATACAATATTTTATTACTAAACTTTCACATTTATGATAATTATTCATCGTCTAGAGTCTGAAAACATCGTAATGCGGAATAGATACGTAGTAATCATACAAACTGGGTAGTTATTGAAATGTTTGTAATTATACATATAACTTATTTAGTCATATAATGTTTATAAAGTTTTCAAATACTTTTTACAGTTATCTTTTTAAAGTTATAAATTGTAAGCCCCCTTTTTTATATAAAAAAAGAAACATATTAGAAATATTTGCGCAAATAAAACGGACTTATTATCTCCCTTTAATTAAAAAAAAACTTTTCCACTTTTGATTCAATAGTGATGCCAAACAAGTTACTTTTCGTAATATAACAAATATTACTGACTAATTATTATTATGTTATATTAATCCAACATTATAGTATTCATTACAAGATTTAATTAAAAAAGAATTAAAATAATTTACGTTAAACAGTTGTAAATAAACAATTCCTGCATTAATTGTTTGTCCATTTAAAGAGTTTATATTTTAAACATTAATAATTATAGAAATTACATAATACATAATTAAGTCTCTTATGTTTATTAAATTAATATAAATTAAAAAAAATTGAAATTTCTTATATTTATAACTATATATTATATTGTTTCATATTTTACTTTTGCGACATCGCTTCTGGCATGTGTCCTCGCTAGCTGAGTGGTTAATGTATCTGACTGCCAAATTATTATTACTCCCTATTATTCCATTATAATTACTTTTTTTTTTTAAACATTGTTAATAATTTCAGGATTTAAAGCTTTTCTCAAATGTTTTCGGTAAATAAAATCTAATAATTATATTTTAGACGCATGTGGGAGACTGTTGATCGAGTGTCATCCACAGCCGCCACATGCCAGGCATAGTCCTAACTCTTTGTCATCCACAGCCGCCACAGGCCAGACATAGTCCTAACTCTTTGTCATCCACAGCCGCCACATGCCAGGCATAGTCCTAACTCTTTGTCATCCACAGCCGCCACAGGCCAGACATAGTCCTAACTTTTAGTTAATAAAAAGACATGTGTTTTTTTTTTCAATTACAATATTTATTTTCAATTACTTTCTTAAATGTTATGTAATAATAATTATGTATTTTAAAATTATTAGGCCTAAAGCTTTCTGTTCATTGTAGCTTACAAAATCTTTTGTGATCCGTAGCTAAAGGCCTATGTAATTCTTTCCACTGGCGAGTCCGGGCAATTTAGCTTTTTGTTAAAAGAAAGACTATCTTTAACCCGATTACAATATTTATTTTAAATTACTTTCCTAAATATTTTCAGTAAATAATAGTAATATTTTTTTAGAATTACTTAATCTACATCTATAACTTTCTGCTCGTTGTATCTTATAAACATTTTATCTGTAGCTTATACGGGCTTTTTTAAAATTTCCCCCCCCCCCCCCCCCCGGACAACGTCGGGAAATTACGCTTGTTTTATATATAACAAAATATAGACTATTAAACAAAAACTATAACAATATGGGGAACATAAAATAATAATGGGGTCCAAAAATAATTTGCTAAATATAAATATATTAGAAATATAACAATACAGGAAAATATTACACTATAAGAGAAATGCAATTATAAAGAACATATAACATTTTAAACATCTCATGCACAAGTACATAATTTAAGATTAAACTGCCCCCATTAAGCTTGCACTGTTTCAACTAGAGGCCGACCGAAATTCGGTTTCCGTGCCAAAAATAGGCAAAAGGCCTCTTTCGGCATAGTTTCGGTTTCGGCCGAATCCCCAAAAATGTTTTTTTTTTTGGTTTTGATCGAAACTGATATTGACTTTCGGTCATCAGCCGAATATGTATTTTAACTTTTAAAATGCAGACTACAACGCTAGTGGTGCATCTATTACTCTGCTTATTGATAATTTCATTTAGTTAAAGTGTTGCGAATTAATCTGTGTGGCGTAGAAAAGTGAAGTCAATAATAAACGAACTATTTAATCACCCCAAAGAATCTTGAAAAATGTAGTATGGGATTACTTCACAAAAATCGATTCTGATACAAGCAAGGCGCAGGGCAAAGAATGCAAAAAAATGCCTTTTAGGTTATTACATCTTGAAGAGTATTCAATTTTGAATAAAATTATATATAATACATCTATATACACCTATATATTACATGTTCTATGGTTTACTTACATAGAATACCCATATTTGGCGATTTCAGTTTATCTTTCGGTTTTCGGTTTCGACCGAATGAATAGTGAAACTGTTGGTTTCGGCCGAAAGTCAATTTATAACTTTCGGTATGGTTTCGTTTTCGAACGATAGATAAATAGATATACATCAAAATAAGTAAATAGATACAGAATGAACATATACTTAGAGGACAGTTACATATAAGTCTGGATAGATAGATAGATAGATAGATAGATAGATAGATAGATAGATAGATAGATAGATAGATAGATAGATAGATAGATAGATAGATAGATAAATAAATAAGTGCATACATAAAAATACAGATAGATCAATTGATAAATAGAAAAATAGATGTAAAGTTACGTAGGTAGGTAAATATATGATATACAGATAGATAGATAGATAAATAGACAGATTTCAGACTTTTTTGTTTTAAAATGTGTAGAGTCACGCGCATAGAAATACCCTCACCTCTCACACCTGTACCTGGCAGACATTTGCAACAGACAGACAGGCGGACAGGTAGGCAGACCAGCCTCCCAGTGAAAGTTTAAGCACCAATTATGATTACATCAGCATGTCTTCTTCGACTCTCGCTTCTGTCATTCCAAGAGTGGTATAAAGAAACGCGCCCACCTGACGCCCGTGGTGTCCTTATAAGGGAGGCTCTGTGATCAGGGTACCATCGCATGGGTGAAACACTGGGCGCTGGTGATTTTATGAGTCATCAAACCTACTTGATATTGGTTGCGGTCAGTTGGGCGTTGTGCTGGCCACACAACTCCTTTAGTATGCCGTGGCAAAGGAAACATGTGAACGCTGCTTCATCAGGTCTATGAATCAAATTGATCATACGTGGTTACTTATTACACCCGTGGGCACATTATGGCCATATAAAAGAGCGAGATCAAAAATAGTTGAATTACAACCCGTCCTTTATTCACACGCTTGCATATAAGCAGTCTGCACATGCGTAAACCCTATCATCTCATTGAGTAAAAATAGACAATCTAAGAGCAACTGCCTCCACGGTACTAACGGTTTGTCCTTTTTCGTCATTCTTCCTTTGTATTTTCCTTACAGTTTATATGTACTTGCATAATTTGGGGCCTCTTTGTATTTATTTTTAAATCAACAAATGTAATAGAATACATTATATAATACACGAAATATTTTATGAGAAATTTGAAATCATTGTACATAACATTTTCCCCGATCCATAAAATGGTACAGGCGTCTATAGCGAACATACAAACATAATACTGGAAATATTATAAATAGGAATTATTATATATATCGAGAGACATTAGCGTGAGTTTGTTTATATATGTTTGTCCTCTATAGTCTCACTGGCCTTTTAACGGGTCAAAAGTTATATAATTAGTTATATAATTAAGTGACACTTTGTCATCTGTTTATAATAATAATTGTTGTTTGTGATGTTTTTTATTTTATGTTTAGTTAAATTGTGGACTCTTTCCTCGGTCCTAACGGGGTCTCCACAGTATTATGAAGAAGAAGAAGTAAATTGGAAACGTCCTCTCAAACGTTTATTATATCAACTATAATGCTTACTTCGAACATTTTTTTTAAAATAAACGTATAACTAATTATGTTAATGTTATAAACTGGAGCGCCATTTACAGACTAATCAGAGTGATGTCCCTTTGAAAATGCTTTCAAATTATGTGTAGTTTGGTCCTACCTGGTTTTCCCTTGCTGCGAAAGATATTTTTTTTTTTGCGTATGGTTTCGTATTTTTAAAAAAAATACTTTTGTATTGCTTTTATTCTTCTAACAAAACATATTGTAGTCATTCGTGTCCCCGTCATTTTGACGGACAAAACGACTAGTATATGTAGATTTACATTGATAAAAGAATGATTACCAGATCTGGTAGGAGCTGTCATTGTGGGAGACATTTAGAGTTAGTTATTTTTGGCCCCCTGCCGCGGGGCCGTATCAACAATGGGAATAGCTGCAGCCTCCTCTAGAACTCTGGAACTCTAGAAGAACACGAGCTCAATGATTCCCCCACCTGGCCCCTTGTTTAGTGATCTATCGAGGAGGTAAGGGGTAGGTAATCTCGGGTGTCTGGTCGGTACATATGGCGTCAGTAGTGCGACAAGATGGCCTCCCCTGGTTCTGTGATATAATACCATGGGAGATAAACGCTGAACTGTTTAGCTCTAAATGTTTTTTTTTTTTAATTGGAATTAATATCAAGGTGGCTTAGTAGCATAGTCTGTAGACTTTGTAGTCTTAATGCCCTCTCGCTCTCTCTCTCTCTCTCTCTCCCTCTCTCTCTCTCTATCTCTCTCCCTCTCTCTCTATCTATCTCTTTCTCTTCATTTCTCCCTCGCCCCCCCCCCATATCTCCCTTTATCTATCTCTTAGCATTTCTGTTAAATAGTCTAATCATCTAATGCCTGGCCTATTAGCCTTTAATTTTAATCTACCCACTGATCTATCTAACCCTCCTTGTATCTAATTATCTATCTATCCGTCTATCCATCTATCTATATATCATATATCTATTTGTCTATTTATCTATTTGTCTATTTATCTATCTGTCTTTGTATCTATCTGTATATTTATCCATATGTCACTTATCTATATGTCTATTATCTATCTATATATTATCGATCTATCCGTTTATCTGTCTGTCTATTTATCTATCTATTTATCGATCTATATATCTATCTATCTAAATTTCTATGTACCTTTCTATCCATCTTCCTACATTCCCAGTTATAGGCTATATATCAATATTAAACCGTCTATCTAGCTATCAAATTATACAGCCATCTACTTCTCCACGTATAAGTCTATTTATTTATATGTCTATACTACCAGTACCGGTCTGTGTGTCTATCTATTTGTCTATCTATGTATCCCTATTTTTATCGAACTATCTACCTAATCGCCTATCTATTCGCCCATCTATCTATGTTACCTGTCTGACGATTGATCTATATAGGCCACTATTCTTCATTTTCTATTTGTACATTTTTTTAATTCATATTTTTTTTCTTGTATGTAACTGACGTATCAATAGAATTGCCTGTCTATCTACTAATCTATCTCTAATCTATCTGTCTAAGTATTTACTGTTCAATTAAACTCTTACCCGTTTCCTAACAGTACTACTTCCACATTACAGTCTAACATAAAACATACCGTACATAATGTAATATTTCCCAAAAATCAACCATTATTAACACAATTCTGAGTTGACAACCTTTTTTTTTATAGTATTTGTTTGTTATAGTATTGATTCTACTTAAGTACTGCCGAATGGTAGGAAAGTGTATGTGTGGTAGGGGGTCCGGGGGGGGGGGGGGTGACTTACCTGTTTAAATGGCAATGTCAGAAAAGAAAATATTCGCCAGAGACGTAGAAGTAGGTCATACGGGGTCATGTCAGATCTGTACACATAGATCCTCACTACACGTGAGAGGCTGCTCAGATGAAGTCTATTTTTAGCATTTTGCAAAAAATGTTGTTTCGGGCATAAAAGTTGAAAAAAAAATTCTGGCAGTGTGCGGGAATTATGCGATGATCTGTAGAGGCATCTGGCAGAGATAGATGGATAGATTATGGAGACAGATACATAGATAGACAGACTGAAAGATAGAAAAAGTAAATGGTTCTGGCTCATAAATATATTAAACAAAAATAGAAATGTATAAATAGAGAGAAAAATAATTAACTAATTTGATTGATAGATATATGAAGATAGAACTACACAAAGAAGTCAGAAGAACAGATGGATAGATAGATACATATATACATAGATAGATAGATAGATAGATAGATAGATAGATACATACATACATAGATAGATAGATAGATAGATAGATAGATACATAGATATATAGATAGATAGATAGATACATACATACATACATAGATAGATAGATATATAGATAGATAGATAGATAGATAGATAGATAGATAGATAGATAGATAGATAGATACATACATACATAGATAGATAGATAGATAGATACATACATACATAGATAGATAGATAGATAGATAGATAGATAGATAGATAGATATATAGATAGATAGATAGATAGATAGATAGATACATGGATAGATAGATACATGGATAGATAGATGCATAGATATATAGATACATAGATAGATAGATAGATAGATAGATAGATAGATAGATAGATAGATAGATAGATAGATAGATAGATAGATAGATAGATAGATAGATAGATAGATAGATAGATAGATAGATAAACATATGACAATTACATAAAGCATAGTCAGACAGATGGGCAACTATTAATACTTTAGTATGTACCGTAGGAATCTGGCCCCCTCCCTATATAACTACTCTCGTAAATTAACCCACAATTCCGCCGCCCCCCCCCCACCGTCCACACCATAAAAAAAAAAGTCAAAAGTCAGCCATAAAATAGTATGGGGTCCCTCATCCGCACGTGAAACCTCGTAACCGCAGCACGCGCAGACACGGGCTCAGTGTGTTCCCATACTCTGCTCACACACACGCCCTTTTCATCACATCCCTACCCCAACCCCCCTCTCTGTCTTTACTACGGAACATGCTTCCCATATCCCCCCACCCTCCATCTCTTTATTTCATTTAAATTGTAAGAATCAATTACAGTGAGTTATCCACTCTCCCCCCCCCCTCCTCCTTTTGTTAAGCACACATAAAACAGAAGTGAACTTTGACCTTACACACACGTATGGAGTAACCTTTTTTATATCTTTTTTCTTTTTAAACATTGGAAGACCTGTGTTTACATTTTTCGTGTGTTTAGGGAGAGAGGGCGAGGGAGTGAGAGAGAGAGAAAGAGTAGGAGGGAGAGAGAAGGAGGGAAAGAGAGAGAAAGAGAGAAAAAAAGAAATGAAATGGCTCATTTAAAGGATTAGTTCTTTTCGATTCTTTAATTCTCTAATTTCGCTAAGTTGGTATGTTAGAGAGACGCAAGGGCTTGATAACAGATTCTCGAAAAATTAGATAACTTTAGTATTAGTGTGTTTAGATATCTCTACTATAAAGTTGTGATTATTCTCATAAGGAATATTAAAGGTAAATACATGCATCTATAATGTTTTATTTCGAATATTCCTTGTTTTTATCATATTTAAAACAGTTTTAATTGAAATATTTTATAGTTTTGAAATTACGGACATGTTGATTTTTTTTTTAAAGTATATGGAATAGATTACAACTAAAAGAGCCTAAATTTCTACCAAATAGTTGTTACTTTTAAGATTTTAACATAAATAATAATTTATAAGTTATATTTTAAACGTTTTTTTTTTAAATATACATACGCCGTCAGCAGTTTGTAAAATAATAGGTTGTCTGTCCATTAATACTGACATACGAAAGTGATATGTATATAACAAAATGATATTTTTTTAAAGAAAGATTAGAAAACGATAAAAAAAATTGCTTAAAACAGAATCGTGTAAAATGTGGACCACGGACCACAACACTATGACCACCAAGCCTTTAATTGTGACCCACACGGAGCTTTTAACAGCATTTTTATTTTTTATTTTTAAATTTTTATTAATAAGTATGTTATGCCCCATTTAGTTCTATCAAATTTCTTATAGACTCTAATTGACTATATCTACTGCCCGTTGATAAACTAATCAGCATACCCACTGGCGTAGAGATTATAATTAAAGCGGCACATAATTTTTTTATAGCCGACGGAATTATTGAAAGTATGTATAATATATCTATGACGTGTAATGTGTACGAATCGTTTGTCTGAAATTATTAACGCCTTGTTGTTGGGTTTGGTTGGTTGGTGTTAAAAGCCCCCCCCCTCTCCACAGTTTCTCACCTACTCCTATGTTCCAGTTTACATGGTTGAATACTTCTAGACCTGTTGAACTTTGACCTAGTTAAGATAATATTATAGAATACCTTTTTAATACAAAGTTATATTATCTAGTAATAATAGGCCTACAAACTATATTTGATTACAGTTAAACTATAAATTTGTAATTTAATTTTGTACGAATAATTTATTGGGCGATTTTTGTATTAATGTCTTTGTATTGGGCCCTGCTAATATTATATTTCAAGCAATAGAACACTATATACTATATACATTATGACATCTCATGTGTTCGAGTTTTTGTTTTGCATCTTTGAAGTATATTTTTGTTTAAATATTTGAAATGTATTCACTTCCGGAGATAATAGTAACATTGTCGTTGATCGCAATTAATTTTATAAGAGTATATAGAGCGATTGCAATCACGTGACAAAAAGCGCGTGCTGTTTGTTTACTTTGTCTAGTGGTGATAAATGGCAGCCGTATTACTATATCCTTTCAGACGGTTTTATTTTTAAATGTGATCATTTTAACAATATAACGTATAACATATAAAACACTGTCAAGCGATGTAAATTGACATTCAAAGCTCAAATTAAAACCATTTAAAATCAATGGAAAAGGTTCCGTAAGTGCCGAATATTTAATTTAAGATGTCGATTGTCGAAAGTTAGCTATTACTTACTATCTAAAAGTTAGTAAAAGTAAGGCATAAAGCAAAATGTAGATCTAGGCCTTCAAAGTTTCAAAAAAGCTATTGAAAAACAATATATAAGCCTAAGATGGTGTTTATTTCGTGGACGGACTACTAAGGACTAATATCACAGTTAAATATTAAGATTTAAATATTAAGATTAAAATGCACAATGTTTATTCCTTATTAATGCCATTATCACCAAGATGGCTGCTAATATTTACACAATTACGTCACTAAAAAACCTAAGCCACGCCTATTGCAATCGCTCTATTGAAAGTTTTAATCTGGGCTATATTTACCAATTTGTGTACATACTTATCGAAATATATACAGCTACGGGAAATTCCCGTACCGAAAAGACCTACTTGTGTTAAAACAAATTTTAAAACCACTCGACGCTCATTTCGTTTCTTATAACCGCATCAGTGCATTTTTCTGATAAGGACAACGTGTGTATTTAATTATAGCATATAGTTTTATATATAACTACGGGAAATTCCCGTTCCGTGATATTTACCCTTCTCTAGTTTATCATATAGTTTACATGTAAAAAAAAATTAGCTTCGATATGCCAATGTGTTTATGTGGATTTTTCTGATCAGTAAATTAAAAGAACGTTTCAACACTCGTTGACCAACCATGGGAGATGCAAGAATTCGTTCAGACTCAATTACAGCCAGTCTGATGTCTGCA
The DNA here is from genome assembly GCA_949126835.1 of Anisus vortex. Lineage (NCBI taxonomy): Eukaryota > Metazoa > Mollusca > Gastropoda > Planorbidae > Anisus > Anisus vortex. The sequence goes on along the minus strand of OX421506.1, from coordinate 18,555,392 downwards.
TATCTTCATCATTGTTCTTACTCAATACGTATATTCTCATTCAAAATGGAGTAAACAATCAAAACATATTGAAATGGATGAACAAAAACTGTAATTTTTTTAAACATATTATTTCTGATAGGACTTTCTTTTCTTTTTTCTTATATTTCTACTTTAAGTTTAGTGGACATAGTTATTTATTTAGTTTTATGGAGTTTTAGTTTGGAAACTTTAGAAGTACTTTGAAACAGAAATAAATTTGAGACAAATTTGTTGAATTGTGTGGACTAATTTGTGTTGGATATATATAGATCAACTCAAGATCGAATCACATTGTCTACGTGAGCAGTACAGTTCATCATGTCCCTCGTGCAATGCTAAAATTGTCTACGTGAGCAGTACAGTTCATCATGTCCCTCGTGCAATGCTAAAATTTGTCACGACCAAACCACCTAGAGGTCGATCTTCTAGCGGATCCGGAACCCCAGACCGCGACTTGGTTCACCGGCCCTCCAGAGAGACGTCCCCGTCGTCCACGGCCTTGAGGAGCCACCACTCCTCCCCGAGGGGCATCAGAAAGCACCACTCTTTCTCCCACCAACACTCCTCGGACCACAAGCCCGCCGCGCCCCCGGCTTCCTTCCGTGCGAGCCCGCATCTTTCCCGGAGCTACTCTACCCGCGAGGGCGCCGATCTTCACAGGACGTACCAGGCGCCGCCGGAGTTCAGAACCCAGCCCGCGTCGTCGCTTCAGCAACAATCGACACCGCTAAAGTCCCAACCTTTGCAACAGCAGTTCAGACAGCATCTTCATCCTTCCATCTTTTCTGGCACCAAATACGCTTACCAGCAGTCGCCCAGTGATTCCGCCACCCATTACGCCACCTTACAATTTCCAGAACGCGGCGCCCAGAGTTCCGCGACCAAAGAAAATAGATTTCCCCTGGAGGTCGAAGGGCTTTACACATCTCAGAAAGAGACTTCTTCGCAGCACGTGTCGTTTGACGCCGCCCTCGATTTCCAAACGCCTGGAGAAAAACTGGGGGGCCCCTATGTCAGCACGCCCTCCACGCGGAGCGCAGAAGAGCCCCAGCGCCCTAGCCAGAGAAAGCAAGCGGTGAACTTGGCGTACAGCGAGAGCACTACCCCGAGGTCGTATTCTCACCAGGCAACGTTTGTGCCACGAGCGCCCCAGCAGGGGGCGTTGTCGCACCAAGAGAGACCAAGAGGTGCCCGCCTTGTCAGTGGCGTAAGTTACTGGGGTCAGCATCAGCATACGCCACCGGAGTCGTACGGTAACGTGGAGTCGTTTCCCAGGTCCCCGGCAACAAGCCGACGGCTCGATCTGTCGCCGCAGTCCGCCCTTGACGCTAGAGGCCAACCAAGAAGCACCCATTCAACCGGACAACAAGTAGGTTATCATGACCTTCACTAAACCATGCATGAGTCGCTGTTTAACTCACGTCACATGACATTTAAATGACTAGTGACTCACAGACCAATTCTCTCTATTTCCCCCCTCCCTCAAACTTTCTCTCTCTCTCTCTCTCTCGCTCTCTCTTTTATTCGTTCTTTCTCCTCCGCCTCTTTTAGTGCCTTTCTTTGTTCTATTTAAAATCTCTCTTACTCTGGCTGTCTCAGTCTAAACTTACTTTCACTCTCTCTTTCATTCGCATTTGTGTATTTTTCTCATTTTCTTTCTTTCTCTTTATCAAGCACCCTCTCTCTCTCTCTCTCTCTCCTAATTTTAACATTCTAAGCTCTGATTCACTTTCATTCTTCTTCCAATTTCTCCTTCTTATCTCGCCTGTCCACCTCTAAACCCCCCTACTCCTGTGTATACCCAACAATTTCGACATTTCTCATATAATCATCCCCACGCATGTTCTCTAGATCTCTCTATAAATAACCTCTTCTAAAAATAGCACTATTGTTTTTTACTAAATCATTTTTCTAGTGTATTTTGTGTATTTTAAATTCCAAAATCTATGTTTTGTTTGTTTTTATTTAAATAGTTTCGTATACGATTTCCAGTTTAGTAGCCTTAATATTATAAATAATACAGTCAGGTTTTTGTGTATATTATAAAGTAAACAATGTATCGAGACACACACACACACACACACACACACACACACACACAAACACACACACCGACACAGCACGACTTATTGTTAGTGTCATGTCACTGACCTTTTATGCTCATTATTTGATTAAACAATGCCATAAATTACACTTCATTACATACCCTCCCCCAAAAATCTCTATTATGTCTGTGTTATTATTATCCCATAGAGAATACCACTTGTCGTACACCACATTGTATGTGTCAAACGTACACAACAACCACTTGTATACAGATTCAAAGCATTCGTTGTGCGTATCCTAATTACAGCTAAACTGTACCCTATTGACCAGAACTAATGTCTATCTCATTCTCATATTTCACTTTATGTAAACTAGCAATTATATGTAATTGAACAAACTAAATAGAACTAAATTTGCCAAACTGCTTCATCTTTGTTATTTATAACGGTAATGATGTAACGATGACCCGATTTGATGTAAGCAATGTCGTATATTGTTTACCCCATATGTCGTGAAACTAGGGTATGCCGGTTTACCATAACAAAAAAACATTTAATTTAAAGCAATGGTTGGCGGTTTACCATTGTCTCCCAAGATCTGTCTGTTGCTTGTTTTTGTTTTTTTTGTTATTTGTTTGTTTGTTGTTGTTTTTTTTGTAGGGGGGTAACCATGTAACGCCATAATTAACTGGTATGTCATTAACTAAAGTCATCACAAGCAAGCGCCTGGCACCGACTCTATATGATTATAGAAGTGATATAATGGTGTTTGTCTCTTTGCCTTGCAGGATGACAGAACTTGAATTTTTTTAATTGTGTATACATTCAATTATAAAACAAAACAACATACTCATAGTGTACATATTCACACACAATAAATAACAGACAGACCAACACATACAAGCATACGAGCTAATACACTGGCTAACTTACAGTGTTACACCCATACAATTAAAAACCAAGTAACCAGGCCAGAAATCTACCAGAACTAATTTGTTTAACAACCTCCGTCCCGTTAGACCTGGCAGTTTCCAGACTCAACACGTTCTCCCTCCACTAGTATACACCTCTGTCAACCAACCATTAGCACCTTTCTTGCTTTCCTTTCTTTTTTCAAAACCTTCCTGTTGGATTCTAACGCAGCCAAAAATGTGAAAGTCAACCTATTTTCTATCATTTAAAACTGAGTTTTCCCCAAGCTTTTTTTGCCTGGTAACGCTAGAAGAACTTCTTCTTTGGCGATACTCCATAATTCATTTTACAAAAAAAATTTAAACGAAAGACATAGCTATGATGTTTGAATCAACGGCAAGTAACTATTATATCTTGGTCTATCATCAGTTTTACACTTTTCTGATCGTAAAAATCGACAAAGTCACACAATGGAAACCTACACCGAAAATTCGGTCGGCTAAAACTGTTTTTTAATTTAACAAATCTCGCAGAACAATTTGACATTTCCTCATGGAATCCTCAAAGTTCCGTAAAAAACTTTCCATTGATCGGAATCACTGATTTAAATCAAAATCTGAAGATGTATCACCATCTGGCGTTGCTCTTCACGGCTTAGTCTAAATATCAGTTCGGTGTAATCTAAATTAGAGCAAAAACAGTTTCTGCAGTGTTCTTTATATAACTCGGTCGGTGTCTTTTGTTTATCTAGTTCAAGTTGGGAGAAAGGTAAAAATGAACCAGAGAGAGAAACAACATGCTTGAGTTACGTAATTCTCCTGCAGATTACACTGCCGCTTTGTGCTGATTGGATCATCTGCTTAGAAAAACTGTCTATTCTCGACTGTCGCTATTTTAATGCTTACAATGCATGTTTTTGTTTTAATCTATAAATCTCTTTCCATGTATTACATATGTTATTTTAGTGTAAAGTAAATTGATCATAAGGTCGGTGAAGCAGCGTTCACCAGTTTCTGTGGCCAGGGGATTGTTTGGCCAGCATAATGCACAGCCGCCTTTACTTTACCCCAACTAGAGTCAGGTAGGCTACCCATCCGAGCTGGGTAGACTCAGTGACACTCTCCAGACCCGGGAAAAAAATCCTAGCCTGCACCAGAATTCGAACCCAGGACCTTCAGTACTTTATTGTGTTATATAGGGTATATTTGTGTTTATATATGGTTTTCCATGCGCCTAGGTATGTTTCTTTATATATCTATATATATATATATAAAGATCGTGTTTGTGTCCCCACGGATCCCCATTGGTCAATTTGAAAACACGTGTGTTTGTGTCACTGACATATTTAGGCCTAGGCCTATTTAATGTCTAATAATTGTTCACATCGGACACGTTTCTTCGCTAGCTCAGCGGTTAACGTAGCGGACTGCTATGCGCGCGATCCGCTTTCGATTCTCCAGTTAGACTATAGGCCTACCTTTTTTTCTACAATTTTTTTTCAAACTTTTAAAAACAAAAGACATTGTAAATCTACGGGCAATTTAGATTTTTGTTAAATAAAAACACTTGCCTATTTTTTTACCCGATTACAATATTTATTTTAAATTACTTTCCTAAAAGTCTTCAGTAAAAAAATAATAATTTAAATATTAGATTTATAGCTTTCTTTTAATTGTAGTTTATAAAATACAGTCCTTTTTTTTTCACCCGGGCTATGTAGCTTGTATATATATATATATAAAGTTGTAGGTGTGTATCAATTTCATTGCCGAATGGTCAATATAAAGACACGGGGCATTATTTAACGCTTTAACTTTCTCGTTTTTTTTTGTGTGTTTAAAAACACCTTAGTATAATGGTTAGATTTCCCGCCTGGGGTCGAGTCTCCTTAGTGTTGTATACTTTGCCTTCATTTTTCTGTAAACAAAAACTGAAGGCTAATTGTTACCTCGTGCAAAGTCGGGCAAATTATCTCATAAATAATATATATATGTATTAAGCACGACCTGACAATAATATATAAATGTGTCTGTGTATATACTACGTGCTGTGTCTGAGTTAGTGTGTATGTCTGTCTATATATAATATGTGTGTACATTTATGAGTGTATATTGAGTTTTTTATTTATGTTTATGTGTCTGTGAGAGAAAGATGAGATTGCATAGTGAAGGCATACAGTATTGTTATGTAAACATGCAGAAACACATTTTGTCAACAAAAGCTGTATTATTGTTATAGCTTACTGTTTACTTTGCTCCCTTCAACTGTGGAAACTGGCCCCCACCCTCCCACAAACCCACCCGCTCCCAAGAAGAACACACAACTGGGGTTTCAGTTTAACCCCCTCTAGCTGTGAAAATTAAAGCATTTATAACGGAAGCAAAGGAAAAAATGTGAACAAACCATTAGGTTAATGTAGAAAGACGATAAACAGGTTGACGTTTTCAAGAATGAAATAGATCAAGGTGCTGCAGCCATATATCGATTGACTTCTTGGGTTCAACTCTTAATTTTTACAAAAATTCGAATTCCCGATTTTGTTTGATCAACTGTCTTGGAAAATTTCGGGGCTCTTTCTATAAGCCTCTTATTTCTAGAATTCAGGTGAATTTCTATTCTAAATTTCTTCTGAAGTCCTTATTAGATATTCCATAAATGTTAGCATCTGTTAACTTTCACCTGTCAACAATTTTATGGAACGAAATGAACTCTTAGTTTTTGTGTTAAGTTTTTTTTAAAACTTTTTTTACGTGTTGCAACGAAACCGGAAGTTTAGCTTGACGTCTCTGTGTGGGTTTCTGGTTTAGGTGTACTTTTAGTTTCTGTGTGTGTGCACTGATATGATAACTTTATAATTAGTTGCTGGTGCTGATAAAATGGTAAATTACACCGACAGATGTACAGCCACGTCACGCAAACGAGAGATAGAAACCAACAAACATTGCCTCACGAACAGACACACCGAAACACGCAACAGTGGACACACACTTATAAAGGACAGACCAACATACGTACAAGCAGACATAACTATACAACACATAATATAATGGATCATAAATACGTTTAAAGTGAAGTCATCCCTGGTCGGTGAAACCAACGTTCACCAGTTACTGTGGCCACGATATACTCGGAAATTGTGTGGCCAGCACATCGCAATACCCAGCCGCCACAGCTTTGCCCCAGCTTTTGTTAGGTACGCATAAGAGCTAAGTAGACTCCAAACCCGAGAAACAAATCATAGGTTATCTTATCTTATACATTACAGCTTATCTTATACATTACAGCTTTCACCAGGAATGGAACCCAGGACCTTCGGAAAGCCAACAGAACGCGATGGGACATGCAAATACACGCGCATACATGATACAGTACAAAAAAGAAACTCACATTTCGGAATACAACAGCACACATAAATAGCCTAGAGAAAGAACAAACATAGAACACATACGCTTACATAAGTCTAACCATACAATACTTAAATAAAGACATCTAATCATATAAACAATATAGATCTACAGGTGAACAAAGCACACAGACATAAAATCAAGCCATTAAAAACTTGTTATAGAATGAAAACAGCGAAAAAATAGAAGGTTGCAACCAAAAAAGATAATAAGATGGACCGCTTGCTCTATCTTTAGAGCTTGTATGTTCTTTTTTTCCGTGAGGCTGTCTTAAATTATGTCTACGCTCCTACGATGGCATTAAATGTTTCCGCTGTATACAACTTTCGATTTTAATCTTAATTATCCATTCAGAAAATCATAGCGAATTACTCGACCAAAAGTTTAGAGGACGTAGTGCGATAGGAAATTCCGAAATTAAGTGTTTCAAGTTATCAGATAGCAGAAATATCAAAGCAAGCGAGCCATCTTATTATAGTCTTTGTTACATTCTACTTGTATAATTCTACTTGTATGAATCAAACCTTTCTATTTAACAAGGAAGAAATTGTGAAGTTGTTTCCGAAAAAAAAAAGCATATCTTTTAAAAAAAAAAATTAATAGATTATTATTGAATTTATTTGCAGCTTTCTAAATTATTTTTTTTAAAATAATAATAACCTTATCTACTATATTTTTTTTTCTAAGTAATAAGTAACGGAGTCTACCTCGTTTTCGTTACATGCTTTGATGTTAGTTTTTTTAAAGTGAAGTGATAACTTGAAACTGTTTATGTTGATTATCACGCATTATGCTAGACTTTTCTTGTTTTGTTTATACAATTTTAAACAGAAGAAGCGGAAGAGAAATTATTTAATATTCACATCTTATTAAGAAATCTTAGCTGGTTATAGACTATATAATAGTATTTCCTATACTTCGCTTATATTTACACTTATCAAACTTGACATTTGGTTTGTAGAATTTAAAGTGTCTCGTTCCGTCCATACAATCCCTTGGTACGTACACGAAATATGTGCACTTGCCTTCATATGTAAGGAGGTTTAACCTGTCTCACAAATGTGGTAGAAACCTAATTCCTTTGCAACGATCCGTTGTCTTCAATGAGCCGATGAGCCACTAAAAGTCACAGTGCACCGCTAACCATCAATCAGGACTTGTACCTTCCAGGATGTTTCTCAAATCTTTCCTTTGTATTCCGTTTAGAAATGCTTTTTTTTTGTGCTTTAAAATGTACAATTCATTTTGAACAATCCTTTACTTTAGCAGAACCGTATACATTTATATATAGCTACTGAAAGAATTGAGCTAACTCGTATCAGGGAACCTATTTTAGCCGGGTAAACTCTTGGACTCCACAGATAAAGCATTTAGTTCACAGAACCGATTCCATATAGGGAGATAATTTTAGAGTAGGGGTCGGCAACCTATAGAACGCGTGCCACAGTCTGGCAGGCAGAGCGATTTTTCATTGGCATTCAAAAGACCTCCAAAAAGGCAATTCAAGTACCTTCTACAAGAAATTTAGTGCCATAGGAGGAGTGCCTTTTTAAGCTCTTGGCACGCTGAATGAATTAGAAATCCTACTTTGGCACACTAGTATCACAACCTTGCCGACCCCTGGTTTAGAGAATGTTTTATGTCTAGCTATTTAAGATTAATTTCCGATTGGTTGTTTAATAGAAAGAAAAAGAAACGGCCCAAGAAACATGCATGAATGGAAAGCCGTAACCAAGCCTACTAGTCCGAGGCCAAATCTAAAAAGTCATATATAAAATGTGCACTAAATCTGCAACCTAACACAGAAGGCCGAAGCACTGAGCTAGAAAACAACCCAAAACGTCACGTCAGCGTCACATCCGTATGCCAACTATTCAATAATCTTGTAGCTGTTTTCATTCGAAACCGAATACAAAATATTTAATGTTTACTTTTGGAAAATTGTGTGTAGGCCTATGCCTAGATCTAATCTATGTGTTTATACGTTTGAACTACAGTGAATGCAGTGTACAAAATTCAGACTGCATGATGGTTATTTTTTTTATAACAGTCAATGAGTCCATGAGTCCATGAGGCAAAGTCACGCAAGGGTCGATGGGGAATTCCCAAAGCTTTATGATAAACAGAAGTATGTTCTTTTTCATTTTACAAAAGACTATAATAAGATGGACCGCTTGCTTTAATATTTGTACTATTTGATGACTCGACTGACTTCTTTCGGAATTCCCTATTCCCTTTTGTACTGTACACTTCCGTTTTATTTAATCGCTATGATTTATTCAAGGAAAAATTAAAGTTAGAATCGAAAGTTGTATACAGCGGAAACCTTGAGGCAAACGTAGGAGCGTAGAAATCATTTAAGACAGCGATATTGAATACGCACGGAAAAGGAACAAATAAGCTCTAAAAATAGAGCAAGCGGTCCATCTTTGGTTGTTATTTTGGTCCGGGTCTAGATGCTGCTCTTGTGTCTAGCCAATTTGATACGGAAAGTTAAAATTGGTTGAAACATTTTTCTGGCAACACAATCCCATTGTACAGTGCAGCAACAACAAAAAAAGAACACCAATAAACCTTATGAGACGTCTCTTGTCTTCCCTTAAGAAAAATGAAATAATTAAAGTTGGAACCCTATTGAAATTGTTACGAACTCGTGCAATAATATGTATTTGGCTGTTGTCTAGGTGTAGGCTCAATATTCCAAGAGTTGTCTGTTTTTATATTGACTTGATTACTTCAGTAATTATAGTTTTATTTTAAGGTTAATTCCATGTAACACTTTGAATTTCAATTGAAATCAACACCAGTTGCACGATAATTGTGATTTTATTTAGTATAACACTTGAATACAAGACGAAGACACATAAGAAAAATACAAGTCTAAACTAATTCTGATAAACACTATGTACAAGTAATGTTCCTACTACGGAGATAAACTCTCAACTGTAACCTCACTCTCTAAACTAGAAACTCAAACTGAATTCTGAGGGGACAGCATTGCTATATATAAGATATCTTTCTACATTCCCTAGGAGTACTGGGTGGTTAGGAAAACAGACGCAGATAACCATGTCGGTTAGCTTGAAAATACAAATCATAGATCTAATTACAATTACATTGATTAAATTTTATCTACGCTGTACAACGCAGACTCCATTGTGCCCTTAAACCCTAGCCATTGGACTAAAGTATCTACACACTTGAGGTGTATGTTTATCCAAGCGAAAATGTGAGGAAATCGTAAATGGGGGTAGGTTGGGACAGGCGGGGAACTACGACTAACTCAGTGGACAACAATTTGTGGACGTCCCTCCCGCAATGTTATCACACTAGTGCAAAAAGTAAATGTTTCATCAACAATGGAAAGGAGTTAATCTAATTAGGTTAGAAACACACAGAGCTCGGGTAATTTCTGTTAGTGCAACTATGTGACAAAATACTTAAAGTTGGAACCCTATTGAAATAATTAAAGTTGGAACCCTTTTGAAATAATTGAAGTTGGAAACCTTATTGAAATAATTAAAGTTGGAACCCTATTGAAATAATTAAAGTTGGAACCCTATTGAAATACTTAAAGTTGGAACCCTATTGAAATAATTAAAGTTGGAACCCTATTGAAATAATTAAAGTTGGAACCTTATTGAAATAATTAAAGTGGGAACCCTATTGAAATAATTAAAGTTGGAACCCTTTTGAAATAATTAAAGTTGGAACCCTATTGAAATAATTAAAGTTGGAACCCTATTGAAATAATTAAAGTTGGAACCTTATTGAAATAATTAAAGTTGGAACCCTATTGAAATAATTAAAGTTGGAACCCTTTTGAAATAATTAAAGTTGGAACCCTATTGAAATAATTAAAGTTGGAACCCTATTGAAATAATTAAAGTTGGAACCTTATTGAAATAATTAAAGTTGGAACCCTATTGAAATAATTAAAGTCGGAACCCTATTGAAATAATTAAAGTTAGAACCTTATTGAAATAATTAAAGTTGGAACCCTATTGAATTAATTAAAGTTGGAACCTTATTGAAATAATTAAAGTTGGAACCCTATTGAAATCTTGATGTTTATGGCTTAAAACTAGGTACAGCGCCATCTTAAGTGATGACATAATTAATCTTGCTCTTACAGGAATTCCAGACAGACTCAATGATCAAATCACTTCAAGACTTTAAGGTCACAATAACCTTTCCTTAGAAGACCGAAACAGACAGGGTAACAAGGATAGGCCGGGGTAGGGGTGAGAGGGGCTGAACCATCAGGTGTGTCAAAGATGGCTTTTGTTCAAGGCGTTCAATGCGATCAATGGTTTTATTGTCCCAGTGCATGGGGCCTTTGTTGGACAATGGTATCTGTGTGTTTGCAGTTATTTGTGGTCCAGGTTCATATTAAAAAGTGTGTCAAGAGAGGCTGTGTGGTCCAGGGAGTTACTTTCTATCTTTCATTCACTTCAATATTAGTTCAATTATTTCTCGTTCTCTCTCTCTCTCTCTCTCCCTCCCTCCCACTTTCATACTCTCTTACTCTTTCCTTTCTGATTGGGTGTGTTTGCCTTTTTCTCCAACTCTGCACATTTCTCTTTCTGTCTATCGTTGTCTTTCTAAAGAAGTATATCTGAGTCTGTGCCCCCCTCCCTCCTTTGCTCTCTTTCTCTCTCTCTCTCTTTCTCTCTCTGTTTCTCTCTCTCTCTCTCTTTCTGTATACCACCATGTCTATTAGTCAGTTTTTCTCGACCTTATAGCTTGTATTTAACATAAATTCCTGCACATTTCATCAAATGTCCCACAAGTCACAAGTTGTAATCTCCTCACTTTACACACACATTGTTGGGGTTTATCTTGAACATTTTGTTTTCTTTTATTTGCTTGGTCTTTCGGTGCATTGTGGGGGGGGGGGGGAGGATGAATAGGTTATCGCGACCTGATCTATATAAATACAGGAATTATCAACACAATAATAAACACATTAAATAGCAAATCTCTCTCTCTCTCTCTCTCTCTCATTGTTTATATATGCCATGTTTCGACAATCTGTGACTTCTTCGAAATACTATGTACCTCGCCCCTCCCCCACACACACACACACATACGATTACGCCAACCTCTGGTAGTAATAACATTTTATATCTGTCCCAGGGTGCCCTTGTTTCATCTCTAGGTCATGACCAATGACTATCTTTATATCCTGCACTCAGTGCACTGGCTACCTATAACACTTAGGATAAAATTAAAAGTTCTGACTATGCTCTATAAAAGCCTTCATGGTCAATCTCCACATGAGATTCGTGGTCGAGCTACACACATTAGAGAAAAGAGGACTGCGTTCAAACAAAATCCATCTACAGCTCAAGGTCCAAGTGTAAAAATAGAAACATTTGCAGCTCACCTCTACAACGTCGTAGCACCTCTGTGATGGAATGAACTTCTGAACACAATTAAAATTAAACAAGCCGACAATATATACATTTTTAAAACAAAATTAAAAACATACTTTTTCGATTTATTTTAATAACACACGGTAAATGTAAAGCACATCCGAATACTTTGTTATGAATAAGCGCTATATAAATATGTTATTTGTAATTTATATTTGAAACGGACGAGCCTTTATTTTGACTGTTATCTTTTCTCACAATCGCGAATGCCAGCCATTTTTAACTTCGTCTGTATATTTAAAAAAATAATTTTTTATTACTAACATTAAACCCAAAACGTTTCCTCGTTATATTTTCAATAGAGGTCCGCTAAAGAGGTTTGCATTCCCAGTACAAGCTTGTGGCGAACTAGAGGAGATAAAAATATATACGTATATTTAGTTAGTCTTAGGAGTGAACGTGGTATGGGAGGGGGAGGTGTTGTTGGAATTCAATAGAGACATCTCAAATTCTGTTTCTTGATCTTCAATCTAGCTCCCAAATGTTACCTGGCATTGTACTGGCCACACAATACCTTTTGTGAGCAGGTGTCGCTATGAGACTGAAAGGGCATTCTTGCGACAATATTTCATATAGACCGAAACACGGACCTTACAGACAGCTGACCATTTTATCGATGCTGTCGCCAGACTAGACAAAGCATAACTAAAAGAAAGATAACTATCCCTGTTCTATTATTAGATTATAATATAGATTCAGCGATCGGCAACCTATTGAGAATAGTTTGCCAAAGTGGGAGTATACCGCGTGCCAACAGCCTAAAAGTCATTCATACTTTAGCACTCTATTTCTTGTAGAAGAGACTTGAGTTGAATTTTTGGAAGTGTTCCGCGTGCCATTGAAAATCGCCCAGAGTGCCAAGTCTGGCACGCGTGCCGTAGGTTGCCGATCCCTAATATAGATCTTCCTTTGTGTGCATTACCACCCTTGTTCATTATTGCCCTTTAACGCTTTTAAGCTTCCTGGGAAAAAAACTTACGATGCAATCAAGCCTTTTTCTTTCCATAAAAAAAACAAAAAAAACTAATGGACGAAACGGACACTGGCGCAACAAAATGTCAGATCATTGTTAAGATAGCGTTCATTTAGCACAATCGTACATTGTTTCCCCACTTGAAGGGTGGAAGAAGGAGGGCGTGTATAATTATACCCAAAAAATTCCGTGAAAGGGCGCCTTGCCCTTCTTGCCAACTTTATTCCCACTGCTAACGCCCCTCTGTTCACTGGTTCACACAGTGCCAAAATCAAAAGCCAATTAAATACCATACCGATGTGTTTTTCCCTTTTAAATGGTACGCCCCATCCCCTAAAAAAACGGAAGCTAGACCAAAGAATAAAGGCCAATGGAATTTCTTTTTTTTTTATTCCACTCTCCCCCCCCCCCCCCCCCTACCTTTTCCGATTAAAAATTTAGATGTTGATTACAATAAAAAGCTTATTTAATTTAGGCATCTAATCTATTCCCAACTCGTATTTCAATGAATGAAATGTGTACTTTATCTGAGACCTGTGAATATAGTCCATTGTATCTATGTTTGTAATTAATTGGTTTCTTTTTTATAATTCGATATTAAAATCAGATGGTTTTTTTTTTATTGTTTTTTTTTCTTGTATTTAGTCTAAGGGAACTAACTCAGTTAAATAGAAAACTCATAGTTACAACTCAGTTATCTTTAAACTAACAAAAAAAGATGCTTGCTTTGTTTCTTATATAAAGTATTTGATATAATGTACATTTGTGCTTTAAAATAGTATGTTTGTAGCTGTTGAATTCTTTAAAAAAAACTCATTTGAAACACGGTAGAAAAATATCATTTATTAACAGGTTGCATAACTCCTAATGTCTTAAGATACTAGCTTCATATTCATTGTTGCCTCCCTTAGACAGGTAAATTTCTCTCTCTATTACACTTACATTGCTCACCTACGTACTACTACTGAAAAAAATATAACCACATCTAAAAATAAATTCATACAAGTGGGGTAGTTCCTACTCCCCCCCCCCCTCAATCTAAAACCTCCCTCCAGACTTCCCCCCTCTGCTCTTGATTGCTAGGGTAGATCTAAATGTGGATCGCGTAACTTCCTAAAAGTCTCACTGCGCATGGATTCCTGTTGAGTGGAACCACCAATGGGAGAAACACGTGCACACCTCACTCGCTCCCAGACAGCCAATCAGGGACGCAGCTTCTCGTGATAGTGTGTGGGGGTTAGGGAGGAGTGAGGTAAAGGAAGGGAGGAGGGGGTGGGGGCTGGAGAGACACGTCATCGTTGAAATGTGTTAGGGTGTCGGTGGGTGGTGGATAGCTCCCGTGGCTGATGTCCTTATAAAGTGGTGCCAGTTGAAAAACGAATGGAGATTAAAGACATGTTGTTTAGAAATAGAGCTATATATGCTTTAGATGTACATATAAACATATTAACGGGGAGTATTGGGATGGGCTCTAAATCAATAAATAGACGTAAATAGTTAATGTAGTATTTTCAAACCATTTCGGGGTCTAGCAGCGTTTACCAATGTCCGTGGCCACGGCATACAAGGAGATTGTTCGGCCAGCCCAACAGACTTTACTTTTCCCCAACTAATTTCAAGCGCCCATTATGGCGGGGAATACTTTGGGAAACACATGAGAAAAAAACAAACACCTAAACCTGGATTCGATCGCGGGACCGTCTGTATGCAATCCGAACAAGCTATCTCTAAATGACCATTTCCCAGTTTAACATTGGTTGGAAGCAGGTAAATTATGGAAGCTCTACTCTTAATACTCTTATACGGGCCATCAGTAAGTTCGTTAGGGCCCACCATTGTAATATAATAGTAAACACAGTGGAACTCTATTAAAGTAGCTCAGACGGCTTAAAGAGATAGGCCTACAGGTAAGCTTTAAGTCAGCCCCGTGTACCAACTGGTATTAATCAAAAGTCCGTAACTGGTTCGGGTTATGGATAACACTTAGTTTGAGTTTAACGGCAACAGGAGTGTAAAAATAGATACAGTATAAGCTACACCTTTTTTTTAATTGTCGTATCCGACACAAACCATGCACGTGCGAAAATGTGAAGAATGTATAAAGTAGGTCAAAACGAATAAAACGATTGGACGAGGTCATAGCAGTATGACCTAATTTAACTGACTATGAAACGACCAACACCTGTCTGACAAGAAAAAAGAACGGAAGAGGACTGGATAGAGGGGGGGGAGGGGACAAAGGGGGCGGGGGCGAGGACAGAAGCTGTTGTTCAGAGACCTGGACCAGTACAACAGGTGTCAGGATCGTAGCTGGTGGTGGTGGTCAGGTGACCCAACACCTTGACACGCCCTGACAACATCTGATAATGAATGGGCTCCCCATTGCGATCATCTGGTTGAGTTCGTTTTACCCCTTGGCGGGCGTTGAATTGACAATGAACTTAAATACCATCGGTAATTATCATCCTTTTAAACTGAGAGAGATCTTACTACTAGGCCACCATTATAATTTTAACCTTTAATCTGCATCAACAAAAACAAAAAGGTCTGAAGATAATTTGTATCATGTATTGGTTTACCAACACTCTGCAGCCATCAAATACATAGTTCTAAGTCTAAAAAGATACAGGACCTTGCGGCTATTAGCTAAGTTTATGAAATCTTTAAGAGCGCAAGCCTCTGATACTAAATGACTATTATAATAATAACCACTGGCTATACAAATGTTCGAAACATCTTTACAACAACATTAATAATAATATTTGTATAGCGCTGCAAACAAACATAATGTAAACTCAGAGCGCATTTAACATACAACTAAGAACACGGATATTATCTGTAGGCTAAGAAATATTAAGCTAAATATGAAAACTTTACAAACATGGGACAAATAAAAAAAATAGTATTAACCGACCTAACATATTAGTGTGTTTCTAGGTTTAGTAAATTAGCAATAAGAACTACCAAAGACTAGACTATAATAAGATGGACCGCTTGTTCTATTTTTAGAGCTTAAGTGTTGTTTTATTCCGTGCGCAGCCAATGACGCTGTCCTAAATTACTCCTAAATGTACCGGAGCGTAAAGTTTTCCGCTCTATACAACTTATTGATAAAATCATAGCGAATTACTAAAACGGAAGTCTAGAGGACCGGGAGCGATCGGACATTCCGAAACAGAGGTTCTCAATTTATCAAATAGCAGAAATATCAAAGCAAGCGGTCCATCTTATTATAGTCTTTGGAGTTATATTTGTTATAATGAAACTTGTAACTCTTTTCTGGATTTATTTATTTAAAAATAAATGGTTTCTTTAGTTGATGGGTCTCATACATAAGATATACAGTTTATAAGATATACAGTATATAAGATATACAGTATAAGTCTAACTAAAGTGGCTTTTTAGTTTTATCATCAGATTGCTGTATTGGCTCAATGACAACAAATATATTATATCTAACAACCGTAGTTCATATATAAATACTTTGGGCAACAGCCTCTGCTTATAGTGTAGTCCATTAGCATTGATAAAAGCAATTAGTATGTGTGTTTTATATGAATATGTTTGCCATTAGCGTGTATGTGTTCTACAGTGTGTGCGTGTGTGTGTACCTTAATGTCTATGTGTGCCTTAGTGTTTGTGTATGTGTGTGTGTAATGTCTATGTGTGCCTTAGTGTTTGTGTATGTGTGTGTGTACGTTGATGTCTATGTGTGCCTTAGTGTCTGTGTATGTGTGTGTGTAATGTCTATGTGTGCCTTAGTGTGTGTGTATGTGTGTGTGTACGTTAATGTCTATGTGTGCCTTAGTGTTTGTGTATGTGTGTGTGTACGTTAATGTCTATGTGTGCCTTAGTGTTTGTGTATGTGTGTGTGTACGTTAATGTCTATGTGTGCCTTAGTGTTTGTGTATGTGTGTGTGTACGTTAATGTCTATGTGTGCCTTAGTGTTTGTGTATGTGTGTGTGTACGTTAATATCTATGTGTGCCTTAGTGTTTGTGTATGTGTGTGTGTACGTTAATGTCTATGTGTGCCTTAGTGTTTGTGTATGTGTGTGTGTAATGTCTATGTGTGCCTTAGTGTTTGTGAATGTGTGTGTGTAATGTCTATGTGTGCCTTAGTGTTTGTGTATGTGTGTGTGTACGTTAATGTCTATGTGTGCCTTAGTGTTTGTGTATGTGTGTGTGTAATGTCTATGTGTGCCTTAGTGTTTGTGTATGTGTGTGTGTACGTTAATGTCTATGTGTGCCTAAGTGTTTGTGTATGTGTGTGTGTACGTTAATGTCTATGTGTGCCTTAGTGTTTGTGTATGTTCGGTTTTGCACTCAGCCTGTCCTGCTTTGCTCACGAAACCCACTGCACACACACAGTCTGTAATCACTCACTCAGCACGTTTTGTGTGCCAGCAGCCCTCTCGCCCACTCACCCCTTCCCTCGCACACTTCACAC
The DNA here is from genome assembly GCA_949126835.1 of Anisus vortex. Lineage (NCBI taxonomy): Eukaryota > Metazoa > Mollusca > Gastropoda > Planorbidae > Anisus > Anisus vortex. The sequence goes on along the minus strand of OX421506.1, from coordinate 18,538,151 downwards.
GGCTACACACCTGACCTACTAAACTAGAAACTCGTGCGTGCTGTTCCCTAATGGAGGTGTGTCTAATTAATTAACTTGCCAGACTCTTAAAGTGCGTGCATTTTTTGTTCCTCCACGAATCTACGTTTAAATTATTATTTTTTTTAACTTCCAGACTTAGGATGAATAATATTCTGCCCTGCAAATATCTTTGGTTTTAAGTTATGTCTTGCAATTCGATTCATATTTTCATTAGTCTTATGTTATTGGTCTTCCTGACGCGCACAAGTAACCCATTCCTACTCAGAAAAAAATGGAAGTGCGTATGTAATAGCTCCTACATTTGGATTAAGAAAAGAATCCTATATAATAATCTATAACTCTATAAATTACCTTTAAATTACATAATGTGATTACCGTATAGTGATGTCTTGTTATGGTTTCATAATAAACTTGTATATTCCTATGTATCTACCGTGTCCTATTTCCAGTCTACTGATTGTATAGAACACTAAACTAATTGACACATTCAAGGGTTGTATTTGAATAACTATTTATCTATATATCTATAGGCTACCTTTATATTGCTATTTGCCTATCTTAGTATCAATGTATTTATCTATATTTTTATTTTTGTGTCTATCTTATCCCTCATAGGAGAACAAATGCAAATAATTACTTCTCGAGTGCCATGGAATGACATCCGGGCATGGAATGGGTTGCCTGAACAAACCAGGAAAACCAGTAACGTAACATCATTTAAAACACTAATAGAAATGCAGGACTAGAATCAAACCGCGGATGAACGTAGGACGCAATAATCTTCTTTATAGAAGGGGCGTCTGAAAAATACAAAATAAGATAAGACATCTTGTTTAAAAATAGAAAAATAGAAATTTTAAAAAAAGGAAAGCTGACGTGCGAATAGTAGGCTACTGGCCATACAATCCTATGTGTTCATTTGGCAAAACTACAACAACAACCATTAAATTGTGCCTCTGTATTCTGTATCTCGATATATCAGAATTAAACCAAGCACCCACACTCAACCCCCCAAATCCCAGAACAATCCACTCCCCCCCCCTCCCGCCTTTCAAGGAACTAAAGCTGAGAGAACTGGAGATAAAAAATGGAACAAAGTTTGTGTCTCTTTGTACTGTCAACAAGACAAAGACTTCACAACACACGTAAAGGTCCCCCTTTGTTAACCACACGCTCCCGGTGGTCCTCACTCTTCCTCTCCTCACACTGTCACACCCTTGTGGTTTATTATCACTCCACGTCCATATGGCCGATTTGATGAACTACCCAGCGGGCACACCACGGGGAAAAAACGTGGTTTCCACGTCTTTTCGTGGTTTTCTCGTTGATTCCTCGTCGATACGACGTGGGGTGCCCGTGGGGTACCCATTCCTTCTCCACCCACCTTCTCCACCCCACTCGTCTTTAATGGCATTTGTGTAAACTGTTTTGTAGAGGTTTTGGAGTTACGTCATAGAACGGAGTATTGGGGTGGGGGGGGGAATGGGGGTACTGGTCATACGTCAAATAACAGACAATACCAAATGTAACCCCCTTCCGGTCTCCCCTCCCCTCGACACCCACCCACCCACACACACAGCATCACTGACGTAACCTTTCCCACCTTTTCCTTGTGAAGCCCAAAGTGGGCGTGTGATGTCGCTGCCCTCCCACGCTCCTGGCTCCTGGGCTTTGCGTTGATCCCTTGTAGCCTGACACAGGCATCTGTCCCTAACAGGTCCGGGCGGGCAGACGACCTACGGGATGGCGCGACAGTGAAAACAAGTTCGTGACGGAATGGCCGTCTCAAGCCTTTTGACTTCGCTTTCTAGTCCTTTAATGGGAACACACCAGGTTCTGCATTCTACACCCACCAGGGGTCGGCAACCTATGGAAGGCGTGCCTTACTTGGCACGCCGAGGGATTTTCAATGGCACGCGGAAGAAGCCTTAAAAGTCAATTCAAGTCTCTTCTACAAGAAATTGAGTGCTACAGCAGGATGACTTATAGGTTGTTGGCTCGCTGAATGAATTAGAAATCATACTTTGGCACACTGTTATCAAAAGGTTGCCGACCCATGTTCTACGCGATCTGATAATATAATATGATTATTACTATAGATTGTAGAGTCTAAAGATTAGACATTACAGTCTAGTAAGGAAAGTTACCTCTTTTTAGCACATGTTGTTCTATAAGGCAAGCGAAGCCGCGTACACATTTGTCCATGATCACGGCATACAATCCAAGGGACAGACAGACATATAGACAGATAGACAGATAGACGGAGAGACAGATAGACAGATACAGATAGACAGATAGCAGATAGACGGAGAGACAGATAGACAGATACAGATAGACAGATAGCAGATAGACAGATAGACGGAGATACAGACAGACAGATACAGATAGACAGATATACAGATAGCAGATAGACAGATAGACAGATAGACAGATACAGATAGACAGATAGCAGATAGACAGATAGACGGAGAGACAGATAGACAGATACAGATAGACAGATAGCAGATAGACAGATAGACGGAGAGACAGATAGACAGATAGACAGATAGACAGATAGACAGATAGACAGATAGACAGATAGACAGATAGACAGATAGACAGATAGACAGATAGACAGATAGACAGATAGACAGATAGACAGATAGACAGATAGACAGATAGACAGATAGACAGATAGACAGATAGACAGATAGACAGATAGACAGATAGACAGATAGACAGATAGACAGATAGACAGATAGACAGATAGACAGATAGACAGATAGACAGATAGATAGATAGGTGGATAAATAGATAAATAGATAAATAGATAGATAGATAGGCTACACGGACAGACAGAAAGACACACAGATAAAAAGATAAATCGGTGAAAAAAAACAACAACAAATAAAATCTACCAAACGCCTTATTATTTAAAAAGAAAGCACTTTTGGAAAGTCTGCTGACGTCACACAGCGTGCGGGGAAACCCCGTTGTTTTTCTGTTCCAACTCAATTTGCCAGAGTAAACCATTGCCATATGTCTCCAACAAACAATGGCTCTAGAGTTTCCCGCAGGCATCCACTCCGATTGGTCATTTCGTCGTCGCTGGGACAAGTGGGAGGCTTACAGCGGGGGATGCTGTAACTGTAAATAATCACCATGGAGACGATTTCAGGTACAACCGTTTGGAATGAAAGACTTTATAATGTCCCAAAAATATCTAGAATAATTCATTGGTTAAATTGAATATTTAGAGGAGTTGTGTATTCACCTGTTATTATTAACTCGTTCGTTTGTTGTTGTTGTTTTTTCCGTGTAGGCCTATAATATGTTACATGCAGTATCAGCTAACTGATAAAGAAAGAAAGAGAGAATAAAAATAGAGCAAGAGAAAGAAGAAAGAAAGAGTGAGAAGGTTTTAAACCTTGGGCGATCAGGAGTTGTGTGTGGTTGAGTGGGTAGGGCGGGGGTGGAGAGAAGACCCTAATGGATCCCTGGTTGCAACTTAGTTCGACTCCACATAACGCCTAAGGCTTTTTTTTTTAAATCTGTATTCGATTTCGACCCCCAGACCTTCATAATTCCGATACGGCAACGTGACAGTATTGATATTGTTGTAGTAGCTGTGTTCTATGAGATCTCGGGAGGAGGGGGGGGGAGGGGGGGCTTTAGTGGAGTTATTAAGGAGACAGAGAAACTACACATGAGTCCTAGTTAACTAGTTAAAAGTTTGTGTCGCCACAACTGACCCGATATCTCGTGTCAATACAATGTAGCTTTTTTTTTTCTGGTTAGTGTTCTAAACCAAAACAAGTTACACGCGAATAGATAGTAGGCACTGCCGTCGCAAGGGATTTGGGGGCCCGGGGGGGGGGGGTTGGCCTCTTCAGGGGCCCCTGCATTTTGACATTCGGCATTATGACATGAGAAAAAAAACAATTCGGACACTCCTTTGGGGGCCCCCCTCAAGAGGGGGCCCGGGGGTACTTTCGAATTTGGACCCCCCCCCCTCCCCCACCCTAGCTACGCCACTGAATTTAGTAGGTCAACGCCAATATTTCCAAATGTCAGAAAAGAACATTTTCCCACCAGGCTCCGTGGATGAGGAGGAAAGGATGGGGGGGGGGGGGTAGAGGGGGGGCGAGGAGGGGGGAGCTGTGAACAAGAAATGTGGGCGGGGCCAATAGTCTTGACTATTGACGTCATAATGGCATCTCGCTTCAACATTGATTGACCAGATTTGTGTGTATTGTTGGCTACTTGGGAAACGTGACAACACTCTTGCGACCGGTACTGCTACTGCTAAGGTTTTCCACACAGATATGTGTTTTTCTTTGGGCGTTATTGTTTCTAATGTAAGGCCTATACGTTTCGAAATGTATTCCGTAAAAGCATCCACAGTATTTGTTGTACTTGTCCTCTGCGTGCTAGGAGATTAGGTTGCCCCTATAAACGCCCGGACGACTCTACGCCCCTTAAAATAAATGTTAGGATAATCACCAGCATCCGGGAGAAACATATTCCTGGCATTTTTTAAACTGGATTCGAACCGGTGACCTACAGATTGGCAATAAGACCACCCTTTAAACCACAGTAATAAACGATCGCAGTGACAAAGTTTCTTGGAAGCATGATGTGTTCCACACCCTTCCCCAAACTTTAAAGTTTTGTGCATATTATTATTTACACACACGTTCAAATCGTAGGATAACATGTATAAGTTTTTTCTAGGATTTTTTATGTATTAACATCTAGGTGGAAACACAAAAACTCTTTGGTGAGAAAACACTAACGACCACTTGTGATTAATTATTTCCAAGGGAGACAATTAGAAAAAAAAAAAGAAAAAAAATGATTCGCAGCTGTTCAAAACAGGGGACAGTACCAAGTAAACACATTGTTTATTGTGGTGTTGTTGTTTTGTTTTTAAGAAAACCTGTTAATATATCAGTTGAGTAAGATATATCGTTAGATTGTGGGGGCAGATGTTAACTTTAAAAAAAAATATAAGTTTAGCATTGTTTAGCTAATTAGTTGGGCGATATTAGAAACGCATTTCTGCTAATATTGTCACACAATATTTAAACACTGTAAATTTAAAAAGATTTGTTTTAGAGATTGTTAAACATTCTAATACAAACTGATTGAGATACGGTTACAAACATAAAATAACAGAAGGGGTGGGGAGGGTTGGCGATGACAGAATTGATCAAGGTCAAATGAAGGTCATTATATGTGCGACCAATGTTGCGAAGAAAACAAAAATTGAGGGCAATAGGAAAGGGGGAGGATGCTGAGAAAGTTGTAACCAGAAGTAGAAGGATTAAGTATTCTAGGGGTTAGGATTAGCTGGCTGGTTTGCGTTATGTGGAGTCGAACTAAGTTGCAACCAGGGATCCATTAAGCTATTCTCTCCACTCCGCCCTACCCACTCAACCACACCCAACTCCTGATCGCCCAATGTTTAAAACCTTCTCACTCTGTTTTTCTTCTTTCTCTTTATATGTTTTATCTTTTCTCGTTTCTTTTTTTTTTCTTTAATATTTTTCTTTTTTTTTTGCTTTCTTATTCAATCTCTCGCTATTACTTTTTCTTGTTCACTCTCTTTTTTCCTTTCTCTCTCTCCCTTTCTCTCTCTCTCTCTGCCCCTTGTTCGATTCATCAATACAAAAATAGATGCCTAGTAAAACGCATTTTGTCCACGATGACGTCTTTGGGCGTTTGTTACTCCTCCACAACATTACCTTTAAGCAACATGTATGCCCTTTATTTTTTCAAGAGGGATTGTGTGGTCAGCACAATACACACCCGTCTTTACCCCCACACCCTTTCTGAGCAATTGTTAAGTACCCATCACATCCGGGCACATTCCGGGTCATCCTTTACAGTCACGTGAAAAACAAAAAGTAATCACGGCGTATTACTTGGATTCGAACCCCAGACGTCTATTATAACTGGCTATGCTCTCTATATAAAACCAGTAGTTTATTTCTCACTTCTACATTTGAATCATTTTAGGCCGTTGACTTTTGTTTTCCTAACAAAACATTTATATTGTAGGCTTTACTTCTTCCCATGTAGGATGTAGGCCATCATTTTGTATTGCTGTGTTGTATTGACGTTTTAAACAATCTACGTATTATTCTAAACCCTAAACAGCACAAAGAAGTTACTAAAATAATTATATATATAAAAAAAAGTTTATTTAAATATACTACCTACAAATGTTGACGTCGATGTTGATTTTCCCCCATCGATTACGATGACGTTCCGTTTCCCTTAAACTTTAGACAATACTCTCAAGTGTGACGTGTTTATGACGTAGGCCTAGTCTCAGTAATTTCCTCTTCAAGTCTCAAATAGTTTCTCACACATGCGTATACAACAGTTACTATGGTGTTAAAGTAGCGCACATGTAATTCAGAATACTTCAGCAGTACGCAGTAAACAGAACAAAGGATGGTCATGGTTGACACAAATGTACTTATGGGATAGTGTTCTCTTTTTGTTCTGCATATGTTTGTTATTATGCATTTTGCTATGAATTTGCTAATGATTATTCCATCTGTGTTCATTCCGCCTCTTGCTTTCTCTATATGCCTAGCCACCCATTTGATTATAATCGGCTCAATCTTTAGCTTTATATGTAGATTTAATCTCCATTTAAAAAGGGATAATTGTATATATTGTATATAAGAAAATAAGTAAATGATCTCCGTCAGACCGATTTTCACTAAAGGAGGTTTAAAGTCGCCACAGCAGACCTGGGGATTGTATAGCAAGCACAATGCTCAGCCGTCGTTACTTTGTTTCTAGAACTACTGTCGGGTACCATTCAGAGACGGGGAGAGTCGGAGATACCGTGCAGATCCCGGGGGAGGGGGGGGGCAATCCAAGCCAAGACCTGAATTCGAAATCAGGACGTCGGTACGGCAACGTAGCGCACTGACCGCTAGACCACCGTTGGCCGTGGGCCCACATTTTGGCTATTTGTACCAAACGCTATTACATAGGCCTATAGCAATCAGATACTACACATGACAACCCAATATTACATATAGCAATCAGATATTACACATGACAACCCAATATTACATATAGCAATCAGATATTACACATAACAACCAAATATTACATTTAGCAATCAGATATTACACATGACAACCCAATATTACATATAGCAATCAGATATTACACATGACAACCAAATATTACATGTAGCAATCAGATATTACACATGACAACCAAATATTACATGTAGCAATCAGATATTACACATGACAACCCAATATTACATATAGCAATCAGATATCACACATGATAACCAAATATTACATATAGCAATCAGATATCACACATGACAACCAAATATTACATGTAGCATTTAGATATTAAATGTAGTTACAAATAACTGTAATGTTTGCAAAGCAACACCTCCCGACCCGGGGAAAAAACAACAACATTAATTTATTAGGATTTGAACCTCCGCGTCATTGTTGGTTTCAACCCAAACCTATCACTAGACCACCGCGTTACGTCATTGAGTTTTGATAGTATTGGGGGTAGGGGGGAATCTGTAAAGGACTTTTACGTAATACGCTACAAGCAAGCGGGGCGTCGATGCCGCCCAAACGCGTTTTTTTTTTCTTTTCTTCTTCTTCTTGGGGCGGGCGAAGACGTATCGCTTTCTCCCCCCGTTCCCTGTGAGGACACACTTACCAACAAGTGTCCTACTCAATGGGGAATAACACTTAGATAGAGGCTTGAAGCCCCGCCCCCCCTTCCCACTCCCTGGTCCCCCCCTTCCCACTCCCTGGTCCCCATTCACACACCCATCCCTCTCCCCTCCCTCACCCCGCCCCCTTTCCCAAAAAATCCTTTCTCAACTCAGTCCTCGATTTCTGCTTGACCTTGACCCTGGCCTAGTGGCAAATGTTAACTGAAGCGCACACATACACACCCACACAGATACACTCACACATACTCACACAAAAATCTGTCTTTTTCTTCTTCTTCTTCTTCTTCTACTTCACTCCCAATGTCTTATAAGCATTACTACTTGCAAAAGAAGACAAGGGAGAGAATTGTGGTGTCTGATACCAAGGGGGATAATAAACATTCCTGATAGTGTTTTTTTTTTATTTCTCTTCGCTGGACGACGGGAAATATTTCTGTGTTTTTATATTTTATTTCGAAACGTCTGGAAATTTCTTCAGAAACCGTTTGTGGAGAATTAGTTTTTGTGCCTTCTCTGATTTTTTTTTTTTCATTTAAAAAAAAATAATTATCGGATTGAGTGAAAAGTTAATTGAGTGTTTAATAATTTGGAATATTAGGCAGTGTGTTTGTATAATTATGGATGTTTTGTTTTAAAACGAGGCTCTAATATTGTATATAGTCCTGCCTGACGAAAGTTTCTATATACAAAACAGACATCGATAGTTAGATTAGACGGATAGATCAATAGATTAGACGGGTAGATAAATAGATTAGACGGGTAGATAAATAGATTAGACGGGTAGATAAATAGATTAGACGGATAGATAAATAGATTAGACGGATAGATAAATAGATTAGACGGATAGATAAATAGATTAGACGGATAGATAAATAGATTAGACGGATAGATTAATAGATTAGACGGATAGATTAAGAGATTAGACGGATAGATAAATAGATTAGACGGATAGATAAATAGATTAGACGGATAGATAAATAGATTAGACGGATAGATTAATAGATTAGACGGATAGATTAATAGATTAGACGGATAGATAAATAGATTAGACGGATAGATAAATAGATTAGACGGATAGATAAATAGATTAGACGGATAGATAAATAGATTAGACGGATAGATAAATAGATTAGACGGATAGATAGATAGATTAGACGGATAGATAAATAGATTAGACGGATAGATAAATAGATTAGACGGATAGATAAATAGATAGTTGGATAACTATATCTGATGACACGTACGCCTATATCAACTAGTGATAATACGACGTGAATTTATTTCATTTTTTTAAAACTCGATCTAATATATGTTTATCATTGTGTTCATTTCTTATGACCAACCTGTTTCTCTTTCTTAACCATTATCTCACTCTATATAATATTTATATCGCAAACTAAATGTTTCTTTATCAATTTTTCTCTTTATCCCCTTTGTTGCTTTTCAAATTTCCCTCCAATATTCCTTTCTCACTCTCTCTCTCTCTGTGTCTATCCTCACTTTCCCTTTCTCTCCCCACTCTCTCTCTCTGTCTGTCAAGTCTCTCTCTCTCTCCGCTCTACCAAATAGCTATTTTAACCGAAAAGTTCCCTGAAAAAATAGCTTAGAACACCTTTTTTCTGCATTTCTCCGTAACCACCATCCCCAGCCCCAGTTTGTATATATACACAAAGATTCCAGCTTTGTAAACACGCATTTTGAATATATATATATAAACAACAACAACTTCTTGTTCTGGCATGATGCGCTCATTGTCCATTTTCTTGATGATACCTGTAAGGTGCCATACAGTTTCTTGATGATACCTGTAAGGTGCCATACAGTTTCTTGATGATACCTGTAAGGTGCCATACAGTTTCTTGATGATACCTGTAAGGTGCCATACAGTTTCTTGATGATACCTGTAAGGTGCCATACAGTTTCTTGATGATACCTGTAAGGTGCCATACAGTTTCTTGATGATACCTGTAAGGGGCCATACAGTTTCTTGATGATACCTGTAAGGTGCCATACAGTTTCTTGATGATACCTGTAAGGTGCCATACAGTTTCTTGATGATACCTGTAAGGTGCCATACAGTTTCTTGATGATACCTGTAAGGTGCCATACAGTTTCTTGATGATACCTGTAAGGTGCCATACAGTTTCTTGATGATACCTGTAAGGTGCCATACAGTTTCTTGATGATACCTGTAAGGTGCCATACAGTTTCTTGATGATACCTGTAAGGTGCCATACAGTTTCTTGATGATACCTGTAAGGTGCCATACAGTTTCTTGATGATACCTGTAAGGTGCCATACAGTTTCTTGATGATACCTGTAAGGTGCCATACAGTTTCTTGATGATACCTGTAAGGTGCCATACAGTTTCTTGATGATACCTGTAAGGTGCCATACAGTTTCTTGATGATACCTGTAAGGTGCCATACAGTTTCTTGATGATACCTGTAAGGTGCCATACAGTTTCTTGATGATACCTGTAAGGTGCCATACAGTTTCTTGATGATACCTGTAAGGTGCCATACAGTTTCTTGATGATACCTGTAAGGTGCCATACAGTTTCTTGATGATACCTGTAAGGTGCCATACAGTTTCTTGATGATACCTGTAAGGTGCCATACAGTTTCTTGATGATACCTGTAAGGTGCCATACAGTTTCTTGATGATACCTGTAAGGTGCCATACAGTTTACAATCTCTATAGTCTTTTTTTTTTAAATTTCAAACAGACAAATAATAGATTAGTATAATACTTTACTGCTGCTCTTATCTTGTACGATCCAGTTTCATTCCCATTTTTTGAAATTCATCTCAGTTTTTTTTTTTTTGTTATTGTAAGAATCGATATAGTCTAATCATTTGTTAAGTATTCTATTTTGTATCAAAAAATTACCCATCATACCCATTTGATTAATTCTGCATGTGAAGAAGCGTGAAGAGGTTAACGTGGCCAGGACATACATAGGAGTGTGTGGTCAGCACATTGTCAATGTAGTAATCAAAACTGGGTAGACTAAGGGACACACAGGAACAAATCCTAGCCTTTACCAGGATTCGAACCCGGGGACTTTCGGTATGACAGTTGAGCAGACAGTCGCCCGGCCACTGTGTCGTATACGATGCTAAAATATAATTATGTTTATTTTCCGGACGTCTTTTCTGGATGTCGCGTTTATACGTTCAGAGTTCAGATATCACATACACTAATTGACTAATACACAAAAAGAGGTACTTGTGAGCTGTGATGTACTAATAGCATGCCTTGTTATGTAATGTGAGTGGCTAGTGACTTTCACAAGTGTTAGGTTTTTCAAGAGGGGGGGGGAGTTGGGGAGTTGGTCGACACATCATAATCCCGTTAGTGTGAGAAGAGTGTTTCTGTGTGTAATTAGTGTGCTCACCCCCAGTAGGCTATTATGTAAGCACACGCATGCATATCGTGACATAAGAGGCATGTCTGTAGCCGCTTCCCCCACTCCTCACCCCCCCCCCCCCATCACTTGCAATACTTACCCCATTAAATCGTTTTGAAACAAAATAAATTATGGCACAAATAGCCGTCTGTTTTTTGGGGGGTGTGGTGTTTTGCGGTGATGAGGACAGGCGCTAACTGCTTCCGCATTAGGGCAGCTGCTTTATGTAATATAGCGATGCTTGGGGCGTTGGAGTCCAGGATGTGGATACAGCTTAACGTTATGGTGAGAGGTCAAGCTAGTTCAAGCTGGTTAATGTAAGCTATACAAGTTACCGTAAGCAATGCAGCTTAGTTACTAAATGGGGCGCAAGGGGGGGGGGGGGCACCACATCAGCAAAACGACACTTAATATTAAATATATATATATATATAATTAAACAACAACAAAATTGTCTCCGCCATGCCCCCTTCAAAACCCTCCTCATGTTGCGACCAAAGTGCTTATTGTCCTAGCCAGTGGCGCATTTGGGCATGTTCCACATGTTCCACTGGAACAGGGGCCCCCACAAAAAAGGGGCCCCCACACATCCTAAAAATAACTTTTTAGTGACATCCCCATTCTTTCGTTGAAAATGTAAAAAAAAAAAAAAATTTATTACCCTACAATTTTAAGCGCCCCAGTCCAACCAAGCTAAGCGCAACATAAAATTGATAATGGTATAGAATGTAAAATGAATTAACGGCACTTTTCTGAGGTATGTGGAAGGTAGGAGAGGGCCACGAGAGGCCCCCACATAAATTTGGGAACAGGACCCCCACAATCCTATATACGGCCCTGGTCCTTGCTACGCCTCTGGGTTAACCTGCTTTGTTTCATTGTACTATTAATACTTTTAGCTTTAAAATAAAAACAATTACTTACTATGTACATGTTTTTTTTTTTAAGTTATATAATTTGTGTTGTTTTTTCGTTTGTTTGTTTTTTCCTGTTAGTGACACACCGACACAATGGATGTACTTGTTGTTTCCCCCCCCCCCCTGACGCAGGTCACGATGACATGTCACATCTGTGACTGGGTCAGATTGCATCCTGCCCTGGTGGTCTTTGAAACCCTACTCCCCCACTCTCTCACCCTCTCTCTCTCTCTCTCTCTCTCTCTCTCTCTCTCTCTCTCTCTCTCTCTCTCTCTCTCTCTCTCTCTCTCTCTCTCTCTCTCTCTTTGAACTCACGCAATAATTGTAGAGCCAGGCTGGACAGCTTTGATCGTTTATAAATTAATTAGTATGCCTCTCCAATTATGACCGCACCAATAAGCGCGAACCTAAGGAATCGGCCTAGACTAAATCTGGATAGAGTAATGACTGTATACAAGTTGTTTCTACTAACTAAACTAAAAGTGCACCTCTTCCCATATTTCTTTACACCGGTATACATGACCCCATTTATTTCAAAAGATGACTTCATTTAATTATTTGCTTCGCCAACTTTGTAAATGTCGTGCTTTTCGTTTGGCTAAACCATCGGTTCTCAACGTGGGAGATATCGCCCCCCGGGGGGCGGTGAGAAACTTTAGGGGGGGGCGCTGACATTCCCGGGGGCGATTGGGGGGGCGGTGAAGGGCAAGTGGGCTGTACAAACGTACCTGATATATTTTAACACCTCAGCTATTTGAATCGATTAGTTTTTTTTTATAATGAAATGTGATGTAAACGCAAGTGCTGCTAAATATCTGATATGCCTACATATTATTATATTAATTAGAAATAGGAATCGCAGTGACTTTTCGATGAAAAAATTGTAAAAGGGGGCGGTGAGCCGAAAAAGGTTGAGAACCTATGGGCTAAACCTTTGTTTTCATACATCAACTTGCATCAGTAGTCGGTAGTCAGTAGTCGGTAGTCAGTAGTCAGTAGTCAGTAGTCGGTAGTCAGTAGTCGGTAGTCGTTAGTCGGCAGTCAGTAGTCGGTAGTCGTTAGTCGGCAGTCGGTAGTCGGTAGTCAGTAGTCGGTAGTCGTTAGTCGGCAGTCAGTAGTCGGTAGTCGTTAGTCGGCAGTCGGTAGTCGGTAGTCAGTAGTCGGTAGTCGGTAGTCGGTAGTCAGTAGTCGGTAGTCGTTAGTCGGCAGTCAGTAGTCGGTAGTCGTTAGTCGGCAGTCGGTAGTCGGTAGTCAGTAGTCGGTAGTCGGTAGTCGGTAGTCAGTAGTCGGTAGTCGGTAGTCGGTAGTCAGTAGTCGGTAGTCGGTAGTCGGTAGTTAGTAGTCAGTAGTTAGTAGTCCGAGTTGTGAATATTCTTCTATTTATTTTTTTGATGTGTTTTGTCTTGAAGCATTTTAACAACATCAACTTGTTCATACGCAAATCAACACAAATTATAGGTCTGATAATGAAAAATAATAAATATGTATGTAATAATTAGTTCGCCATATTTTTTTTAAGCCTTTGTTCAGTTAGAGTATTTTATATAGAAAAATGTATATAGCCATACAAATAATTTGCTGGTAATTATCTTCAGAAATAGCTCAATACTATCTTCATTATACCTATTGCTTTTAAAAAAAACATATTGTATATCGTTTATTTACCGCCTCATTTCAAAAGTTCTTATCGACAGTAAATCTAACAAGTACATCCCAAATTTCCCTGAAGCCATACCGGTGCAGGTATTTTGGCATCAATTGTCTTCTATCACATTTTCTCTGGTCTGTGAGTCTGTGAGTCTGTGAGTCTGTGAGTACTTCATCCTGACTGTTTCCCTATCGTCTGTGAGTTATTTGAAGCAGGACATCTCGACACAAGCATTACATGCATACTTCGCAATCTTTTTTTCCCAAGCACTTACAACTCTCTTCTCTTTCACTTTCTCTCTCTCATTCTGTAAGTCTGTGCTTACTTCTGTAGATATAGAAGTTTGTCGAGGCAAAAGGGTTTTTAATTGTCTGCATATTCTCTTGGTTTTTATATTTCGTATGAAGGTATTTCTCTTTTTATGTGGATTTATTTCTTTTATTTTAGATGTTCTTAGTTCTATTTCATTCTATACTATATGTGCATATATAGTTATTGGTATTTAATGAAAGGACCTTACAGTTGTTTGTATGTATTTATATCTATCTATCTACTAATCCATTCATTTGCTGTCCATCTATCTATCTATCTATCTATCTATCTATCTATCTATATATATATCTAAATATCCACCTGTCTGTCTACCTATATAAATAACATACTTTTCATGTCTATCTCTCTCTCTCTCTATGTATATATAGATAGACAGACACATAGATAATATATCTATTCATATATCTATCTATATATTTCCACACACTTACTTTATCTATCTATCTATCTAACTATCCATCTATCTATCTATCATCAATGTACCTATGTCTCTATTCATCTCGCTATCCAAATGTCTAAATGTCTTCATGTCTGTCTACCTATTTATATACACATAAAACAACTCTATCTCTCATTCTATTTAACCATCTGTAAGTCTGGTCGAGAAATATATTCACACACATTTGTATATGTTACTTAATTCTTCATTCTGTCACGGTTTCCAACATAGGTGTACTTTGCAGTAAACAAAAAAACATTCTTTCCATCAACCCCAATACTCTCAACAGAACGTCGTGTCTAGTCTCACATTGGCATACTTTAAACTTTAAACAAGCCAAAAGGTATGCCCAACTCAATTGTTGGAATGACGGTAGGCCTACGGCGCCATTTCCTCGTATTTCTCAAACAATCATACGTTACCCATCGCATATATATATATATATAATATGTTTATGCTACACATAACTAAATCATAATATTTTAGTTTTAGACGTCTTGGGGTTTTCCGGTTCCACCTGTGACTGTAAGTCAAACTTTTCTTTTTTTTCTCTTCCACATTGACATCCGCAAGCAAAGAAATAAAAACTTTGCATACCTTTCTTTGGATTTTTTTTCTTCTATTGCTTTTAGTTATATTCTGTGTAAAGTAGTGGAGACTTATGTTTAGTTTACTAGGATTCTTATCACAAAAGTCGTTTCTCGGAGCTTCTGTATCAAATTCTCAGCGTATCATCGTGTGTTTTTTTTCTGAATACCTTTTGGGAGAATGTGGTAAAGAGGGAGAAGGGGTGGGAGTGGAGAATAATACTCTCTTGGAGGTCTTGGTGTTTTGCTTCATATCTCTAGGGAAGTTGGTGTACTGGGAAGTGGGGAGAAGTTGTTGTTTTTTTACTGAGATGTTCGTTCTCTCCCCCCCCCCTCCTCCCGCCCCTGCTGACTATGATAAAACAAATGTAAAAAGTAGACCTACCGCCATTTAATAGTCAGTTATCTTCTCTTGTAAAATACCCAAGGGCCAGCTACCCCCCAACGTGAAAGGGTTTCAGGCGAATGGTCACAAAGTCACAACGTTACGGCACTATGTCTTAAAAGGTGATAAACCTTGACAGCGAACATTAACTCTAGCCCCCTTTTTTTTTAAATGTCTTCTAATTTTATTTTTTTAGAGTTATCGTCCGTGAAATGTAATTTTGTCTTTGCCTGGGCGTCGACATGGGGAGCTGGGAGTGGAGGGGGCCGGCGGGGGGGGGGGGGTCGTTTACATTCTTAGGCGGGATATGTTCAACTCGAATGCTACGGAAGGTTGACCTATTTCAACCCAAGAATGGTTTTTAAGAAATCCAGACAGTTATGCGTGTTTAGCTGACAGTGACATTAAATTATATGAAGATAGATTATGAGCTTAATTAGGGGCTGAATTCGAATTACTGGCCTTGGTGTGCGTATGTAGACATATATATCTATTTACACATAAAACTAGCTAAATTACCCGGCGTACCTTGAGGTCTCAGAGGCGTATTTAGGCGTTTTCCACATGTTCCACACAAAAGGGGCTCCGACACATCCCAAAACACAGGCTCACACAAAAATGTCGAAAGTCAGGAGTGAAGCCTATAGGCGCCTCCCCCACACAAAAATATGGCTCTTGTATACTAAATTCATATAGCTAAGCATTAGACAATAAATTAGCGTGGAAACGAACCCAGGTCACCCACATGACAGTCGGGAACTCTAGCCACTTTGATATAGGCTATATATTATATATATCGAGCAACGAAACATACACACTGGCTACCTTAAGTTAGTTTATGTTGGATTCCTGGAATTCCAGAGGATCTTCTGATCCGAATAGTCTGGCCAACTGTTGGTCCATTGTCAAAAATATTCAGAGAGCCTGTTCATAAACAGACCATTGACCTAATAACGTTGAAACTCTCACTGTCCAAACAAACTAGATCACGCGCTTATTTAGACTAAACTGCGCGCTTACAAAGACTAAACTGCGCGCTTACAAAGACCTAACTGCGCGCTTACAAAGACTAAACTGTGCGCTTACAAAGACTAAACTGCGTGCTTACAAAGACTAAACTACACGCTTACAAAGACTAAACTGTGCGCTTACAAAGACTTAACTGTGCGCTTACAAAGACTAAACTGCGCGCTTACAAAGACTAAATTGCGCGCTTACAATGACTTAACTGCGCGCTTACAAAGACTTAACTGCGCGCTTACAAGACTAAACTGCGCTTATATAGGCCTAATTATACTGACGCACGCACTTACATAAATTAAAGCTAGCGCTTACATTAACTAACACACGTTCTACAATAGACTGGCTAATACGTTAACATAATATACTAACACATACGCTTACATAGATATACACATAAAATGTTTATATAGACAGACGAACATGGTTTACATAATATACTAACACATCTGTTTACATAATCTGGTATATATAACATAAATTACATAGGCCGAGACACTCTGACATATATTGACACACGCACGGCCGACACACGCGCTTGGAAATGCACTCCCGAAATCGGGACTTAAGAGAACGAGTATTCTAAAAGGTGAAGAATAAAAAAATGGGGCGGGGTGTGTTGGGTGGGGTTGGTGGGGGATGCACCTATTGGATCACAACGTATTCTTGGCGCAAGCTTCAAATTAGTGTACTACAATTTGTGCTGACTGCGCATGTTTTTGTTTACAATTCATCCTACCGACACTGTGGTTGGTTATAATGTAGTCATTACAATTACACACAACAGAGTATAAGGTCATACATAGACAGAACATTAACTTTTCAGTGTTGAAAAGAAAGATGATACATACTATATAACCTGCTACATAATATAGGCCTACGTAACATTGAACACACAGTATATTTATTATCTTATACATTTACAGACGCTACTTATATATGTCAAGTCCTGCATTTGTGTTAGTTTTTTAAATGATGTTAAGTTACTGGTTTCCCTGGTTTGTTCTGACAACCCATTCCATGCCCGAATGCCACTCGGGAAGAAAGAGTACTTATACATCATTACAACATTTATATTTATAAGTAGTCTACTTGCAAAAGGGTGCCAAGTAACTTTTTAAATGAGACATCCCCCATTGTCTTCAAGATCATGTGTTCATTAATACGTTGATCTTTAAACCTTCTTAAAGTTCACAGTCATCTAAAGATGATAGAAAAAAAATATGAAGAGCCTATCATAAGATGAAAAATATTTGACCTAAAAGAGTCAATTTCTGCTAAATTACTTTTTTTTTAAATTGATTATGCACCTTTTGCAAGTGGACAACATTTTATGACGTGAATATTACATAGTGAGGTCAGCTGATCATGCTGTTAGTACACTGGACTGTCAATAAAATGGCCCCGGGTTCTAAGCTTACCGCCGACCAATCCCAGCCACCCTGCAGGTGTTTTGAGCCTAGGGCGTACTAATCTTCTCTCTAGAAGGAACGGTCTGTAAACTTTAAGTCAAGCTAAGTGTACGGGACCCTTAAAGTCGCTATGACGGCCATGGTGTATCCAAGAACTTTAATAGTAAACAGCTACAGTACAGGCGGCATAAATGTAACTAGGTTACACAATAGAAGTATTAAAATTACATGGGTCACACAATAGAAGTATTAAAATTAACTGGTTCACACAATAGAAGTATTAAAATTAACTGGTTCACACAATAGAAGTATTAAAACTAACTGGTTCACACAATAGAAGTATTAAAATTAACTGGGTCACACAATAGAAGTATTAAAATTAACTGGTTCACACAATAGAAGTATTAAAATTAACTGGTTCACACAATAGAAGTATTAAAATTAACTGGTTCACACAATAGAAGTATTAAAATTAACTGGGTCACATTATAGAAGTATTAAAATTAACAGGGTCACACAATAGAAGCATTAAAATTAACTGGGTCACAAAATAGAAGTATTAAAAATAACTGGGTCACAAAATGAAACCATGTTCTATTTTGTTTTCTCTTATTCTCCATAGCGAATTCACACATAAGATCCCATACAAAAAAAAATTAGTTTTTTTGTTCTTTCAAATCTATAACACATTACGTTTGAAGTAGGTGACCTAATACGACTTAATGGCTTGCTAAAAATAAAGATGGCAGCTAACACATGGGGACAAAATGACGCCATTTCGGAAGATAACCCCAAAAAAATAAATAAAAGAGGACAAAAAATAAATAAAGATATATAAATACGGTTTATCTGACATAACAGTTTGATTATATCAACATGATGGCTGATGTTGATGGTGGGGATAAGGTGGGTGGGTAGGGGAGGGATTGGTGGATGAAAGGTGAAAGGGGGTGGCTCTGGGGTGTGGGGAGAGGGGAGGGACGGAGGAGGTGGGCTTTTTTGTACTGTTTACTAGCTCACCACTGCTGAAGGAATGCAGCGCACGTGAAATGCACGCGGGCACACACGCTGGCGCGTGTTACGTTTCGTAGTTGTGCATTTCGCTCACACATCAACTTTATGTACAGAGAAGAAAAAAAAATACACGAACTTTAACGGTAACTATATAAATAGACAGAGCAAGAGAGGAAAAAAACGATCAGTTACTGACTCAACATTCTCATAAAACCTAAATAAACCCAGCCGCGCACAAAAAACAACATAAATAAACTTAACCGTATTGAATCTTTTTGTTTTTTTAATATGGTTCAAAACGTAAAAGGGGACGAAGGGACGTTAAGCTACAAACGCAGTGGGCACAAACACCAACACGTCTTCTCAGTGAATACGGCTTTCGTTGTGAGTCGGTGTTGGTGACACTATTTAAACCTAGTAACCGCACGCAGTGAGTTCAACACGACTTCGGACTTCAACAACACGCTTTCGCACCAACTTTTTTGACGAGAGTGCTCAACTGGCTTGCTACATCTCATGCCTTCGTTTTTTTCACGGTTGCTAGTAGTCGCGTCGACCTTGAATGTGTGACGTCATATGGCTGGACTGGGGACATTTTCACTTTCAATTTTCTCATCGAGAAAGCATCGCAGACAATATCTGATTTCATTTTTGAATTCAGCGACTAAAAATCAAGGGGAGATCCGAGCAGAATTTGAATTTGTGAAATATTTAGCGAGATTTAAAAAAAAAAATACGGTAATAATATTGCACACTGCCGGGTTTCGTCTGGCGCCGCGGCCACCAAGAGCAGTACATTTAAATGTTTTCTTTTAGGACTTGAAAAGACAATCAAGAAGCTATTTCTTTTTTCCATAATGTCAATGATTATATACACCACATTGGATCGGACTTTGATCAATAAAAAGTTACAGTAGGCCTACTTTATAATAATCAGTACGTTTTCTTGTTGCTTCTGTTTTTGCTTTGTTCTGACTTGTTTGTTTTGTACATTAATTGTTGTTTTATGATTGTCTGTTTGTTTGTTTGTTGTGATCAAGGACTTGTATGAGTATTGGAGCTCTTAAAGTTTAAGTGGTCCGTCCGTAAAACCTGTACAGCCATGGCAGCCATGCTTTGTACCCTGGGGACTGGAGGACCTTACATGTACCTCAAGATTCTGCTGAGTGCAGATGATGATGACTTATCTCAATGTAATCAAAAGTCGTTCTCTTGGGGACAACGGTTTTCGGAAGTTTGTGGTGCGCTCGGTGATGCTTGGGATCACTAGCTCTAAAAGTGTCCGAACAGTTGAGGGTCTCATACTGATGTACGCGATACATTTTTCCTCGTCGTTCAAAACCTCGTATAAAAGATGATGGTATTCCCCAAACCTTTCTCTCTTTCAAAATATGTGATGAACCCAGTACCGTTGCCCTATAATACCTTTTCCCGAGCCAATAAAATAGAACAAGCTGCAATGCACAGCGCCTCCATTTTGGAACGACCTGTGTGTCACATGATCTCTAGGCTCTCGCTGGCTAAAAGTTGAACGCAAGTCGTATCGCGCACTGCGTTTGTGCCAATCCCAGTTCAATCGTACAATTGGCGTTCGGCTTAAGATACGTGCCGAAGGTGTGTTGGTGTTTGTGCCCACTGCGTTTGCAGCCTTACTCACCTGAATGGAAAGACGTCTGCCAAATTTAGTTCTTTGATTTCTGTTTTGATTTACTTCTGACACATTGTTTTTATTTGTTGTTTATAAAAAAGGTCTCATTGAAGTTGGCAGTTTTGGGGTTTAGGCTAATACGAAGCTAAAGTGAAGTGAAAATATTTGGAAATATAATAAATAAATGAAAATGTATGTGAAAATATGTCAAAATAGTACCTCAAAATAAGCCAAATCTGTGACAGCGTAAACAGCGTTCCCTTTAACTGTCAATTTCAAAATCAACATTCAATGGTGGTCTGAGTCTAAGGTTAAACTTTCCGAGTATCTGACGACTTACGTTTTGAGAAAGCTTGCTTTTTTTCCCCTGCCGTTATTCTACCAAACTTTGTGGAGTTCTGGAAACTCCATGGTTCAGTGCTAGGAGATGGTAATCGAACTGAACCCGAACCGAACACACCAAACTCGAACCAAACTGGTGATCGAGTAGAACGGGAACTTCTAAAAGTGGGTTAGATTCCCTTCGATATTCTCTGCATTAAGGTGGCCCCACAATCTTATACTATTCCTTGGTCTAGAACGAATTGAGATTATAAAAAGATAAATTGTATATTAAAAAAACTACAATCGGGTTTAATACAGCTTTACTGTGCATGCCCAAGTTATGCAGGAACAAATTACACTGAATTCGTGAAAAAAATATTAAGTTTAGTGGAAAAATCTGCCCATAAGCGACTTCCTAGTTCCCTATCTATTTTTTTTCTTTTACAGTTTGCGTGATTGTTCCCTTTTTACTATATAATATTCTATTGATAGCTATAAACGATTTTTTTAAATTCTTTTTTTTAACTTAGCTGAATTTAAATTTAAACAAAATGTCTTTTAGTGTCTGCTATAAAACAACTAATTTTTTTATTTGATTTCCGGTAGAACAATTTGTTGTTATAACATTAGTAGGCCAACTTGTTGCAATGGCGGTAGGGCTTTTTTCGATTGCCGTTTCGAAAACAATAGAGCCAAAAATCGCCTGGATTTTTTCCCTAGGGTCTGGGGTGTTCCCGAATCTACCCAGTTCTGTTTGCAAGTCTGACATTGGTTTGGGAAAGTTGAAAGAGACAGAGCCATGTGCTGGCGACACATTCATCTTGCATGAAATGACCACGGGAACTTAAAATTACAGATAACTGAACTACGGATCACCTTTGAATTAAATTAGAACGAACTACAAAGTCTCTTTAAATTACATAGAACAGAACTACAGAACAACGTTTACGACAATGCCAATCTCCGTTAAAGTCAGCCATAACAGACAATCTGCAAGTCTAGACGCCAGTTTGATTACAGAGAAAACAATTACTTTTTTTTCCTGCCTGCATGTATGTCAATGTCAATTGTATGTCAATGTCAATTGTATGTCAATGTCAATCCCACCCCCTCCCTTTTCCCTCCAAAATAAACTAAATAAATAATTGAATCCAACAAACGGTTTCCTAACAAACAAACAAAAAAACGCATACTTCTTAATTGAAAGTAAAAATCTCAAGCATTGGAAATGTAATTCACACATGCGCGAACACAAACGCGCAATTACAAACGCGCGCTTTTGTGTGTCGTCTGCAATGATCAAAATTCTAGAGACAAACCTTAGCGACAGACACCTGCAGATTCCTTTGAGTTCGATTTTTTGCAACCAATACTTTAGACTTTTCCAGCCTATACCCGGTACTTTAGACTTTCACAGCCAATAATTTGGACTTTCACAGCCAATAATTTGGACTTTCACAGCCAATACTTTGGACTTTCACAGCCAATAATTTGGATTTTCACAGCCAATAATTTGGACTTTCACAGCCAATACTTTAGACTTTCACAGCCAATAATTTGGACTTTCACAGCCAATAATTTGGACTTTCACAGCCAATACTTTGGACTTTCACAGCCAATAATTTACACTTTCACAGCCAATACTTTAGACTTTCACAGCCAATACTTTACACTTTCACAGAAAATAATTTAGACTTTCACAGCCAATACTTTAGACTTTCACAGTCAATAATTTAGACTTTCACAGAAAATAATTTAGACTTTCACAGCCAATATTTTGGACGTTCTCAGCCAATAGGCCTACTTTAGACTTTCACATCCAATAATTTGGACTTTCCCAGCCAATACTTTAGATTTTCACATCCAATAATTTGGACTTTCCCAGCCAATACTTTAGATTTTCACACCCAATAATTTGAACTTTCCCAGCCAATACTTTAGACTTTCCCAGCCAATACTATAGACTTTCCCAGCCAGTACTTTAGACTTTCCAAGCCAATACCTTAGACTTTCCCAGCCAATACTTTAGACTTTCCCAGCCAATATTTTAGACTTTCCCAGCCAATACTATAGACTTTCCCAGCCAATACTTTAGACTTTCCCAGCCAATACTTTAGACTTTCCCAGCCAATACTTTAGACTTGCTCAGCTCATATTTTACACTTCAGATTGCTGAGGGCTTTGCTAAGACTGGTTATTTGAGAATCCTTGTTCTCCAAAATGTAAATAACAATTGTCTTTAAGAGAAATGCAAAACGTTTAAAAGAAAACACCAACAAATCACCATTGGCTGTTACCCACGACAAGAACAAAAAAAAACAATACAAGAGACGCGACACTTTCCTCTTTCGTAAAATCCATTTACTGTATGCTTCGGTTAAAGAAAAATACTGCTTATACAAATTAAACGTCGTTTCCCCTCAACCAACGTACGCGAGAATACATCAAGTCGCATAATCTATACACGCGGATAAATGTTGGGACTAACTTTTGGGTCCGGGGAGTTAAGCTGTTCAAAGAGGGGAATACTTAATAGCAAAAGCGAAAGAAAAAGACAAGGAATAATAAATTTGCCGCGCTTTTACCTTATCGTGATTGTTGTCTGGCCTTGGGTGACATGACCTTGGGTGACATGACCTTGACATCAGAGGCGTCGGCAGAACATTTTCTTTCACTCTTATTGTGGGAAGGGGCGCCTTACAGTATATTTCAGGACATGTTTACGCCGGTCTGGGAGCAGGGTGTAGAAGCCTCCCCAACTGTTTCCCCAATGTCAACGCCTGTGCTTAGAAAAAATTCTACGCCAATCAGTTGGACAATAAACAGCCTGGCGGGTTTTCCCCATTTAAATGTAAGATCATTGTCACTTGTCACAGTCTTTGTTGGGATTCAGTCTTTGATGATAGAGCGTTCAAGACTTGTTCAGAGGGTTAGATCTAACTATTTCGCTCGTAATTCAAAATTCACACGAAGTTGGAAATCAACAGTAGTCGGAGCTTTATCAACAGTTCGGAATATCATCTCGGAATTCGGAACGTTAGCTCGGAATTCGGAATCTTAGCTCAAAAGTCGGAATCTTGGCTCAAAATACGTAATTCTTGCTCGGAATTCGGAAAGTTTCAAGATAGTCGGAATCTTAGCTCAGAATTCTGACTCTTGGCTCGAAATACTTGCTCGAAATTCGGAAAGTTAGCTCGAATGTCGGAATTTTAGCTCAGAATTCGTAATCTTAACTCCAGGACTTTTTTTTTCTTGCTGAAAGCTAGTAGAGTCTTTCTTTTGAAGTATTTTGTTTTTTCAAATCTGATGCAAAAAATAGGAGGAGGGGGGTGTCAAATTTAAAAAAAAGGTTGATGGATTATAATGTGTATTTGGCGAGAATAAAAAGTGTTCCTTATTGTCCAGAGATTGTAAATGTTTGTAACATAGTGCAGAAAATAACGAGATTAGGCCTACGTCACATTAAAAGAAACGATTAAGATTAATTGTTCGTTAGGGTTAGTTATTTTGTTTACATAGTTTACATAATGTCAATTTTAATGTTACGTTAATTGTTTTTCGAGGATTTATGGGGTAAATAAATAGTTGGTTCCTGTGTACATAGATACTATATTTTATTATATAGATCATAAGTCTGTAACTGTCGTCAGAACATAAAATGTCCTTAACGGGATATGCGCTATACAATCATTATTATGATTATTATTATTATTACATTCTTTAGCTATTTGATGGGATAAGGCTCAGTAATGTGAGTTGTTACACTTGACGGAACACCTGTTGATATGATGACTATTCGGTCAAAATGTAGGCCTATAGCTAATGTGGTTTCTTGTTCATTTCAGACAATATCACATACAAGTCGAGTTTACCTTGAGGCAAAATTGTTCATATTAATTATTATGTTCTTTTATTTCATTCATAAAGGTTAACTTTTTATAAATAAATTTAAATATCAGTATCACTGACACTAAAAAGCTCAGGGTTTTCATTCATCGGAGTCCAAAACACCTGTATTTTAATTGAATTGTTTTCGTAACTGATGTATATTCATTTTTTCGTTTCTATAAGGGCTGTATTTTAATTAATTCATTTTCGTAACTGCTGTATTTTAATTTTTTTTAAGTGCGAATAGTAGAGTCTAAAGAATAATTTAAGTCTCGTTGTGCCCACATAATCCAATAGTAAATTTGGTAATGTACTCAACTTCTGTCCTCCTTAAAACTTTACGATACAGTGTAGCATATGCATGATCAAGGTGTTATTTGGATTTGCTTAGTGTACACAAGCCACTAGTATGCTAGGTAAAGAGCGTAAAATCTAGGCCTGTTCTGAACTTTGCGAAATCGTATTTTTTGTGTGCTGGAATTGATAATTTGATTGTATATCTATATGTCCACACATAGCCTTAGTAGATATGGTAATGCCTTTCAACTTCAAGCCTACTCATGCATTAATTTATTAGGTATTGTGTTGTCCACAGAAGCCACTGATAGGTTTGGGCTCAACTTTCGGGCCAGTTTATAACTCAGCAGTTAAGTTATTGCGGCAAAGAAGCTAATAGTACTTTGTAGTTTGTTTGTTTGTTTTTACATAAAGTAAACATTTGCTGTGCTTGAGATGAGTGAAGTGTTAACATTTGGCTTCACCTGGCAGGATTGTTAACATTTTGGTGGGGATACCTCAAGCTGACTAAGAGAGGTGTGTGAGAGACTGAAAGATAAAAAACAAAAGCCGCTTTTTTTACAGCCATGGCAAACACACACACAAAAGCACTCACTCACTTAAACACACACACACATACTCGTGAGTGATAGAGAGAGAGAGAGAGAGAGAGAGGAAAAAGAGAAAAGAGAGAGAGAAAGGAGTTTACATTTTGACTTTAAAGAAGATTGGACCCTTTTTTTTTCTTCCCACTGCGCATGTCGAACAAGCCTCGTCTTCCTGCGGCCCAATTAATTTGTGCAAGACACACAATCTTTCCGATACCTTCGCTCCCCCCAAATTTCTAGTCTTATACACGCCCCCCCCCCTTATCCACCAATCATACCCCCACTCTCTACACCCCTAAGATGACGTAGTCTGGGGTGTATTACACGTGTATCTAAACCAATGTGAGTGTGAGCACATTGTTCTTGTCATGCTCATGTTGCCAGGACTTTCTTCGCGTTGCTAAAAAATCACAAACCAAAACTTTTCGCCATCTTGTTGTGCCAGATTGTAAATGTGCTTTTGAAACATGGAGGTACATCGTATATCATATTTTATTTAGTATCTTCTTGTGTTGGAACATGTGGAAACTTTTCTCATTGGACATTTATTTGCTTCTTTTAATTTACTTTTTTTTTTAAATATTATACAAGCGATAATATTTGTCCGCGCATAACAATTTTTTTTTAGATTTTTAGAAGAAAAAAATACTTATTAAAAACCCCAGAGACACAACCAATGAAATGATTGAAAAAAAAAGTCAGAAATAGTTATGATTCATATTTATATAAAACAGACATTTTAATTGGATGAAATTTTTCTCGTTTCTTTTTCTTTTTACAGTGTGAATTAGATTTTCTTAGAAAATATCTGACAACGGGTATTCCCCATGTCCTCAATGTTATTAACACATATCTTGACCTCATCTTTTGGCATTGTGTGGAACTTGGGCGTCTGGATCTAGTCCAGCTGACTCGGGGAATCGTTTTGATGACTAAATAATTTTTTCTTTTCTCTATAAAAATAAATCCGTGCAATATTTTTCCTTGCCTGAAATTGCTCATATTTTGTCCACAGATTTGACAATATTTTTGTCGCTAGACGAATATTCAAAACACTTCCTTTATTCCGCGCTAATTTCAAAAATCTTGAATTTTTTTTTCTTTTGCTTTTTTCACCTATTTGTCTTGGTCCACCTATGCTCCCCATTCTTTAGGCCTACATATCATTAAGCCGCCGCCTATGCTCCCCATTCTTTAGGCCTACATATCATTAAGCCGCCGCCTATGCTCCCCATTCTTTAGGCCTACATATCATTAACCCGCCGCCTATGCTCCCCATTCTTTAGGCCTACATATCATTAACCCGCCGCCTATGCTCCCCATTCTTTAGGCCTACATATCATTAAGCCGCCGCCTATGCTCCCCATTCTTTAGGCCTACATATCATTAAGCCGCCGCCTATGCTCCCCATTCTTTAGGCCTACATATCATTAACCCGCCGCCTATTCTTCAATTATTACTTCATTTTAAATTGCACCCCAGTCATTTTTTTCTTTTTAATTGTTAGTAATTAGCTAGAAGTTCAGAAGATGTTCAACCTGCTCTAACTTCAAACATCGGTATTTCCATCAGATAATTATATTTTTTTTTGTAGTGCTAATAGCTCCTGTGTTTAGTTTGAAAGTGCTGTGTGAGTGTGTGCTAAGAGCTCACTTTAAACAACCTAGGCCTACAATCTGTCAATAGGGCAATCACAGCGAACGTATTATTTTAACACATTCACGGATTTAAATAAAATAATAAATTGTGACAACTGAGTTTACGATTCTCTGTATTGTAGTTGTTTGTTTATAATTTCATGGAGTCTTACAGTTTTGGTTGAAACAATTGTGCTGTGTTTGAGACGTGTTTCAGACGCATTTTAACTTATCCACTAAAGCTACGCAGTAAGCAGTTAACCCTGTTATTAACCTTTTCAGTAGGCATATAACCAATCAGAGGGCATAACTTATTTAGTAGTCGGTTAACTTTTCAGAGGGAAATTACATATTCAGTTGTCAGTTAACTTTTCAGAGAGAAATAACTTATTCAGTAGGCAATTAACTTTTCAGAGGGCAATAACTGATTTAGTAATCAGTTAACTTTTCAGAGAGAAATAACTTATTCATTAGGCAATTAACTTTTCAGAGGGCAATAACTGATTTATTAATCAGTTAACATTTCAGAGGGAAATAACTTATTTAGTAGGCAATTAACTTTTCAGAGGGCAATAACTGATTTAGTAATCAGTTAACATTTCAGAGGGAAATAACTTATTCAGTAGGCAATTAACTTTTCAGAGGGCAATAACTGATTTAGTAATCAGTTAACTTTTCAGAGAGAAATAACTTATTCAGTAGGCAATTAACTTTTCAGAGGGCAATAACTGATTTAGTAATCAGTTAACATTTCAGAGGGAAATAACTTATTTAGTAGGCAATTAACTTTTCAGAGGGCAATAACTGATTTAGTAATCAGTTAACATTTCAGAGGGAACTAACTTATTCAGTAGGCAATTAACTTTTCAGAGGGCAATAACTGATTTAGTAAACAGTTAACTTTTCAGAGGCAAATAACTTATTCAGTAGGCAATTAACTTTTCAGAGGGCAATTACTGATTTAGTAGTCAGTTAACTTTTCAGCGTGCAGTTAAACTTTCTGTATAGTAATAGTAGGCCTAGACAGTTCTTTATTTAGAAGGCCGTTCAGTATGGCAATAACTTCTTCCGTAGACAACAACGTAATTATTAGGCAGTATCACATTTAAATAGGCAGGAATAAGAAACAGTTTGCAGTTGAACGTAATCTAATCCGTAAGCAGAAGCATTATCAACAGAGTGATCTTCAATTCGTAGGCAGTAACCAATTCGTTAGAAAGCGACATACACAGGAAGTAATTTAGTTTTCTCCAGAGATAATGCGATAAAAATCATTCTCTTTTGTTGTCCATTTCCTTTTCTTTTGTCATGGGCTTTGTTGTTGTTTTTTTTTCTTTAAAACACTTCATTGTTGATCAAGCTGTAATCTTAAGAGTCAATTGAGTTAATAGTTTACTGTATTACTGTATAACGAAAGTTATAGAATCAAATAAACAAGAATAAAAAAAACTTCAGAGGCTTTTGTTAACAATGCGAGTAAACCTGTAATTCATAACAACATTGTCTGTTTCTTTGTAAAGTTTTCTTGATCCATTTTATAAACCCTCAATCCACCAAGTTTGTTTTGTTCTAATCTACAACCGTCTTGTGGTTCATTTAGAAGCTTTTCTTTAAAAATATTTTAGCGTAACCTTAACAACACACAATATATTGGTCTAATATTGGTCCTACATTATGCCAAGATATAAATATTGGCGGGATATTGGCTCAGTATTGGGTCAATATAGTATAGGCCTACTGTTAGGCAAATGTAGATTTTTTTTTATTAGAATAGCTATTGCTTTTGTGCTTAAGCCGAAACGAATTGTTGTATTTTTTAAACTTGGCGACGTACAATAGACCATGGGTCGGCAAATTTTTTGATAATAGTGTGTCAAAGTAGAATTAATTAATTAAGCGTGCCAACAGCTTAAAAGGCATCATGCTCTTTTCTTGTAGAAGAGTCTTGTATTTCATTTGTGAAGATCTTCTGCGTGCTTTTGAAAAATCGCTTCGCGTGTCATAGGTTGCCGACCCCTACAATTGACTATATCTTTGAGTCTTTTTGCCTTGTAAGTGTGCACGCGTTTTGTTTTGTGTGTGTGTAATTGGTAAACGATTTACTTCAATGTATTTGTTTCTTCTTTGTCAATATATAAGAGAGCCCCGCATTTCGAACCGTGTCTACCTGTGGTTGTGGTGGTGTATTTCGAACTCGCGACAACGCACTGTGTAAGGGACACGGGTATCGACACCCACGACGATGCCTCACCAGATCCTAGAGAGTATCGAGGATTACTTTAACTCGGAATCGAGCAGGTTCGATACCCTGCAGAGACAAATGGAGTACCGGGAATTCCAGAGAAAGCCGGAGAAGCACACGTCGACCCTGTACCACGAGGTGGGGTCGGGGAGGAAGAGTGCAACTGGACGTGTGGTGAGTTCCTTGTTTATTGTTTCGTTGTTGTTGTTTGGATTATTTACAGGTCTTGGTGTAAATTTGGAAGGGGGGGAGGGGTGGTAGAACGGCCCCAGACCTTGCAGATAAAATTAAAAGGGTGGCATTTGGAAAGGTGTCTTGAAATCTTTTTTATGTTCGTCTACATTAGCGTTCAGAGTAAGGATATATCTCTCCCCCTCTCTTTCTTTCTTTCTCTATCTCTCTCTCTCTTTCTATCTCTCCGTCTCTCTCTCTCTCTCTCTCTCTCTCTCATTCTCTCTCTCTCTCTCTCTCTCTCACTCACTCCCTCTATCTCCGCGCGCGTTATATTTTCCACATAGATTTTAATTCTAAGAAAGACATAGATTATACTTACACAATGAAACACAGAAAGATTAATCACAATATGTAATAAAGGCTAACATGCATGACGCTTCAATGAACATTTTTCTTTTAAATTGTCGAAGAACAAATAAACATAAGTGTCTTTGAGTTATTCAGTAGGCTACTGATTTGTGACAATACTGTTTAAAACATTAGAAAAGTGAACAGACTAAATCAATTCACACAACAACAACAGAAACACATATAATATATTTCCAGCCTCAACTGATATCTATGTGGAAGAAAACCTAGGTATCTCAAACGGCTATTATTGTTTGTTGTAAAATTATCTTTGGAATGCTGAGGAGGCGGGATAAAGGTGGGGGAGGGGTTGTTGTCATGGGTAGATTCTGAAACGAACATGCCGTAATTAAACTGGTCTGTGATGCTATAGACATTCTTGATTTAATGCAGCATCGGTGTAAATTGAAAAAAGGAAGCTTTTTATGGTTTTAATGTCTCAAGTCTGTGAAGTTTATGCTGAATGGCGAGCATAGAATCTGCATGCTAAGGGGAGATAATTAATGGCTGAGGAGGACGATAGGGGACGTTATCCAGGGATCAGGTTTAACTACAGTCTAGTGGTGCATCCGATATGGGTGCATCTGTAGGAAGAATGATGCCTGCAGTCGTCGATAGTGGGGGGCAATTAGAATGAGTGAATGGTTGAGTAGATGGATGGCTTAGTAATTGGATGACTATGTATGTAGCCTATATATCAATGTTTGTATGTAGGTAGTTAGGTAGGTAGGTTAACAGGTAGATAGGTAGTTAAATAGGTTTACAGGTTAGTTGGTAGGTTTACAGGTAAATAGGTTTGTTAGTATGATTATAGATTGGTAGGCTATAACTGTTTATAGGTAATTTATATCGGTAGATAAGTAGAGGTGGCTGATTATACATGTAAGTGTCAGTGGGTAAGTGTGTGTGTGTGTGTGTGTGTGTGTGTAGGTAGATAAGTAAATATGTAGTTAGACAGTCATGTCGGTAGCTAGGAAGATAGTTAGGCAGGTATACAATTATTATTAGTTAGGTAGGAAAATAGGTAGTTGGGTGACTATTTCTTGTACCGTTTAATATATAAATAGTAACAAAAAGGTAATATAAAATTAAAACCTATTATATATAATTTTAATAATTATAATAGAGATAATTTATGCTAATCAAAGAGAAACCTTATACGATAAAAATTAAACTGTCAGCTCTCACAAGAATGATAACCCATGTGCATTTAATATAAACGTTCTATTCTTATTACCTCCCTTGATCACCTAAACATTTTTCTGCCACTTTCAAAATATATTCCAAAACGCAAATCTGTAAATAAAGCAGATAAGCCCCCCTCCCCCCCCCCCAAGTACGCCACCCCCTCCCTCTCACACACAGAGCCTTTACAAGCTTATGTAGCGCCCCAGAGCAAAAGTTTCAGCGCCGCCGCCTTGCATACTGTAACTGCTTGTTTAGTGCTCTATTTGCTATATTTAGACTACATTCCCCCCCCCCCCCTTGGAAGTGCCGCCCAGGGCATATGCCCTCCTCTGCCCTCCCCTATGTGAGGGTACTGCTCACACACACACACTCAGTCTCTGATACCAGACATGCACAAGGGATGTGTTACAATTCGATAATTAGGTTTTCTGATGCTGCCATGGTGAGTACTGCCATGTAACATGTGCGACAGAGCATGCAGTTCAAGGAGGTTGGAAAGGGAGAGGGGGGATGTGGTATGAACATCAGGAAGTGCAACATCCAACCAACCAATGTCTCAAGATATCCAGTGTCGTCTCTCAAGACTTCAGACTAATGGATGCCAACAACAAAACAACAAATTTGGCCAATTTCGCCAACAGATTGTTCCATATAAATCCACACACCCGAACACTGTTAGTAATTGATTCTTGTTCATTAATTACAACGATTAAAAACAAAAATTAGATTAAGAGGTTTCAAATTGGTACGGTTCATTACAACGAAATGGGTGAGGGAGGGGTATGTGTGTGTGTGGGGGGGGGGGGGGTGTACAGTTCCGCCTTCTATACCAATATTTTAAAACCTTCAACCTGTATCTTAACACTACGGAGTTTCTTAACCCGATAAACGATGTGTAGGCCGATAGTTACTAACTTTTTGCAATAGGTGTAAATAAATGATAATAATAAATAATAATAAGAGTTACATATAGTCATATCCCGTTGGGAACAGTTCTATGCGCTGTCAACAGTCAGAGACAGAGTGCAGACAACGAATTAAAGAGAAAAATGTATACATGAAAAATAATAAACTGCTACTTGAATAGGTGCGTCTTCAGTCGGCTCCTGAAGGTTTAAAAGCTAGGGCTCTGGCGACTTTGTATTGCTCATTGGCTTTTTGCAAAGTGTTTACATTTTAAATTATTAATTACTGTAATCGGTTAAAGAAACAATGAGTTATGTTATTATGTGTTTTTCTATGTTTTTTATGCAATTAATTCTGTGTGGAAACTCCCGAACACAAAATAATCTCCCAACTCCAGAGTTAACCTCTCCTTGATTCAGACATAACCAAGTCATGGATCCAGGATGCTAGATATTCCTTAATACTTGTCAACAACAGGCTCACAAAGAACAACAACTCCCGTCCCGGTTCTTGCCCCACAGAGTTATCTTTAGCTTATCAGTCGAGTGCAGAGGAGACAGGGGGATTGAGGCACTGCGTTAATCTTAGTTCACCTTGAATAAAATTACACCGAGGAGGGGGGGGGGGGAGAGTAGGGTGGCAAGAAAAAGGGGGAGTGGAGTGGGGGGGCAGGGGGTATTTTAATCATGTTCTCGCCTACTCGGAATGAGTCACGAGAGTTCCAGACATCAAGCGTAATCTTAGAAATACTTGGGTCTTTAGTTTAGTTGGCAGTAGTTGGTCTAAATTTAGACTTGTATAAATGTACTTTACGGTCGCTTTACATTCTTGCATTCTTATAATTGTGTTCTTTTTTTTTGTGTTCGTTTATTTGCCATTTAATTGATTGTCCTATTTATGATATTTATGTATCTAGGCCTATATATTGAAATACCTTTTATATTATCTTTCCGTGTATTCAGATGTTTGTCAAAGTATTGGTTCATTACTTTATCCATGCGCATTATTTCATTTCATTATTTCACTCACAGCCATACTCCATGCATTAACATGTAGGCTACATCCATTAATAAATAAACCTAGTCTATCTGTCTATCTATCTATTATTTATCTATCTATTTATAGGCTATAGATTACCTTTTTTTTCTCGTCATCTCTCTCTCAATATGATATATAGAGATGGAGAGAAATAGAGAGAGAGAGAAAGAGAGAGAGAAAGAGAGAAAGAGTGAAAGAGAGAGAGAAAGTGGTGTTGGCCTACAATGAAAGACAGTCGAAGAAACACAGAACGTAAAAAAAAGAGATTTTTGAAAAAAGAGAGAGATAAGAAAGAGAGAGAGAGAGAGAGAGATATAAGAGAGACACGTGGGAGTTATTGGGGAGGACAGCAAAGATAAAAGATATGATACGTGATAACTTAGTTATGAAAACTAACTAGCGATAAGGGCGAGGTGAGATTAAACTAAAGGGTGGGGCTACTAAATGAAGTGCTTGGTTAAATGAGACAGTCAACTTTCAGTAACTAGAAAATTTTTACTTGTGGATTTACTTTCGGATTACTACTAGGATTATGGCTGGAATATTTCTGTTTGTTTTCATATGGAGGTTTGTATTAAAACATTTTGTATCGCTACATTTGTTTATATCACTATATGCTATATCCGGGGTGGGAATGCATGAGGCTAACGAGAGCAGCACTTTACTCAATGAAGAAACGCAATAGTCACCCATCCCTGGGATATATATATATGTATATCTACGTTTCTATCTCTTTTGAACTAAACCTTTAAACCCATTTTACTAGTTGCCGTTTCGAGCGCCTATTTTGTGTGGCTTACGAGGCTGATTGTGTGGTCAGCACAATGACAGTGTTGCCATACAACTTTCTTGAGTAAAAAAAAATGCAACAACATCAATAACAACAACAAAAAAAAATAATTATTTAACATAGATTTAAAAATGAAGGTTTGAATACCAACACTGTGTCGTTTGGGATTCCTTGAACATTTTGTATGAATGTGCATTATGGTGGAGTAACCATTAGATCAGAAATAAATGCATACCAAGTCTGACGATTACCATCGGATACACTAGAATGTTTTAAGGTATATCTTTAATAGCTTGAAAATAGGGTTTACCATTTCGTGTAGTAATGCTAGAGTTACGTAAGATAGTATGACTCACTTATGAAAGTACGATACTTATAGTCATATATCAATGTATGACATAC
>OX421506.1:15943646-15973514 GCA_949126835.1 Anisus vortex | reverse complement strand
CTAATAACAACACATAAATTCAGCCTTCATCATGGTATATACTTTATATCTAATAACAACACATAAATTCAGCGTTCATCGTGGTATATACTTTATATCTAAAAAAAACACATAAATTCAGCCTTCATTGTGGTATATACTTTATATCTTATAAAAAACACATAAATTCAGCCTTCATCGTGGTATATTTTTTATATCTAATAAAAACACATAAATTCAGCCTTCATCGTGGTATATACTTTATATCTAATAAAAACACATAAATTCAGCCTTCATCATGGTATATACTTTATATCTAATAAAAACACATAAATTCAGCCTTCATCGTGGTATATACTTTATATATAATAAAAACACATAAATTCAGCCTTCATCGTGGTATATACTTTATATCTAATAAAAACACATAAATTCAGCCTTCATCGTGGTATATACTTTATATCTAATAAAAACACATAAATTCAGCCTTCATCATGGTATATACTTTATATCTAATAAAAACACATAAATTCAGCTTTCATCATGAAATATACTTTATGTCTAATAAAAACACATAAATTCAGCCTTCATCGTGGTATATACTTTATATCTAATAAAAACACATAAATTCAGCCTTCATCATGGTATATACTTTATATCTAATAAAAACACATAAATTCAGCCTTCATCGTGGTATATACTTTATATATAATAAAAACACATAAATTCAGCCTTCATCGTGGTATATACTTTATATCTAATAAAAACACATAAATTCAGCCTTCATCATGGTATATACTTTATATCTAATAAAAACACATAATTTCAGCCTTCATCATGGTATATATTTTATATCTAATAAAAACACATAAATTCATCCTTCATCGTGGTATATACTTTATATCTAATAAAAACTCATAAATTCAGCCTTCATCGTGGTATATACTTTATATCTAATAAAAACACATAAATTCAGCCTTCATCGTGGTATATACTTTATATCTTATAAAAAAAACATAAATTCAGCCTTCATCGTGGTATATACTTTATATCTAATAAAAACACATAAATTCAGCCTTCATCATGGTATATACTTTATATCTAATTAAAACACATAAATTCAGCCTTCATCATGGTATATACATTATATCTTATAAAAAAAACATAAATTCAGCCTTCATCGTGGTATATACTTTATATCTAATAAAAACACATAAATTCAGCCTTCATCATGGTATATACTTTATATCTAATTAAAACACATAAATTCAGCCTTCATCATGGTATATACATTATATCTAATAAAAACACATAAATTCAGCCTTCATCATGGTATATACTTTATATGTAATAAAAAACAAAAAAATTCAGCCTTCATCATGGTATATACTTTATATCTAATAAAAAACACATAAATTCAGCCTTCATCATGGTATATACTTTACATCTAATAAAAACACATAAATTCAGCCTTCATCATGGTATATACATTATATCTAATAAAAACACATAAATTCAGCCTTCATCATGGTATATACTTTATATCTAATAAAAAACACATAAATTCAGCCTTCATCATGGTATATACTTTATATCTAATAAAAACACATAAATTCAGCCTTCATCATGGTATATACTTTATATCTAATAAAAAACACATAAATTCAGCCTTCATCATGGTATATACTTTATGTCTAATAAAAACACATAAATTCAGCCTTCATCATGGTATATAATTTATATCTAATAAAAACACATAAATTCAGCCTTCATCGTGGTGTATACATTATATCTCATAAAAACACATAATTTTAGCCTTCATCGTGGTATATACATTATATCTAATAATAACACATAAATTCAGCCTTCATCGTGGTATATACATTATATCTAATAAAAACACATAAATTCAGCCTTCATCATGGTATATACATTATATATAATAAAAACACATAAATTCAGCCTTTATCATGATATATACATTATATCTAATAAAAACACATAAATTCAGCCTTCATCATGGTATATACATTATATCTAATAAAAACACATAAATTGAGCCTTCATCATGGTATATACTTTATATCTAATAAAAAACACATAAATTCAGCCTTCATCATGGTATATACTTTATATCTAATAAAAACACATAAATTCAGCCTTCATCATGGTATATACTTTATATCTATTAAAAACACATAAATTCTGCCTTCATCATGGTATATACTTTATATCTAATAAAAAAACACATAAATTCAGCCTTCATCATGGTATATAATTTATATCTAATAAAAACACATAAATTCAGCCTTCATCGTGGTGTATACATTATATCTAATAAAAACACATAATTTCAGCCTTCATCGTGGTATATACATTATATCTAATAAAAACACATAAATTCAGCCTTCATCATGGTATATACATTATATCTAATAAAAACACATAAATTCAGCCTTCATCATGGTATATACATTATATCTAATAAAAACACATAAATTCAGCCTTCATGATGGTATATACATTATATCTAATAAAAACACATAAATTCAGCCTTCATCATGGTATATACATTATATCTAATAAAAACACATAAATTAAGCCTTCATCATGGTATATACTTTATATCTAATAAAAACACATAAATTCAGCCTTCGTCGTGGTATATTTTTTATATTTAATAAAAACACATAAATTCAGCCTTCATCGTGGTATATACTTTATATCTAATAAAAACACATAAATTCAGCCTTCATCATGGTATATACTTTATATCTAATAAAAACACATAAATTCAGCCTTTATTGTGGTATATACTTTATATCTAATAAAAACACATAAATTCAGCCTTCATCGTGGTATATACTTTATATCTAAAAAAAACACTTAATTTCAGCCTTTATCGTGGTATATACTTTATATCTAATAAAAACACATAAATTCAGCCTTCATCGTGGTTATCTAATAAAAACACATAAATTCAGCCTTCATCATGGTATATACTTTATAACTAATAAAAACACATAAATTCAGCCTTCATCATGGTATATACTTTATATCTAATAAAAACACATAAATTCAGCCTTCATCATGGTATATACTTTATATCTAATAAAAAACACATAAATTCGGCCTTCATCATGGTATATACTTTATATCTAATAAAAAACACATAAATTCAGCCTTCATCATGGTATATACTTTATATCTAATTAAAAACACATAAATTAAGCCATTTATCATGGTATATACTTTATATCTAATAAAAAACACATAAATTCAGCCTTCATCATGGTATATACTTTATATCTAATAAAAACACATAAATTCAGCCTCCATCATGGTATATACTTTATATCTAATAAAAACACATAAATTCAGCCTTCATCATGGTATATACTTTATATCTAATAAAAACACATAAATTCAGCCTTCATCGTGGTATATACTTTCTAATAAAAACACATAAATTAAGCCTTCATCGTGGTATATACTTTATATCTAATAAAAACACATAAATTAAGCCTTCATCGTGGTATATACTTTATATCTAATAAAAACACATAAATTCAGCCTTCATCATGGTATATACTTTATATCTAATAAAAACACATAAATTCAGCCTTCATCGTGGTATATACCTTATATCTAATAAAAACACATAAATTCAGCCTCATCGTGGTATATACTTTATATCTAATAAAAACACATAAATTCAGCTTTCATCATGGTATATACTTTATATCTAATTAAAACACATAAATTCAGCCTTCATCATGGTATATACATTATATCTAATAAAAACACATAAATTCAGCCTTCATCACGGTATATACTTTATATGTAATAAAAAACACATAAATTCAGCCTTCATCATGGTATATACTTTATATCTAATAAAAAACACATAAATTCAGCCTTCATTATGGTATATACTTTACATCTAATAAAAACACATAAATTCAGCCTTCATCATGGTATATACATTATATCTAATAAAAACACATAAATTCAGCCTTCATCATGGTATATACTTTATATCTAATAAAAAACACATAAATTCAGCCTTCATCATGGTATATACTTTATATCTAATAAAAAACACATAAATTCAGCCTTCATCATGGTATATACTTTATATCTAATAAAAAACACATAAATTCAGCCTTCATCATGGTATATACTTTATATCTAATAAAAACACATAAATTCAGCCTTCATCATGGTATATAATTTATATCTAATAAAAACACATAAATTCAGCCTTCATCGTGGTGTATACATTATATCTAATAAAAACACATAATTTTAGCCTTCATCGTGGTATATACATTATATCTAATAAAAACACATAAATTCAGCCTTCATCGTGGTATATACATTATATCTAATAAAAACACATAAATTCAGCCTTCATCATGGTATATACATTATATCTAATAAAAACACATAAATTCAGCCTTTATCATGATATATACATTATATCTAATAAAAACACATAAATTCAGCCTTCATCATGGTATATACATTATATCTAATAAAAACACATAAATTGAGCCTTCATCATGGTATATACTTTATATCTAATAAAAAACACATAAATTCAGCCTTCATCATAGTATATACTTTATATCTAACAAAAACACATAAATTCAGCCTTCATCATGGTATATACTTTATATCTAATAAAAACACAAAAATTCTGCCTTCATCATGGTATATACTTTATATCTAATAAAAAAACACATAAATTCAGCCTTCATCATGGTATATAATTTATATTTAATAAAAACACATAAATTCAGCCTTCATCGTGATGTATACATTCTATCTAATAAAAACACATTATTTCAGCCTTCATCGTGGTATATACATTATATCTAATAAAAACACATAAATTCAGCCTTCATCATGGTATATACATTATATCTAATAAAAACACATAAATTCAGCCTTCATCATGGTATATACATTATATCTAAAAAAAAAACATAAATTCAGCCTTCATCATGTATATACATTATATCTAATAAAAACACATAAATTCAGCCTTCATCATGGTATATACATTATATCTAATAAAAACACATAAATTAAGCCTTCATCATGGTATATACTTTATATCTAATAAAAACACATAAATTAAGCCTTCATCATGGTATATACTTTATATCTAATAAAACACATAAATTCAGCCTTCATCGTGGTATATACTTTATATCTAATAAAAACACATAAATTCAGCCTTCATCATGGTATATACTTTATATCTAATAAAAACACATAAATTCAGCCTTTATTGTGGTATATACTTTATATCTAATAAAAACACATAAATTCAGCCTTCATCGTGGTATATACTTTATATCTAAAAAAAAACACTTCAATTCAGCCTTCATCGTGGTATATACTTTATATCTAATAAAAACACATAAATTCAGCCTTCATCGTGGTATATTTTTTATATCTAATAAAAACACATAAATTCAGCCTTCATCGTGGTATATACTTTATATCTAATAAAAACACATAAATTCAGCCTTCATCGTGGTATATACTTTATATCTAATAAAAACACATAAATTCTGCCTTTATCGTGGTATATACTTTATATCTAAAAAAAACACATAAATTCAGCTTTCATCGTGGTATATACTTTATATCTAATAAAAATAAATAAATTCAGCCTTCATCGTGGTATATACTTTAAATCTAATAAAAACACATAAATTCAGCCTTCATCATGGTATATACTTTATATCTAATAAAAACACATAAATTCAGCTTTCATCATGATATATACTTTATGTCTAATAAAAGCACATGAATTCAGCCTTCATCATGGTATATACTTTATATCTAATAAAAACACATAAATTCAGCCTTCATCATGGTATATACTTTATATCTAATAAAAACACATAAATTCATCCTTCATCGTGGTATATACATTATATCTAATAAAAACACACAAATTCAGCCTTCATCGTGGTATATACTTTATATCTAATAAAAACACATAAATTCAGCCTTCATCGTGGTATATACTTTATATCTAATAAAAACACATAAATTCAGCCTTCATCATTGTATATACTTTATATTTAATATAAACTCAAAAATTCAGCCTTCATCAGGGTATATACTTTATATCTAATAAAAACACATAAATTCAGCCTTCATCATGGTATATACTTTATATCTAATAAAAACACATAAATTCAGCGTTCATCATGGTATATACATTATATCTAATAAAAACACATAAATTCAGCCTTCATCATGGTATATACTTTATATCTAATAAAAAAACACATAATTTCAGCCTTCATCATGGTATATACTTTATATCTAATAAAAACACATAAATTCAGCCTTCATCATGGTATATAATTTATATCTAATAAAAACACATAAATCAGCCTTCATCGTGGTGTATACCTTATATCTAATAAAAACACATAATTTCAGCCTTCATCGTGGTATATACATTATATCTAATAAAAACACATAAATTCAGCCTTCATCATAGTATATACATTATATCTAATAAAAACACATAAATTCAGCCTTCATCATGGTATATACATTATATCTAATAAAAACACATAAATTCAGCCTTCATCATGGTATATACATTATATCTAATAAAAACGCATAAATTGAGCCTTCATGATGGTATATACTTTATATCTAATAAAAAACACATAAATTCAGCCTTCATCATGGTATATACTTTATATCTAATAAAAAAACACATCAATTCAGCTTTCATCATGGTATATACTTTATATCTAATAAAAAACACATAAATTCAGCCTTCATCATGGTATATACTTTATATCTAATAAAAAATCATAAATTCAGCCTTCATCATGGTATATACTTTATATCTAATAAAAACACATAAATTCAGCCTTCATCATGGTATATACTTTATGTGTAATAAAAAACACATAAATTCAGCCTTCATCATGGTATATACTTTATATCTAATAAAAAACACATAAATTCAGCCTTCATCATGGTATATACTTTACGTCTAATAAAAACACATAAATTCAGCCTTCATCATGGTATATACATTATATCTAATAAAAACACATAAATTCAGCCTTCATCATGGTATATACTTTATATCTAATAAAAAACACATAAATTCAGCCTTCATCATGGTATATACTTTATATCTAATAAAAAACACATAAATTCAGCCTTCATCATGGTATATACTTTATATTTAATAAAAAACACATAAATTCAGCCTTCATCATGGTATATACTTTATATCTAATAAAAACACATAATTTCAGCCTTCATCATGGTATATAATTTATATCTAATAAAAACACATAAATTCAGCCTTCATCGTGGTGTATACATTATATCTAATAAAAACACATAATTTTAGCCTTCATCATGGTATATACTTTATATCTAATAAGAACACATAAATTCAGCCTTCATCATGGTATATAATTTATATCTAATAAAAACACATAAATTCAGCCTTCATCGTGGTGTATACATTATATCTAATAAAAACACATAATTTTAGCCTTCATCGTGGTATATACATTATATCTAATAAAAACACATAAAATCAGCCTTCATCGTGGTATATACTTTATATCTAATCAAAAAACACATAAATTCAGCCTTCATCGTGGTATATACTTTATATCTAATCAAAAAACACATAAATTCAGCCTTCATCGTGGTATATACTTTATATCTAATAAAAACACATAGATTCAGCCTTCATCGTGGTATATACTTTATATCTAACAAAAACACATAAATTTAGCCTTCATCTTGGTATGTACTTTATATCTAATAAAAACACATAAATTCAGCCTTCATCGTGGTATATACTTTATATCTAATCATAAAACACATAAATTCAGCCTTCATCATGGTATATACTTTATATCTAATAAAAACACATAAATTCAGCCTTCATCATGGTATATACTTTATATCTAACAACAACACATAAATTCAGCCTTCATCATTGTATATACTTTATATCTAATAAAAACACATAAATTGAGCCTTCATCGTGGTATATACTTTATATCTAATAAAAAACACATAAATTCAGCCTTCATCATGGTATATACGTTATATCTAATAAAAAAAACATAAATTCAGCCTTCATCATGGTA
The DNA here is from genome assembly GCA_949126835.1 of Anisus vortex. NCBI lineage: Eukaryota > Metazoa > Mollusca > Gastropoda > Planorbidae > Anisus > Anisus vortex. Next base: position 15,965,367 of record OX421506.1, on the reverse strand, counting down.
TATACTTTGTATCTAATAAAAAACACATAAAGTTAGCCTTCATCATGGTATATACTTTATATCTAATAAAAAACACATAAATTCAGCCTTTATCGTGGTATATACTTTATATCTAATAAAAACACATAAATTCAGCCTTCATCGTGGTATATACTTTATATCTAATAAAAACACATAAATTCAGCCTTCATCATGGTATATACTTTATATCTAATAAAAACACATACATTCAGCCTTCATCATGGTATATACTTTATATCTAATAACAACACATAAATTCAGCCTTCATCATGGTATATACTTTATATCTAATAACAACACATAAATTCAGCGTTCATCGTGGTATATACTTTATATCTAAAAAAAAACACATAAATTCAGCCTTCATCGTGGTATATACTTTATATCTTATAAAAAACACATAAATTCAGCCTTCATCGTGGTATATTTTTTATATCTAATAAAAACACATAAATTCAGCCTTCATCGTGGTATATACTTTATATCTAATAAAAACACATAAATTCAGCCTTTATCATGGTATATACATTATATCTAATAAAAACACATAAATTCAGCCTTCATCATGGTATATACTTTATATCTAATAAAAAACACATAAATTCAGCCTTCATCATGTTATAAACTTTATATCTAATAAAAAACACATAAATTCAGCCTTCATCATAGTATATACTTTATATCTAATAAAAACACATAAATTCAGCCTTCATCATGGTATATACTTTATATCTAATAAAAACACATAAATTCAGTCTTCATCGTGGTGTATACATTATATCTAATAAAAACACATAATTTCAGCCTTCATCGTGGTATATACATTATATCTAATAAAAACACATAAATTCAGCCTTCATCATGGTATATACATTATATCTAAAAAAAAAACACATAAATTCAGCCTTCATCATGGTATATACTTTATATCTAACAAAAACACATAAATTCAGCCTTCATCATGGTATATACATTATATCTAATAAAAACACATAAATTTAGCCTTCATCATGGTATATACATTATATCTAATGAAAACACATAAATTCAGCCTTCATCATGGTTTATACATTATATCTAATAAAAACACATAATTTCAGCCTTCATCGTGGTATATACTTTATATCTAATAAAAACACATAAATTCAGCCTTCATCATGGTATATACATTATATCTAAAAAAAAACACATAAATTCAGCCTTCATCATGGTATATACTTTATATTTAACAAAAACACATAAATTCAGCCTTCATCATGGTATATACATTATATCTAATAAAAACACATAAATTTAGCCTTCATCATGGTATATACATTATATCTAATGAAAACACATAAATTCAGCCTTCATCATGGTATATACATTATATCTAATAAAAACACATAAATTGAGCCTTCATCATGGTATATACTTTATATCTTTTAAAAAACACATAATTTCAGCCTTCATCATGGTATATACTTTATATCTAATACAAAACACATAAATTCAGCCTTCATCATGGTATGTACTTTATATCTAATAAAAAACACATAAATTCAGCCTCTATCGTGGTATATACTTTATATCTAATAAAAACACATAAATTCAGCCTTCATCGTGGTATATACTTTATGTCTAATAAATACACATAATTTCAGCCTTCATCATGTTATATACTTTATATCTAATAAAAATACATAAATTTAGCCTTCATCGTGGTATATACTTTATATCTAATAAAAACACATAAATTCAGCCTTCATCATGGTATATACTTTATATCTAATAAAAACACATAAATTCAGCCTTCATCATGGTATATACTTTATATCTAATAAAAACACATAAATTCAGCCTTCATCGTGGTATATACTTTATATCTAATAAAAACACATAAATTCAGCCTTCATCATGGTATATACTTTATATCTAATAAAAACACATAAATTTAGCCTTCATCGTGGTATATACTTTATATCTAATAAAAACATAAATTCAGCCTTCATCGTGGTATATACTTTATATCTAATAAAAACACATAAATTCAGCCTTCATCGTGGTATATACTTTATATCTAATAAAAACACATAAATTCAGCCTTCATCGTGGTATATACTTTATATGTAATAAAAACACATAAATTCAGCCTTTATCGTGGTATATACTTTATATCTAATAAAAACTCATAAATTCAGCCTTCATCGTGGTATATACTTTATATCTAATAAAAACACATATATTCAGCCTTCACCGTGGTATATACTTTATATCTAATAAAAACACATAAATTCAGCCTTTATCATGGTATATACTTTATATCTAATAAAAACACATAAATTCAGCCTTCATCATGGTATATACTTTATGTCTAATAAAAACACATAAATTCAGCCTTCATCATGGTATATACTTTATATCTAATAAAAACACATAAATTCAGCCTTCATCATGGTATATACTTTATATCTAATAAAAACACATAAATTCATCCTTCATCGTGGTATATACTTTATATCTAATAAAAACACATAAATTCAGCCTTCATCATGGTGTATACTTTATATCTAATAAAAACACATAAATTCAGCCTTCATCGTGGTATATACTTTATATCTAATAAAAACACATAAATTCAGCCTTCATCGTGGTATATACTTTATATCTAATAAAAACACATAAATTCAGCCTTCATCATTGTATATACTTTATATCTAATAAAAACACATAAATTCAGCCTTTATCATGGTATATACATTATATCTAATAAAAACACATAAATTCAGCCTTCATCATGGTATATACTTTATATCTAATAAAAACACATAAATTCAGCCTTCATCGTGGTGTATACTTTATATCTAATAAAAACACATAAATTCAGCCTTCATCGTGGTATATACTTTATATCTAATAAAAACACATAAATTCAGCCTTCATCGTGGTATATACTTTATATCTAATAAAAACACAGAAATTCAGCCTTCATCATTGTATATACTTTATATCTAATAAAAACACATAAATTCAGCCTTTATCATGGTATATACATTATATCTAATAAAAACACATAAATTCAGCCTTCATCATGGTATATACCTTATATCTAATAAAAAACACATAAATTCAGCCTTCATCATGATATAAACTTTATATCTAATAAAAAACACATAAATTCAGCCTTTATCATGGTATATACTTTATATTTAATAAAAAACACATAAATTCAGCCTTCATCATGGTATATACTTTATATCTAATAAAAACATATAAATTCAGCCTTCATCATGGTATATACTTTATATCTAATAAAAACACATAAATTCAGCCTTCATCGTGGTGTATACATTATATCTAATAAAAACACATAATTTCAGCCTTCATCGTGGTATATACATTATATCTAATAAAAACACATAAATTCAGCCTTCATCATGGTATATACATTATATCTAAAAAAAACACATAAATTCAGCCTTCATCATGGTATATACTTTATATCTAACAAAAACACATAAATTCAGCCTTCATCATGGTATATACATTATATCTAATAAAAACACATAAATTTAGCCTTCATCATGGTATATACATTATATCTAATGAAAACACAAAAATTCAGCCTTCATCATGGTATATACATTATATCTAATAAAAACACATAATTTCAGCCTTCATCGTGGTATATACATTATATCTAATAAAAACACATAAATTCAGCCTTCATCATGGTATATACATTATATCTAAAAAAAAACACATAAATTCAGCCTTCATCATGGTATATACTTTATATCTAACAAAAACACATAAATTCAGCCTTCATCATGGTATATACATTATATCTAATAAAAACACATACATTTAGCCTTCATCATGGTATATACATTATATCTAATGAAAACAAAAATTCAGCCTTCATCATGGTATATACATTATATCTAATAAAAACACATAAATTGAGCCTTCATCATGGTATACACTTTATATCTAATAAAAAACACATAAATTCAGCCTTCATCATGGTATATACTTTATATCTAATACAAAACACATAAATTCAGCCTTCATCATGGTATGTACTTTATATCTAATAAAAAACACATAAATTCAGCCTTTATCGTGGTATATACTTTATATCTAATAAAAACACATAAATTCAGCCTTCATCGTGGTATATACTTTATATCTAAAAAAACACATAAATTCAGCCTTCATTGTGGTATATACTTTATATCTAATAAAAACACATAAATTCAGCCTTCATCATGGTATATACTTTATATCTAATAAAAACACATAAATTCAGCCTTCATCATGGTATATACTTTATGTCTAAAAAAAACACATAAATTCAGCCTTCATCATGGTATATACTTTATATCTAATAAAAACACATAAATTTAGCATTCATCATGGTATATACTTTATATCTAATAAAAACACATAAATTCATCCTTCATCGTGGTATATACTTTATATCTAATAAAAACACATAAATTCAGCCTTCATCATGATATATACTTTATATCTAATAAAAACACATAAATTCAGTCTTCATCGTGGTATATTCTTTATATCTAATAAAAACACATAAATTCAGCCTTCATCATGGTATATACTTTATATCTAATAAAAACACATAAATTCAGCCTTCATCATGGTATATACTTTATGTCTAATAAAAACACATAAAATTCAGTTATCACCATGGTATATACTTTATATCTAAAAAAAACACATAAATTCAGCCTTCATCGTGGTATATACTTTATATCTAATAAAAACACATAAATTCAGACTTCATCGTGGTATATACTTTATATCTTAAAAAAACACATAAATTCAGCCTTCATCGTGGTATATACTTTATATCTAATAAAAACACATAAACTCATCCTTCATCGTGGTATATACTTTATATCTAATAAAAACACATAAATTTAGCCTTCATCGTGGTATATACTTTATATCTAATAAAAACACATAAATTCAGCCTTCATCGTGGTATATACTTTATATCTAAAAAAAAACACATAAATTCAGCCTTCATCGTGGTATATACTTTATATCTATTAAAAACACATAAATTCAGCCTTCATCTTGGTATATACTTTATATCGAATAAAAACACATAAATTCAGCCTTCATCGTGGTATATACTTTATATCTAATAAGAACACATAAATTCAGCCTTCATCGTGGTATTAGATATAAAGTATATACCATGATGAAGGCTGAATTTATGTGTTTTTATTAGATATAAAGTATATACCCTGATGAAGGCTGAATTTATGTGTTTTTATTAGATATAAAGTATATACCACGATGAAGGCTGAATTTATGTGTTTTTATTAGATATAAAGTATATACCACGATGACGGCTGAATTTATGTGTTTTTATTAGATAGAAAGTATATACCACGATGAAGGCTGAATTTATGTGTTTTATTAGATATAAAGTATATACCATGATGAAGGCTGAATTTATGTGTTGTTATTAGATATAAAGTATATACCACGATGAAGGCTGAATTTATGTGTTGTTATTAGATATAAAGTATATACCATGATGAAGGCTGAATTTATGTGTTTTTATTAGATATAAAGTATATGCCATGATGAAGGCTGAATGTATGTGTTTTTATTAGATATAAAGTATATACCACGATGAAGGCTGAATTTATGTGTTTTATTAGATATAAAGTATATACCACGATGAAGGCTGAATTTATGTGTTTTTATTAGATATAAAGTATATACCACTATGAAGGCTGAATGTATGTGTTTTTATTAGATATAAAGTATATACCATGATGAAGGCTGAATTTATGTGTTTTTATTAGATATAAATTATATACCACGATGAAGGCTGAATTTATGTTTTTTTATTAGATATAAAGTATATACCACGATGAAGGCTGAATTTATGTGTTTTTATTAGATATAAAGTATATACCACGATGAAGGCTGCATTTATGTGTTTTTATTAGATATAAAGTATATACCATGATGAAGGCTGAATTTATGTGTTTTTATTAGATACTAGCCGATTATGTGCCCGGTCCTCCGAACCGGCTAAAAGTTATGTTTACATACTCTCTAACTTCTCAGGCAGTTATAATGAGATTACCCGCATGACCTACGACACGAATTTAAACGTGAGTTATTTTTTTACCCGCTACAACATGAATTACCCGTTAAAATCATTACTCATCACCCATTATAACAATTACAAAATTGCCCGCTATAAATTACGACGCAAATTAAAACATGAATATATTTTGTTCTATTCATTGATAAAGAACATTCGTCAGTAGCCTACTTTTTTTTTTTTTTTTAATGATTGTGTGATATATTTTTTTACGACAAACATTAAGTTGCAGACCTATGTTGTGTTGTTTTTGTTTATTTGCTGTTTATTTATTTATTGTTGCTTTGGAAGCAAACTTAGAATTAAATTTTCTATTCAACATGTAAAACAATAACAAATGAAACCCATATGAAATAATGTTTATAAAACGTATACGACACGAATTAAAACTTTAAAAAGTTAGTTCCGGTAATTTGAACATTGCCCGGCAAATTAAACATTGCCCGGTAATTTAAACATTGCCCGGTAATTTAAACATTGCCCGGTAATTTAAACATTGCCCGGTATTATAAACATTGCCCGGTAATTTAAACAATGGCCGTTACCTAGGCGATAAGCCTAAAGGTGCCCAGTTCTCGGAACTGGATAAAATAACCCATGGAGTTATAAACAATAGTCTTAAGCGGGGATAAAGTATTTTCCGGTATCTTAAACCATTTAAATATTGCATTCCACAAATAACGACGCAAATTAAAACAAAATTTTGTTCCCTTCTTAAACGCATAAATACGCAAAATTTGATGACGCCATATAATTATAAGCTTAAATATAGAGTGTAACCAGGACCACTGCGTTTAAATAAGCTTAGTAATGCGTCGGTATTACTTCCCGAAAACAGAAAAAAAATGCTAAATCTATTTGCTTTGTCCTATGTTTGTAAAGTTTTAAATTATTAATTAGCTTTAAGTCATGTATTCACAGTGTAAAGTATTACAGTAGTGATAGATTAAGAAAATCAACTACAGTATTGGTAGTGTAAAGAATTTATGTTGTTTACGGCACGTAGACAATTTAAACATGAAGAAAATGTGTTCCCGTCATTGAGTTGAGATAATAAAATCCATGCACATAGTTTGATGACGTCAATTTAAACATGAATGAAAAATGTCCCTTCATTGCTATAAAATCCATGCGCAAAGATTGATGACGTCATAAAAATAATCTCAGCGCATCCTTTTTTTTTCTAACTTTGTGACGAAAAACTATAAAAAGTTGTACTGGCAAAGACAATGTGAATCAAAAGTTGTGTTCGCGTTTTTTGACCAAACTGACCACTGCGGTCATTTTAATTTTTTTAAAACCTTGACAGTGTTCACCGCCGTAACGCAAAGAATATTTGTAGCAAATTTCACGTTTTTATGTCCAGTATTCAAAAAGATTATGCGGTATGTACATACATATTCCTTTTGAGATTTATATATATACAAGCCGTTATGTGCCCGGTCCTCCGAACCGGCTAAACGTTATGTTTACATACACTATAACTACTCAGGCAGTTATAATGAAATTGCCCGCATGACCTACGACACGAATTTAAACGTGAGGTAATTTTTTATTTGCCCGCTACAACATGAATTACCCGTTAAAATCATTAAACATCACCCATTATAACAATTACAAAATTGCCCGCTAAAAAATACGACGCAAATTAAAACATGAATATATTTTGTTCTATTCATTGATTAAGAACATTCGACAGTACTTTTATTTTTTTTTTAATGATTGTTTGATATATTTTTTTTACGACAAACATTAAGTCGCAGATCTATGTTGTGTTGTTTTTGTTTATTTGCTATTTATTTATTTATTGTTGCTTTGGAAGCAAACTTAGATTTAAATTTTCTATTCAACATGTAAAACAATAACAAATCAAACCCATATGAAATAATTTTTATAAAACGTATCTGACACGAATTGAAACTTTAAAAAGTTAGTTCCAGCAATTTGAACATTGCCCGGCAAATTAAACATTGCCCGGTAATATAAACATTGCCCGTTAATTTAAACATTGCCCGGTAATTTAAACATTGCCCGGTAATTTGAACATTGCCCGGTATTATAAACATTGCCCGGTAATTTAAACATTGCCCGGTAATTTAAACAATGGCCGTTACCAAGGCGATAAGCCTAAAGGTGCCCAGTTCTCGGAACTGGATAAAATAACCCATGGAGTTATAAACAATAGTCTTAAGCGGGGATAAAGTATTTTCTGGTAACTGAAACCATTTAAATATTGCATTCTACAAATTACGACGCAAATTAAAACAAAACTTCTTAAACGCATAAATACGCAAAATTTGATGACGCCATATAATTATAAGCTTAAATATAGAGTGTAACCAGGACCACTGCATTTAAATAAGCTTAGTAATGCGTCGGTATTACTTCCCGAAACAGAAAAAAAATGCTAAATCTATTTGCTTTGTCCTATGTTTGTAAAGTTTTAAATTATTAATTAGCTTTCAGTCATGTATTCACAGTGTAATGTATTAAAGTAGTGATAGATTAAGAAAATCAACTACAGTATTGGTAGTGTAAAGAATTTATGTTGTTTACGGCACGTAGACAATTTAAACATGAAGAAAATTTGTTCCCGTCATTGAGTTGAGATAAAAAAATCCATGCACATAGTTTGATGACGTCAATTTAAACATGAATGAAAAATGTCCCTTCATTGCTATAAAATCCATGCGCAAAGATTGATGACGTCATAAAAATAATCTCAGCGCATCCTTTTTTTTCTAACTTTGTGACGAAAAACTATAAAAAGTTGTACTGGCAAAGACAATGTGAATCAAAAGTTGTGTTTTTTTCGCGTTTTTTTACCAAACTGACCACTGCGGTCATTTTAATTTTTTTAAAACATTGACAGTGTTCACCGCCGTAACGCAAAGAATATTTGTAGCAAATTTCACGTTTTTATGTCCAGTATTTAAAAAGATTATGCGGTATGTACATACATACATACATACATATTCCTTTTGAGATTTATATATATATATCATATCATATATATATATAAATCTCAAAAGGAATATGTGGCTGGCTGGGTATGTACATACCGCATAATCTTTTTAAATACTGGACATAAAAACGTGAAATTTGCTACAAATATTCTTTGCGTTACGGCGGTGAACACTGCCAAGGTTTTAAAAAAATTAAAATGACCGCAGTGGTCAGTTTGGTCAAAAAACGCGAATAAAACGACATATTTTGGGTTCATGTTAAAATTGCCGTTCCAACTTTTTATAGTTTTTCGATCGATCGCGCTAAAAAAATAAAAAAAAGGATGGCGTTGAGATTTTTTTCAGGATGACGTCATCAAAGTTTGCGCAGAGATAGCTAGCCGGCTTTTCGTTATGACGTCATCAAATTTTGCGTATTCATTTAAAATTAACTTTGCTTCAACCTTTGCTAATGTACTTTATGAATGAATAGAACAAAATATATTCACGTTTTAATTTGCGTCGTAATTTATAGCGGGATATTTTTAAATTGTTATAATGGGTAATGATTAATGGTTTGAATGGGTATCTTACGTTGTATCTGGGAAATACAAAATTCCTTCACGTTTTTATTCGTGTTGTATGTGTCCACAGAATAGGTATAAAACAGAATGCGCAATCGCATTTTATTTCTGTTTTGGGCAGTAATACCGACGCCATACTAAGCCTATTTAAACGCAGTGGTCCTGGTTACACTCTATATTTATGCTTATTTAGCCTACAACGTCCTTTTCTTCAAATCTACAAGTTTGAACACCCAAAGCTAATAGTTCAGGCAAAATGTGCATAAACGGTTGTGTAATAAACTACAACAATGTTGCGAAAACGACTGATTATCGTAAAAAAAAACATGTCAAACTGCATGGCTTTCCTGACTCCATAAAGGATAAACAACGGCATAAACAACCTCATATTAACTCATTATGAATTATATGCCTATTTCCCTTCATAATTTTAAAAGTTTATTTTGGTTTAAAAAGTATATATTTATGTACCGGTAGCCGTAGCAATTTAGTTACCGGTACCGAGCTACGTCTAAGCCATTTTTTTTCAAATCAGTACCGGGTAATAAATATTTTTACATCATATTGGCCTAATCCTATAATGTTGAAAACAAAATGGGTAATTAAGTCAAATTTATATAAAAGTAAGCCTATAATGAAAGATAATGTAGGCCCTATATATATTGTATATATTTATGGCAGACGTAGATATCCTTTCTCATTTTATTATAGTAGCGTCTCTATCGACCGCTGCATTGCGGAAAATGGTAACTTTCAGTGACTGCGTATATAGAGATTGTGCATTCTGTTCTATACCTATTCTGTGTATACGTCTTATAAACTTTGTAGCGGGAAATTTTTCAATTGCCAGGCAATGTTTAAATTGTCGAGCTCAACGTTTTAAAGTTTTAATTTGTATGGTATACGTCTTATAAACTATGTAGCGGGAAATTTTTATATTGCCGGGCAATGTTTGAATTTGCCAGACCAACTTTTTAAAGTTTTAATTCATGTCGTATACGTTGTATAAACTATGATTCATATCGGTTTCAGTTGTTATTGTTTTTCCTGTTGAATTTAAAATTTAATTTTAAGTTTGCTTCCAAAGCAACAATAAATAAATAGCAAATATCACCAACAAAAAAACACAAAAAAAAAAAATATTGATCTACGACTAATGTTGTAGAAAAAAAAAATCAAACAATCATTTTTGAATTAACAGTACTTTTTAAAAGACATGTGAGTTCTATTTTACAGAAAGAGTTTAATTACCCAATAAACTCACAAAATTCGATCATAGTGGTCATACTTTGAGCAAGAAATAAAAAAAAATTATTATTATTTGTTTTTCCTTTTTAGTTGTATATTGAATTGGTGTATAATAAAGTGTGCAAAACAAAAATAAATTTAAAAAATACTGACCACAAAAAAAAAAACATACTACTTTATGTATGTTGCGAAAACAAAACTAAAAAACTATAATGTGTCAAGCATATTCTAAAAAAAAGCCCGTTCGAAGAATCGGGCACATAACGGCTTGTATATATATAAATCTCAAAAGGAATATGTATGTATGTGGCTGGCTGGCTGGCTGGCTGGCTGGGTATGTACATACCGCATAATCTTTTTAAATACTGGACATAAAAACGTGAAATTTGCTACAAATATTCTTTGCGTTACGGCGGTGAACACTGTCAAGGTTTTAAAAAAATTAAAATGACCGCAGTGGTCAGTTTGGTCAAAAAACGCGAATAAAACGACATATTTTGGGTTCATGTTGAATTTGCCGTTCCAACTTTTTATAGTTTTTCGATCGATCGCGCTAAGAAAATAATAAAAAAGGATGGCGTTGAGATTTTTTTCAGGATGACGTCATCAAAGTTTGCGCAGAGATAGCTAGCCGGCTTTTCGTTATGACGTCATCAAATTTTGCGTATTCATTTAAAATTAACTTTGTTTCAACCTTTGCTAATGTACTTTATGAATGAATAGAACAAAATATATTCACGTTTTAATTTGCGTCGTAATTTATAGCGGGATATTTTAAAATTGTTATAATGGGTAATGATTAATGGTTTTAATGGGTATCTTACGTTGTATCTGGCAAATAGGCTACAAAATTCCATCACGTTTTTATTCGTGTTGTATATGTCCACAGAATAGGTATAAAACAGAATACGAAATCGCATTTTATTTCTGTTTTGGGCAGTAATACCGACGCCATACTAAGCCTATTTAAACGCAGCGGTCCTGGTTACACTCTATATTTATGCTTATTTAGCCTACAACGTCGTTTTCTTCAAATCTACAAGTTCGAACACCCAAAGCTAATATTTCAGGCAAAATGTGCATAAACGGTTGTGTAATAAACTACAACAATGATGCGAAAACGACTGATTATCGTAAAAAAGAGCATGTCAAACTGCATGGCTTTCCTGACTCCATAAAGGATAAACAACAGCATAAACAACCTCATATTAACTCATTATGAATTATATGCCTATTTCCCTTCATAATTTTAAAAGTTTATTTTGGTTTAAAAAGTATATATATATATGTACCGGTAGCCGCAGCAATTTAGTTACCGGTACCGAGCTACGTCTAAGCCATTTTTTTTTCAAATCAGTACCGGGTAATAAATATTTTTACATCATATTGGCCTAATCATATAATGTTCAAAACAAAATGGGTAATTAAGTCAAATTTATATAAAAGTAAGCCTATAATGAAAGATAATGTAGGCCCTATATATATTGTATATATTTATGGCAGACGTAGATATCATTTCTCATTTTACTATATTAGCGTCTCTAGCGACCGCTGCATTGCGGAAAATGGTAACTTTTAGTGACTGCGTATATAGGGATTGTGCATTCTGTTCTATACCTATTCTGTGTATACGTCTTATAAACTTTGTAGCGGGAATTTTTTCAATTGCCAGGCAATGTTTAAATTGCCGAGCTCAACGTTTTAAAGTTTTAATTTGTATCGTATACGTCTTATAAACTATGTAGCGGGAAATTTTTATATTGCCGGGCAATGTTTAAATTTGCCGGACCATTTTTTTAAAGTTTTATTTCATGTCGTATACGTTGTATAAACGATGATTCATATCGGTTTCAGTTGTTATTGTTTTTCCTGTTAAATTTAAAATTTAATTCTAAGTTTCCTTCCAAAGCAACAATAATTAAATAGCAAATAACACCAACAAAAACAAAACAAAACAAAAAAAAATAAATATTGCTCTACGACTAATGTTGTAGCAAAAAAATATATCAAACAATCATTTTCGAATTAACAGTACTTTTTAAAAGACATGTGAGTTCTGTTTTACAGAAAGAGTTTAATTACCCAATAAACTCACAAAATTCGATCATAGTGGTCATACTTTGAGCAAGAAATAAAAAAAAATTATTATTATTTGTTTTTTTCTTTTTAGTTGTATATTGAATTGGTGTATAATAAAGTGTGCAAAACAAAAATAAATTTAAAAAATACTGACCACAAAAAAAAACATACTACTTTATGTATGTTGCAAAAACAAAACTAAAAAACTATAATGTGTCAAGCATATTCTAAAAATAAGGCCGTTCGAAGAATCGGGCACATAACGGCTTGTATATATATAAATCTCAAAAGGAATATGTATGTATGTGGCTGGCTGGCTGGCTGGCTGGCTGGCTGGGTATGTACATACCGCATAATCTTTTTAAATACTAGACATAAAAACGTGAAATTTGCTACAAATATTCTTTGCGTTACGGCGGTGAACACTGTCAAGGTTTAAAAAAAATTAAAATGACCGCAGTGGTCAGTTTGGTCAAAAAACGCGAAAAAAACACAACTTTTGATTCACATTGTCTTTGCCAGTACAACTTTTTATAGTTTTTCGTCACAAAGTTAGAAAAAAAAGGATGCGCTGAGATTATTTTTATGACGTCATCAAAGTTTGCGCATGGATTTTATAGCAATGAAGGGACATTTTTCATTCATGTTTAAATTGACGTCATTAAACTATGTGCATGGATTTTATTATCTCAACTCAATGACGGGAACAAATTTTCTCCATGTTTAAATTGTCTACGTGCCGTATACAACATAAATTCTGTACACTACCAATACTGTAGTTGATTTTCTTAATCTATCACTACTTTAATACTTTACACTGTGAATACATGACTTAAAGCTAATTAATAATTTAAAACTTTAAGCAAATAGATTTAGCATTTTTTTTCTGTTTCGGGAAGTAATACCGACGCATTACTAAACTTATTTAAACGCAGTGATCCTGGTTACACTCTATATTTAAGCTTATAATTATATGGCGTCATCAAATTTTGCGTATTTATGCGTTTAAGAAGGGAACCAAATTTTGTTTTAATTTGCGTCGTAATTTGTAGAATGCAATATTTAAATGGTTCAAGTTACCGGAAAATACTTTATCCCCGCTTAAGACTATTGCTTATAACTCCATGGGTTATTTTATCCAGTTCCGAGAACTGGGCACCTTTAGGCTTATCGCCTTGGTAACGGCCATTGTTTAAATTACCGGGCAATGTTTATAATACCGGGCAATGTTTAAATTACCGGCCAATGTTTATAATACCGGGCAATGTTTAAATTACCGGGCAATGTTTAAATTACCGGGCAATGTTTATAATACCGGGCAATGTTTATAATACCGGGCAATGTTTAAATTACCGGGCAATGTTTAAATTACCGGGCAATGATTAATTTGCCGGGCAATGTTCAAATTGCCGGAACTAAATTTTTAAAGTTTTAATTCGTGTCGTATACGTTTTATAAACATTATTTCATAAGGGTTTCATTTGTTATTGTTTTACATGTTGAATAGAAAATTTAATTCTAAGTTTGCTTCCAAAGCAACAATAAATAAATAAATAGCAAATAAACAAAAACAACACAACATAGGTCTGCGACTTAATGTTTGTCGTAAAAAAAATATATCAAACAATCATTAAAAAAAAAAAAGTACTGTCGAATGTTCTTAATCAATGAATAGAACAAAATTTATTCATATTTTAATTTGCGTCGTAATTTATAGCGGGCAATTTTGTAATTGTTATAATGGGTGATGAGTAATGATTTTAACGGGCAATTCATGTTGTAGCGGGCAAATAAAAAATTACCTCACGTTTAAATTCGTGTCGTAGGTCATGCGGGCAATCTCATTATAACTGCCTGAGTAGTTAGAGTGTATGTAAACATAACTTTTAGCCGGTTCGGAGGACCGGGCACATAACGGCTTGTATATATATAAATCTCAAAAGGAATATGTGGCTGGCTGGCTGGCTGGGTATGTACATACCGCATAATCTTTTTAAATACTGGACATAAAAACGTGAAATTTGCTACAAATATTCTTTGCGTTACGGCGGTGAACACTGTCAATGTTTTAAAAAAATTAAAATGACCGCAGTGGTCAGTTTGGTCAAAAAACGCGAATAAAACGACATATTTTGGGTTCATGTTAAAATTGCCGTTCCAACTTTTTATAGTTTTTCGATCGATCGCGCTAAAAAAATTAAAAAAAGGATGGCGTTGAGATTTTTTCAGGATGACGTCATCAAAGTTTGCGCAGAGATAGCTAGCCGGCTTTTCGTTATGACGTCATCAAATTTAGCGTATTCATTTAAAATTAACTTTGCTTCAATGTTTGCTGATGTATTTTATGAATGAATAGAACAAAATATATTCACGTTTTAATTCGTGTCGTATACGAAATATAAACTTTTGTAGTTGTTGCGTGCATTCTCATTATAACTGCTTGAGTAGTAAGAGTGTATGTAAACATAACTTTTAGCTTTTTCAATTCGTTTGAAGCGGGCTTATACGCATTAAAATCTTTCTAGCGGGAAATATTTCACGTTTCAATTCTTTTCTAGAGGGCAATATTTCACGTTTCAATTCGTTTCTAGCGGGCAATATTTCACGTTGCAGTTCGTTTCGGTTGTAGCGGGCGTACAAAATGTCATTCACATTTTAATTTGTGACGTATACATCGATAAACTTTTTAACGGGTGGGGTTTTATTAATTGCCGTATATATTAACTGTGAAGCGGGAAATCTCATTATAACTTTAGGCTTATCGCCTTGGTAACAACCATTGTTTAAATTACCGGCAAGGTTTAAATTACCGGGTAATGTTTATAATACCGGGCAATGTTTAAATTACCGGGCAATGTTTAAATTACCGGACAATGTCTAAATTACCGGGCAATGTTTATATTACCGGGCAATGTTTAATTTGCCGGGCAATGTTCAAATTGCCGGAACTAACTTTTTAAAGTTTTAATTCGTGTCGTATACGTTTTATAAACATTATTTCATATGGGTTTCATTTGTTATTGTTTTACATCTTGAATAGAAAATTTAATTCTAAGTTTGCTTCCAAAGCAACAATAATAAATAAATAGCAAATAACAAAAACAAAACAACATAGGTCTGCGACTTAATGTTTGTCGTGTCGTAAAAAAACATATCAAACAATCATTTTCTTTTTTAATAAAAATACTGTCGAATGTTCTTTATCAATGAATAGAACAAAATATATTTACGTTTTAATTTGCGTCGTAATTTATAACGGGCAATTTTTTAATTGTTATAATGGGTAATGGGTAATGATTTTAACGGGTAATTTTATGTTGTAGCGGGCAAATTAGACATTACCTCACGTTTAAATTCATGTCGTAGGTCATGCGGGCAGTCTCATTATAACTGCTTGAGTAGTTAGAGTGTATGTAAACATAGCTTTTAGCCGGTTCGGAGGACCGGGCACATAACGGCTTGTATATATATAAATCTCAAAAGGAATATGTATGTATGTATGTGGCTGGCTGGCTGGCTGGCTGGCTGGGTATGTACATACCGCATAATCTTTTTAAATACTGGACATAAAAACGTGAAATTTGCTACAAATATTCTTTGCGTTACGGCGGTGAACACTGTCAAGGTTTTAAAAAAATTAAAATGACCGCAGTGGTCAGTTTGGTCAAAAAAACGTGAAAAAAACACAACTTTTGATTCACATTGTCTTTGCCAGTACAACTTTTTATAGTTTTTCGTCACAAAGTTAGAAAAAAAAAGGATGCGCTGAGATTATTTTTATGACGTCATCAATCTTTGCGCATGGATTTTATAGCAATGAAGGGATATTTTTCATTCATGTTTAAATTGACGTCATCAAACTATGTGCATGGATTTTATTATCTCAACTCAATGACGGGAACAAATTTTTTTTCATGTTTAAATTGTCTACGTGCCGTAAACAACATAAATTCTTTACACTACCAATACTGTAGTTGATTTTCTTAATCTATCACTACTTTGATACTTTACACTATGAATACATGACTTAAAGCTAATTAATAATTTAAAACTTTACAAACATAGGACAAAGCAAATAGATTTAGCATTTTTTTTCTGTTTTCGGAAGTAATACCGACGCATTACTAAGCTTATTTAAACGCAGTGGTCCTGGTTACACTCTATATTTAAGCTTATAATTATATGGCGTCATCAAATTTTGCGTATTTATGCGTTTAAGAAGGGAACAAAATTTTGTTTTAATTTGCGTCGTAATTTGTAGAATGCAATATTTAAATGGTTTAAGTAAAAAAATTAAGTTACCGGAAAATACTTTATCCCCGCTTAAGACAATTGCTTATAACTCCATGGGTTATTTTATCCAGTTCCGAGAACTGGGCACCTTTAGGCTTATCGCCTTGGTAACGGCCATTGTTTTAATTACCGGGCAATGTTTAAATTACCGGGCAATGTTTATAATACCAGGCAATGTTTAAATTACCGGGCAATGTTTAAATTACCGGGCAATGTTTATAATACCGGACAATGTTTAAATTACCGGGCAATGTTTAAATTACCGGGCAATGTTTATAATACCGGGCAATGTTTATAATACCGGGCAATGTTTAAATTACCGGGCAATGTTTAAATTACCGGGCAATGTTTATAATACCGGGCAATGTTTATAATACCGGGCAATGTTTAAATTACCGGGCAATGTTTAAATTACCGGGCAATGTTTATAATACCGGGCAATGTTTATAATACCGGGCAATGTTTAAATTACCGGGCAATGTTTATAATACCGGGCAATGTTTATAATACCGGGCAATGTTTATAATACCGGGCAATGTTTAAATTACCAGGCAATGTTTAAATTACCGGGCAATGTTTAATTTGCCGGGCAATTTTCAAATTGCCGGAACTAAATTTTTAAAGTTTTAATTCGTGTCGTATACGTTTTATAAACATTATTTCATAAGGGTTTCATTTGTTATTGTTTTACATGTTGAATAGAAAAATTAATTCTAAGTTTGCTTCCAAAGCAACAATAAATAAATAAATAGCAAAAAAACAAAAACAACACAACATAGGTCTGCGACTTAATGTTTGTCGTAAAAAAAATATATCAAACAATCATTAAAAAAAAAAAAGTAGTGTCGAATGTTCTTAATCAATGAATAGAACAAAATATATTCATGTTTTAATTTGCGTCGTAATTTATAGCGGGCAATTTTGTAATTGTTATAATGGGTGATGAGTAATGATTTTAACGGGTAATTCATGTTGTAGCGGGCAAATAAAAAATTACTTCACGTTTAAATTCGTGTCGTAGGTCATGCGGGCAATCTCATTATAACTGCCTGAGTAGTTAGAGTGTATGTAAACATAACTTTTAGCCGGTTCGGAGGACCGGGCACATAACGGCTTGTATATATATATAAATCTCAAAAGGAATATGTATGTATGTATGTATGTATGTGGCTGGCTGGGTATGTACATACCGCATAATCTTTTTAAATACTGGACATAAAAACGTGAAATTTGCTACAAAAATTCTTTGCGTTACGGCGGTGAACACTGTCAAGGTTTTAAAAAAAATAAAATGACCGCAGTGGTCAGTTTGGTCAAAAAACGCGAAAAAAACACAACTTTTGATTCACATTGTCTTTGCCAGTACAACTTTTTATAGTTTTTCGTCACAAAGTTAGAAAAAAAAGGATGCGCTGAGATTATTTTTATGACGTCATCAATCTTTGCGCATGGATTTTATAGCAATGAAGGGACATTTTTCATTCATGTTTAAATTGACGTCATCAAACTATGTGCATGGATTTTATTATCTCCACTCAATGACGGGAACAAATTTTCTTCATGTTTAAATTGTCTACGTGCCGTAAACAACATAAATTCTTTACACTACCAATACCGTAGTTGATTTTCTTAATCTATCACTACTTTAATACTTTACACTGTGAATACATGACTTAAAGCTAATTAATAATTTAAAACTTTACAAACATAGGACAAAGCAAATAGATTTAGCATTTTTTTTTCTGTTTCGGGAAGTAATACCGACGCCTTACTAAGCTTATTTAAACGCAGTGGTCCTGGTTACACTCTATATTTAAGCTTATAATTATATGGCGTCATCAAATTTTGCGTATTTATGCGTTTAAGAAGGGAACAAAATTTTGTTTTAATTTGCGTCGTTATTTGTGGAATGCAATATTTAAATGGTATAAGTTACCGGAAAATACTTTATCCCCGCTTAAGACTATTGTTTATAACTCCATGGGTTATTTTATCCAGTTCCGAGAACTGGGCACCTTTAGGCTTATCGCCTAGGTAACGGCCATTGTTTAAATTACCGTGCAATGTTTAAATTACCGGGCAATGTTTATAATACCGGGCAATGTTTATAATTCCGGGCAATGTTTAAATTACCGGGCAATGTTTAAATTACCGGGCAATGTTTATAATACCGGGCAATGTTTATAATACCGGGCAATGTTTAAATTACCGGGCAATGTTTAAATTACCGGGCAATGTTTAAATTACCGGGCAATGTTTATAATACCGGGCAATGTTTATAATACCGGGCAATGTTTAAATTACCGGGCAATGTTTAAATTACCGGGCAATGTTTAATTTGCCGGGCAATGTTCAAATTGCCGGAACTAAATTTTTAAAGTTTTAATTCGTGTCGTATACGTTTTATAAACATTATTTCATAAGGGTTTCATTTGTTATTGTTTTACATGTTGAATAGAAAATTTAATTCTAAGTTTGCTTCCAAAGCAACAATAAATAAATAAATAGCAAATAAACAAAAACAACACAACATAGGTCTGCGACTTAATGTTTGTCGTAAAAAAAATATATCAAACAATCATTAAAAAAAAAAATGTACTGTCGAATGTTCTTAATCAATGAATAGAACAAAATATATTCATGTTTTAATTTGCGTCGTAATTTATAGCGGGCAATTTTGTAATTGTTATAATGGGTGATGAGTAATGATTTTAACGGGTAATTCATGTTGTAGCGGGCAAATAAAAAATTATCTCACGTTTAAATTCGTGTCGTAGGTCATGCGGGCAATCTCATTATAACTGCCTGAGTAGTTAGAGTGTATGTAAACATAACTTTTAGCCGGTTCGGAGGACCGGGCACATAACGGCTTGTAGTAGATATGATGATATGATATGATATGATATGATATGATATGACTAGCGTATGACGTAATGTCTATCAAATTATTTATTTTTTCATTATTGATGTTTGCATTATTTTTTTAAGTAAAAAGTTACCAAATGTTTTAATTATTTAATGGATTTACGTCACTATTGAGAATATCCTTTAATAGGCGACTGTATACACTCTATAAATTAAATGATACGAATGATAAAAAATCAAGTTAGGCCTATAAATGATTACTTTCTAAAACCGTGTACCATAAGCTTGACAGCAACAATATAAAATATAAACTAAATACCGAAAGAAACATTATCAGTACTGTTTTATTGGTACAATAAGCAAGAACAAAAATTAAATACAGAAAAAATCTTTCTTAATTTAGTTTTTATTGCCTTGAAATATTATTTTCTACTTTTGTTTAAGTTATTTACCTTTTCTATTGTTTTGTATTTTTTTTATATTTTTTCTTTTAAATAGTATGAGCATGTTAATTTAATAGCATTGATAGAAGAGCTATAGAAATGCCCATTCTTCTTCTTCTTCTTCTTCTTATATTATTGTTAATTTAATATTATTAATAACAAGGCAAGTCAACACAACTGTTCGCTACCTTTTAATATCGAATTTAAAGGTCTCTTAAGTCTCTTTCGGCTCTTGTGTCCAGGGCGTAACGCTTAGGATTGAGCAATCTCTGTCCAGGCTCCAGCCACCCAACGGCACGCCGAAGGCGTGGCATGCCGTGTAATGGGGAAGGTTTCCACAGCCCAGTGATCGTTCACTGCGGTTCCCTAAGGATTATTATCGTGGTGGCTCGCCAGTAAACCTGCACTGTCACCCAGTAGCACAAATCCTATACTATAGGTACATGCATCAAGGCACCGGGTGTTTCTCGAGTCGGGATTTCGGCGTCCATTGTTTACTCCCCACCGAGACCAATGGCCTCTCGGCAGTGTAATGGATCTCGAACCCGCTGCGGGGGATGTCCCCCATGCGTTCGGCCGCCGGTGTATTCTTAATGAGATGTATCGGCGGTTTACACACTACGCCAGTCTTTTAGGCCAGAAGCTTGACAGCGACAATTCTTATGCACATGCCAGGGTCAGGGCAACCAGAAACAATAAAAAAGAACAAAAACTAAATACCGCAAAGAAATATTCTCACTCCAGTTTTTTATTGTAATGTTGTCTTTTGTCTCTCTCTCTCTTAACAAAACACATTGTAGTCATTCTTTTCTCCGTCATTTTGACGGGCATAACCACTAGTTACATATGAATGTGCAGTCTTTTGAAATAATTTGTTTCGCATTTTTGTTTTTCGGTTTCGGCCGAAGTTGTAGTTAAACTTTTGGATTCGGCTTTAGTTTCGGTCGAAAGTCAATGTATAATATTCGGTGTGGTTTCCTTTTCGGCCGAAACTAAAAATTAGGTTTCGGTCGGTCTCTAGTTTCAATTAACATTGACTTCCAACATCGCAAAAATGACCTTCTTCTTCTTCTTTTTCTTAGTTCTCAATAGTAATGATTTGGAGGA
>OX421506.1:15878446-15943446 GCA_949126835.1 Anisus vortex | reverse complement strand
TTCAGAAAAGTCCAATAATTGTGATGAACTGGGCCGTGGTTGTCAGTTGCTCCAGTCCACCATTCAAAATGAAATTAATTTTTTTATATATTTGAATCGATAAATTGGCATAATAAAGGGCACGATCAATCCAGTGACTATATATAGCTCAATGTCTTTACCTTTGTTTCACTTCCTTGAAAGGTTGGAAGCCAGGAAGTTCAATTCATTTCTGAAGGCTTACGATCCACTTCTAAATCATCATGTGAAATACGCACCATGTATTGATTCCCTATATTTAAGAAGCGAGGCAGCGGTCATATAGTTGGAGTGAAAATACAGAAAACTAAAGTAACACCATCCCTATAGGCGAGTAGTGGAAAAATGGACACCACAAAACAGAATTCAACACAAATCGACTTTATATATAGCCTCTAAAATCTATGACAAACACCATCTACCAACTTATCTTATACATTACAGACGCTCCTTCTGTAAAGAAGATTATTGCGTCCTACGCTCATCCGTGGTCTGAAACTAGTCAAGGAGAAGACTTACATATAATACTGAAAACTGTACCACCGAACATATAATTATACATTGCTTACATTAAGACGTCTTCGGTGGCTTGGTCATGTTTCCAGGATGGAGGATGGGCGAATCCCAAAAGACCTGCTATATGCTGAGCTCGCGGAAGGCAAGTGAGCTACCGGCCGCCCCCAACTCAGGTTCAAGGACGTCTGCAAACGTGATCTAAAGGCTATAGATGTAGAGGTCGGGAACTGGGAGAACCTTGCTCAGCACAGAAATAGTTGGAGAGGCACCTTACACACCGGTATAAATGCGGCAGAGGGCAAACTTCGACTTATGGCGGAGGCTAAACGAGCAGCGAAGAAAAGTAGGCTGCCCCTAACAATCTCCAACGGTCCAGCTTTCAAGTGCCAGAGATGCGATAAAGCCTGTCTCTCAAGGATAGGTCTCACAGGCACAGTCAATTTTGCAGGGCTGGCCAAATCACAGACGCGCAAATCTAATCGTCTTTCGAGACTATGGAGCCAATGATGATTACATTAAGACAAATATAATAGATAACGTAGAAAAGAAAAGTTCAGACCATTTACATATAGTGATAGTTTCAGACAAAAAAACATAGCATTTTATCAAGGCTATAAAAAAGTATAGAGTGATTGGTATAAGTATAGAATGATTGGTATAAGTATAGAGTGATTGATATAAGTATAGAGTGATTGGTATAACTGTATGAATAATATACCCTGACCATTCTGGTGATGAGCCCTGCAATCTGTGTGGGAATGCCTGCAGCATACATAAGGCAATATTCAGAGCTCAACTACGAAACAAAGCTAATTAGCCTTATTCTCTAACTGCAAATAAACACTGTAGACAATACAATAGTATTGATTGTACATCTACAGGTGAAAATCAACTCTTTTTCTCGATAATCTTACAGCCAAGTTAAGTTGGATATAAGGACACTCACTATATTATGAATGGAATCATCCAAGTAGACACATTAGCGAAGCAGGTAGAACTCCCGTGAATATCATTATATATATTATTATTATTATACAAGCTCAATTGCCCGGCGATGCCCGGATGAAAACAAAAAGGACTATATTATTATAAGGTGCAGATAAAAATTGTCTAAAAAACAATTAAATTAAAGCTATAAATGTAATAATTAAATTATTTTTTTTTTACTGAAGAATAAAGTACTGAAGAGGAAAAGATAAACAAAAATAGGCAAGAAGCTTTTTTTTATTTAACAAAAATCTAAATTGCCCGTAGATTTACAATGTCTTTATTTTTAAAAGTAATATTAATTGAAAACAAATTGTTGAAAAAAATAGGTATAGACTAAGTGGAGAATCTAACCCAGGTCGCACGCATGGCAGTCCGATACGTTAACCACTTAGTTAGCGAAGACACATGTCTGATGTGAAAAATTATTAGACACTATATAATCCTAGGTCTAGATAGGTTAGTGACACAAAACTCACGTGTTTTCTAATTGACCAATGGGGATCGGTTTACCTACATGCACGCACTTTATATATATATATAGATATATTGTCACTAACCAATAAATAAGCTAAGGTGGCAACACCAAACACGGAAGAGGTCAGCACGGGTGACCAGTCATGAATGTGTAACGGGTGGTCAGTAAGAGAGTGATTTTAGAGAGTGGAGGGTCGTTGTCAGAGATCTGTGTTAGAGTTTTAGTATGTTTGAATAGACGTTGATATTTAGAGAAAGTGAACTGAAATGAGCTTAATGTTAACCTGGCATCTTCATACAATATGTATTGTTGATAGGCAATAAATTGCTTGCTGAAAAATATACTTGTTAGTATTATTTATTATTTGGAGAGAGAATGAAAGTCGACACTGTAGCAGTTATAACATCTCCAAAGATGTCACATCTGTCACGACAATAACACCAGCAATAGTGGCAGTGACATCATTTTATATTATATATATATAATATATATTGTAACAAGCAACACACACTGCTTAGGCTGGTTGTCGTCTTTTTTTTAAATCAAAAACAGAAGAGAATGTCAATTAATAAAACTGTTTAATGAATGAATAATAATACAGGACTCAGGATAAGATATTCAATGTGTACAAAGACATCAAAACTAGAACTCAAACTTAAAACCGTAAACATAAGTCGCACCTTTCAATGCACTCCCGTTTACAATTAGTGCAACAACGCAACCAATATTAAATACATGGGCGTGTACATGATAATATATATGTCAACATCTGTACATGACAATATTTATGTCAACATCTGAGGTGCTACAGGTCAAAAAGAAATCTAGCAGGCCATGCAGTCCTCTTTCACGAAGAACTTATATGTAGCTTTTTTTTTTGCCATAGTTCGACTCCACAAATCCATCTTGAAATCATCAATCCATCTCTGCCTGGGTCCGCTACTTTTGTCTTTTCCTCTGGTTTGTAGATAATATATTTCCTTCACCATTTTATTCTAGCATTTCTCTATATTGAACTTGTAACATAGAGAAATATATATATATTTATTGATTCTCTATTTCGTCCTCCATACTGTTTTAACTACATCGACTTAATTATTATTTTTCTTATACCTTTTAACAAAGCATTGCTTATCAAAAAGTGGTTAAATAAAGTAAGTTAAATATTCAGAGTTAACAAAAACCAAAGTTTGATCTGTGATAAGTAACTGTAATAATGTTAAGGTCTACTGGTCATAAATTCGAACTGCATATATTTTCTGACATTCGAAGTCCAACAAGTGTCTTGATACATTTAATATATTTTAAATATACATTAATAATAAATTGTAAATCAAATCTTGATACTAAAGGTACCTAGTAAATAGATTGAGAAACTTTAAATACTATGTATCTTGCTGCGTGGCAAACTATATGCTTTAGTTCAGTTCTGCTCTAATCAGCTTAGCTAATGGGCTATATTTAACATAATCCTACCTACCTACATCTACATATTATCTCGTAGTCTGTTGGACCGCTGATCGCATGTACACTAGCCTCCTCCATTCCTCCCGTCTCTCAGCCTTTTCTTTGCGTCGCAAATTTTTATTCCTGTCCACTCCCTGATGCTTTCCTCTCATCGTTTCCTTTTGTCTTCCTCTCTTTCTACCTTATTTTATTTTTTATATTACAGACGCTCCTTCTATAAAGAAGATTATTGCGTCCTACGCTCATCCGTGGACCTAGTCTAGTGTTGCATTTTTATTAATGTTTTAAATGATGTTAAGTTACTGGTTTTCAGGCATCCCATTCCATGCCCCAATACCACTCGGGAAGAAAGATAATTGATAAGGAAAGAGTTTTTGTCTTTATGTTTATCTGAGCATTGCAACAGGCTGTTATTGGGTTGTATTTCTAAATAAGTGTTCGATGCCTTATGTATTAGGCCTATTATTATAAAAAGCAAACGAGAATATCTAACCTAAAAATGTGCAAACATATTAAATTCAAGTAGAAATACATTAGGCCTATAGTAAACCTAATGTAATGCTCAGTTAGAAGTAGCTATAAAAACACGTTTCTTATTCCAAAGCCAATATATTAGATATATAGGCTAAAAAATAGTCATACATTTTCTTTCCTTTCGAGTGGTATCCGGGCATGGAGCAAATAAATCAAACAATTAAATGCACAAAAACAGAGGGGGCGCAATGAAATACGGCAAATCAAGAGAGTTTGATCGATGGGCAATAATATTTCTTGTCTTATCTTATACATTACAGAAGCTCCGTCTATAAAGAATATTATTGCGTCTTACGCTCATCCGTGGACCGAGTCTAGTCTGGCATTTTTATTAATGTTTTAAACGATGTTAAGTTACTAGTTTTCCTGGTTTTCTCAGGCAACCCATGCCATGCCCGAATGCCACTTGGAAAGAAAAAGTATTTATATGCATTTGTTCTCCCATAAGGGATAAGAAAAGTGTTTCTATCGTTATGAGCATTGCAACGGGTTGTTATTGAGTTGTATTTCTAAATTAGAGTTTAATGCTTTATTTATTATTATTAATTTACTCTTTGCTCTTCTGTCCTCAAGTGTATTGTTACGAAAGTAGTTTTATTTGCATAATTATATTAGTTCTATTATTATCAATTAAAATTCAAAAGAAATAATCTTAAACCCGAAATGTTTCCGTGTTAGGAATAAAACATGCATATGTCTAGACACTACGTCATATGATTAAAATGCGTCATACGTCGCTCTATGGTTTGAGATCGTTAGTCAGTTCTAGCTTGGGCGCTATTGTGTGAGGACTGTTCTTGACCACTTTCTTAAAAGATACGTTAAAACGTCTTAATACTAAATAAAAGAATCTCAACTGATTTACGTTTTATCCTATACTATTGGTACCTGTATTCTGTGTTGCTGTTATATTCATAATTTCAACTTGTTGAAATAAAATTGTGTTTAACATATTCAAACAGGATTGTGGATTTCCTCTATATTAAGGTATAGTTACCTAATTCATTTACTAAGAACTTACAACACATCCTACGAGCCAAATAAATATCAAATCTACTACAATAACACCAATACTAATTATTGTACAACCTTGTGAGATCCAAGAGGGATGTGAATCAAAAGAATGTATAAATATTACATTTCTAAATATATTAATATACGTCAGTAGCTGATTTCGCACGTGACAAAAGATTGAGGGCTATCGTCCTTGGATCCAAAGTTTGTCTGTATAAGAAATTGAGGATATACAACTGTTTTAGTGAAAACGATTTACAACAAGTATGTATTAAAAGTCTGTCTACGTGGGAGGCACTGTCTGTGTTCGGACATACTGTTATTTCAGCTGTGTACACAACCATCCTTTAAATTTATCTTCTACAAATTAACAGTGGTGTAAAAATATTTCAAAAGACTTTATGAAAGGTAAAGTTGAATTTTTTATTTTCTATTTACGTCATTAATATAAAAACATGGCGAAAGCTTATCTTACGTTGGAGCAATTGAATATTTTTGCTATCACGTCAGAACAGTTAAAAAGCATGTCACTAACCCAGTTAAAAGAGATGGCAAACTCTCTGGGAATAGACATTACTGAAGTTACACCAGTAAGGAGTAAATTGATTCAAGAAATTAACGACTGTTTGAAAAGACATGGTAGAATGCTTAAAGAAAATACTATGAATAATGAAGAATCAGTGGTTCTCAATGTATCAGAAACCCCGAAAATAGACATTAATAACCATTAATTTAAAATGAATGAAAATGAACTAAGTGCAGACATGAAATTCCAGTTAGAAATGAAGAAGATAGAAATTCAAGTACAATTAGAGGGTAAAAGAATT
The DNA here is from genome assembly GCA_949126835.1 of Anisus vortex. Classification (NCBI taxonomy): domain Eukaryota; kingdom Metazoa; phylum Mollusca; class Gastropoda; family Planorbidae; genus Anisus; species Anisus vortex. Next base: position 15,937,605 of record OX421506.1, on the reverse strand, counting down.
GAAGTACAATTGAAAGAGAAAGAATTGGAAAAAGAAGGAATCGCTAGTAATGAAAGGATTGAATTGGCAAGGTCTCGTTCGTCGAATCATACCATTCAGGAAACAAATAATGTAGAACTATATAAGTTTAAAAAGCATGTTCCAAGCATGGAGGGCATAAACATTGATGAGTTCTTTATGGTCTTCGAGAGAAACTCGATCGATTATAAATTTCCTGAAGATAAGAAAGCAGTACTTTTACGTTCAGCTCTAACACAAGGCAAGGCTCTAGATGTTGTATTGAATTTGACTCCAGAGGAATGCAATAATTATGAACTAATAAAGAACAGGGTACTATTGAGTTATGTTCTAACTCCAGGAAAGTATCGAAATTTATATCGTGAGTTCAAGAAAGGACCAGAGGTTTCACATGTTGACTTCCTGAGATTAGAGAAAAAGTATCTTGATTGATGGTTACGATCTAAGAATGTGAATAAAGATTATGAAAAACTATATAATCTCATACTGATGCAGGATTCGCACTGATGTAAAAGTTCATTTGGCTGATCGTGGTATTGAAATAGCAGAACAAGCAGCAGTTAAAGCCAATGAATACGTCATTATTCACCCGCATAGCCATTATTTTCAAAATGACAGAACAAGTTTGAGGACTCAAAACAGTAATACAGAGAGGAAGTTAAGATCCACAGAGGGTAAAAGTAAACAAAAAGCCGATAAACAAGACAATTCAAGTTTTGTACAAAAGAGAATTATCTGTACCTTTTGTAAGAAAGATGGACATATAAAAGAGAATTGTTGGAGTCTACATAAAGAGAAAAGACCCATTAAAAACAAGGACAACGTGGTTTTATCGCACATCGCCGTACAAACTGAAACTCAAATAAACAAAACTGCTCACAAAAGAATGAAGGCTGAAAGAAAGACATCTGATGTTAGTCATGAGGAAATGGCGAAACAAGCATGTCTAAGTTGCTCAAAGTCAAAAAGAGTCTTTGAAATGAAGACCGAGGCTATATAGTTTTAACTCCAAAGGGAGTGTGACAGATGAACAATCAGTAAATAAAACGTTTACTTATGGAGGCAGTAGTGTAGCAAGAAACTTAGTAGGCAGAGAACTACCCGAGTGCATGCTATCTGATGTTAGCGAGGGCTATGTGTCACCTATAGATAATCAAGCTAGAGAACGGAATATTAAAATTCTACGTGACTCCGGTGCTGATATATCTTTACTGTTGAAGAATACTGTACCAACGTCGAAATTGACTCATACAGGCCAGTATGCCTTGATCATTACTATGGCTGGGACACTTACAGCACCGTTACATCGTATACAGTTGAAGTGTAATTACTTCACTGGAACTGTTATTGTTGGGATAGTGAAGAAATTTCCCTACAGTGGCATTTCATTACTTTTAGGAAGTGACATTGCCAAAAATCAGGTACACTTAAAGAACCCAAAGACTCTGTTCAGTGTAGGAATACTGAAAATTCAGTATGTGTTATCACCAGAGCTATGGAGAAACAACAGATGACTGATGAATCGACAAAGAAACCAGAACCAACACCAGAGATTGACTTACAAGCAACCTTCATGGCAGATGTTCTTGGTGGTCACTCAAGTCATACTGATCAAAGTAATTTGTCGCCTAGACAACTACTCATTCTTGCTCAAGGCAAAGATCCAGAGATCGAGAAGCTAAAAGAGAAAGCAAAGAATGAAGGAGAGTTAGAAACAATGGCCGCAGGTTATTACCTGAGGGACGAGTTGTTGATGAGGAAATGGAGAGGGAAAGAAAACGACGATGAAACATGCAGCGAAGTACATCAAATCGTGGTACCCACTGTATACCGCAAGGAAATACTACATATGGCCCATGATTCACCTTATGCTGGTCACCTAGGGATACACAAAACCTTCGACAGGATTCTTCCATATTTCTTCTGGCCTGGCCTACGTCGTGACGTCACATCCTTTTGCAGATCATGTCATGTCTGCCAGATGGTCGGCAAACCGAATCAGACCATTCCGGTAGCTCCTCTACGACCCATACCAGCATTCTCAGAACCCTTCAGTCACATCATTATAGACTGCGTCGGTCCGTTGCCTAAAACTAAAGCTGGCCACCAGTATCTGTTCACTATTATGTGTTCGGCAACGAGATTTCCAGAGGCTTTTCCTCTACGTAGCATCAATGCCGACAAAATCTCTGATGCACTTATCGGATTCTTCACCCAATATGGTCTTCCGAAAACCGTGCAGTCAGATCAAGGTTCAAATTTTACATTGAAGTTATTTCGCCAAGTCTTAGAACGGCTGGGTATTCGTCATGCAGTATCGAGTGCATATCATCCACAGAGTCAAGGGGCACTGGAACGATACCACCAAACATTGACGAATATGCTCCGTACTTTCTGTTCATTAATTTTCATTGTTGTGTCTTACTATTATTGTAATGTAATTTTCTTTTTTGTAGATGTCACATTCAACATCACATATTTTCGATGTAAAACGCATTGACTGAATAAAATTGAATTGAATTGAATTGAATTGATCGTGGTATTCCCTTCGCACTCTTCGCAACCAGAGAGGCTGTACAAGAATCTATTGGTTTCAGTCCCTTTGAACTGGTATTTGGACACACAGTTCGTGGACCACTAAAGCTGCTACCAGAGACATGGTTATCATCCACTGAAGACACTGGTCTACTAACATATGTGGATAACTTTAGAAATAGACTGTATAATGATTTACAAGTTGTCAGATCTAATCTTTTGCAGGCACAAGACAAGATGAAGGTCTATTATGACGTCAACGCAAAAACCCGTATCTTCCAACCTGGTGATAAAGTTCTCATGCTGACGCCACTGTCTGGTCAACCCCTGAGCGCTAAGTTTACAGGACCCTACGAGGTTATGGCTAAGCTTAGTGAGGTTAACTATCTTGTAAAGACCCCTGATAGACGGAAATCGCAACGAGTGTGCCATATCAATATGTTGAAACCATACATTACCAGAGAAGAACAAAATGTTTTTGCCACGGTAAACACTGTTATTAAAGTCGGGAATAATTTACCCGAAATTGAACGTGAATCGACAGAAAGCAAATTACAAATCACAAAAGTTTTAAAAACCCTTAATGAAAAATTGGCACATTTACCCGATTGCGAACAATCCGCTATCAAAGGTCAAATTAATGAACATATTAATATTAATCTATTTTCAGATGTATCCAATAGAACAAGGCTGATTGAACAAGAGGAAGTCAGTTTCTCATGAAATGTTTCTTTTATGTCATTCATTGTATTAATTAACATGTATATTATTGGAAATATGACAATAAATAAACTATGTTTTAAATTATTACACTATGAAACATTACAGAACAAGACTTAAAATTCTACTGGAAACAATCATACGTTGTGAGGTAAAAGGTAACTATTGCATACACCAATTGCACACACACCGGTAGTTAACTTTAATACATCCACACTTGTGTTTGTTCAATTAAATCTATTGATGTGTTCTGCAAATTGTTTGTTTTCTATGTCGTCATGTTATAATTTGGATGTCTTATTATATTATGCTATGTAAAAGCTAAATCAGCTGAGATTATCACATTTTTAAATATTCTTGATGTCATAATTGAGACATCATAATAATATAATAACTGTAAATCATTAGTTAATGATACAATAATCGGTTATAAATTAATTAAACTTTATAAAGAATTATCTATCAATTATTAATCGGTTCCAATTATTTGGGTAATTCATATCAATTCTATGGTAACTGGTTATTGGTGGTAATGGTTTTATGGTCAACGTTGTACACACAAAAATCATAATTGTAAATATTAATTGATAAATAAATGTTTAATTAATAATCATTTGCTGAAGTAAGTTTAGTAAGGGTGATGAGTAAGATTGACCTACGGGTTACTGTTTAAGATATGAAAATGTATTAATGTGTCACATGCATTGATAATATAATGTGATAAAGGATTCCATAATAACAACTTTGTTAATAAAGGTATATGTATTATATGGTTCATTTTAATTTTTAAAAGATTGTCCAATAGTTTATTAAATCTTATGCATGGTTTGGGAATTCGGTTTATATAATGGGTACTCTACAAAAAATTCCATACTTAACACTGTCTGTAATTCCTTTGTGTCTTAAGGGGGGGGGCGAGTGTTACGAAAGTAGTTTTATTTCCATAATTATATTGGTTCTATTATTATTAATTAAAGTTCAAAAGAAATAATCTTAAACCCGAAATGTGTCCGTGTTAGGAATAAAACATGCATATGTCTAGACAATACGTCATATGATTAAAATGCGTCATACGTCGCTCGAGGGTTTGGGATCGTTAGTCAGTTCTAGCTTGGGCGCTATTGTGTGAGGACTGTTCTTGACCACTTTCTTAAAAGATACGTTAAAACGGTTTAATACTATATAAAAGACTCTTAACTGATTTACGTTTCATCCTATACTATTGGTACCTGTATTCTGTGTTGCTGTTATATTCATAACTTCAACTTGTTGGAATAAAATTGTGTTTAACATATTCAAACAGGATTGTGGATTTCCTCTATATTAAGGTATAGTTACCCAATTCATTTACTAAGAACTTACAACACATCCTACGAGCCAAATAAATATCAAATCTACTACAATAACACCAATACTAATTCTTGTACAACCTTGTGAGATCCAAGAGGGATGTGAATCAAAAGAATGTATAAATATTACATTCCTAAATATATTATTATACGTCAGTAGCTGATTTCGCACGTGACAGTATCTATATTTAGTGATTTAACTATTGGTATTACTCTTGTCAGTTGTTACGAAACGTACATTTATACATTGTATCCTATTTAAATGAACACTATTTTTTCATAACAATTGGTGTAGTAACAATAGAAAGTATTTCATAAGCCAAAGCCGTGGTTTTCCCAAATACGTCTCCAGACAACATTGGCGATCTTAACGTTGTTGTCGGTGTTACTCGAATATTCCATCGCACGCTAGTATTTTATTATATTACAAGCTACATTGCCCGGCGTTGCCCGGGTGAAAAACACAGGACTGTATAAGGTGCAGATAAAAATTGTAGTACAATTAAAAGAAAGCTATAAATCTAATATTTAAATTATTTTTTTTTTACTGAAGACTTTTAGGAAAGTAATTTAAAATAAATGTTGTAATCGGGTAAAAAAAATAGGCAAGTATTTTTATTTAACAAAAATCTAAATTGCCCGTACATTTACAATATCTTTTGTTTTTAAAAACTTTGAAAAAAAAATTGTAGGAAAAAAAAATATAGTCTAACTGGAGAATCGAACTCGGGTCGCCCGCGTAGCAGTCCGCTACATTAACTACTGAGCTAACAAAGACACATGTGCAAAAAGAAAAAACTATAAGATACTATATCGGCCTAGGCCTAAATAGGTCAGGGACACAATCTCACGTGAGCTACATTGCCCGGCGTTGCCTGGGTGAAAAAAAAAGGACTGTCTGGGGTGCAGATAACAAATTTATAAACTACACTTACTGAATACTTTTAGGAAAGTACATAAATATTGTAATAGGGTAAAAAAAAATAGTCAAATATTTTTATTTTACAAAATCTATATTGAATATAGATTTACCATGTCTTTTGTTTTTAAAAGTTTGAAAAATTAAAAAAAAGTATAGTCTAACTGGAGAATCGAACCCTGGTCGCCCGTATATCAGTCCACTACGTTTACCACTGAGCTATCGAAGACACATGTCCGATGTGAAAAATTATTAGACGGTATATTGGGCTAGGCCTAGATAGGTCAGTGACACACGTGTTTTCAAATTGACCAATGGGGATCCTCGCGGGGCTTAACACTGTCTTTTTATATATATAGATATTATCTGTTTACATCAGCCAAAATGTAATGTATTCTCTTGTATTCGGTTATGGTATTGTATCGACCCATATCATGGACCCGTAAGAATCAGTCCAAGATTACATCAGTTCTTTGGCATCTATCGACAAGTAAAGATCATACTTTTTAAATTATCTGAGAAATAATTCTTACGGATTTTTACTACAAAGAATTCAATATTGTTTTACCAGAAGTTTCAATGCTATTCAAAGCCTATTGAATATATCTCTTATCTATTCTTGGGATAATGTGCTATTCTTAACAATTTGTGTAAATATCATTATTCTATTTGGATACTAAGTGGTGATTTTGTGATTAAACCAATAATTCGTTTTGTTTACAAAACTCGATTTATATCAGTTCTTCACGTTCCAGTATTGTGTGTGTTTTATTTATACTACAATATTAATTACCAATACTACACAATAACAACACGATACTTGCTGTGTTTTGAGCCAACATAAATATGCACCTGAATAAATGAAATAAACTATAATCAATGTTATAAAGATTACTAAGTGATAATTTGAACTTGGACCCACCTAGACTACTCTAAACTAATAGCAAAATGAACTAATAATGATACTATCAATTGAAGCAATAATTATAATAACTACAGGACAACGTAATAAATAAATATCTCATCAACTGAATGGGGGCCCTAGCCAAATAAATAACACAGTCTACAATTCTATTAACTCGTACTGTCTGTCTGTCTGCTTGGTTGTTAGCAAAACTTTTGCATCGATTTTTCGACCACTTCCCGTCGTCCAATCGAGCTGAAAATTTGGCTGCAGACTTGTCCCGACTAACAATACATTCTTTCAAATTTTCTGCGTCATAGCCTTTGGAATAGTCACGAATTCCTTCGACCAATTTGCGAATCGAAAAGTATATTTCACGTCAAACATGGCTGCGTCTACCGAAAGAGACGGAAGTAATTTTTTTTTTCGGATTTGTTCGTTTTTACGAATTAAATATTTTGAAAACGACACAATGTAGCCGAAACAAAGCGAGTTATCTTTTTATGTTTTTTGCGGGCCAAAGGTAGAAAAAAAAAGGATGCGCAAAATTTTAGTGTGGAAATTCATAAGGTATGATATCACTTATATTTCTTTTAATCTATCAAAATATAATTATATAAAATCTTCGTTTACAAAGAAAGGGAGTATAATAAAAACTGTGTTTTTATGGGTTAGTTTATTATTGAATTCATACTTGAAAAGTATATCAAAGCGACTTGACCAGTGCAGAAGCCGGTTGGTCCAGTGGTTAGTTCACCGGGCTGTCAACCAAAAACAGGTCACGGATTCTATCCCTGCTACCGACGGATCCCTGTCGCCCTGCAGGAGTTTTGGGCCTAGTGGACGTAATAATCTTCTATCTAGAAGGAACGTCTGTAAACTTATAAGTCAATACTAAAATTATCTATTGCGGCATATACGTCAGTGCATAGATGACCACTGAAATATCGCCTTTGTAATAAGAATTGATAACTCAACTCGGGGGTTCCTTATGAAGGACAGGCTTGTCGTAATACAGTTCATTTGTAGTCTTAGTGCTGAGACTTAATTTGATGAATACAGGTTAGAGATTGGTCAAAGCGTAACGTTTTTAAAATGTGTGCATCGTTACATTTTACATTGTTAATACGAAGAGACTATTCGGACCCGATAACTGTGTAATAGAAAATTAGTATCGGTTAGTTTATATAGTTTAGGGATAGCTTTGTATTATTTTTTGCAATAGTTAATTTTTTTTAAAAGATTAAATAGGTTATATAGGATAGTCATAAATTTTTTAATTAATTTGTGCTTTCTCTTATTAAATATAGTAAAATTACGATTCGGTATATTTTGATTTTTTTCACTTCTTTTATTAATATATTTTTAATGGGTTCTAAGGAATTCCGATTGAAGCTGGGTCCGAGAGCCATTTAATTATAAAGGGACAAGAGTCCAAACTGCCACAGCCGTGTTAATATTTCTTATATATGCACCGTTTTAACTGAATATTATTAAAAACATGTGTTGTTTCACAAAAGCCTAATCCTTACTTCCGAGTAGCCTCTATCTGAATCATTGTTTAAAAAATAATAGCGACAAATGACTTTAGGCTACGTATGCATATTTATTTGCATGTGAAGGGGGAAAAAACTATAGATTTATATCTCTGTATCACTCTCTCTTACACACATACACACTCCCTCTCTCTCTCTCTCTCTCTCAAATGACAAAATTAATGTATTATGTGGTTATAGTTTATTGCTGTTTTTGATGTTGTAAATAAGAAATGTGTATTTAGCATCTTCTATACAATAAAAGCCCAAAGAAATCTGTCTGTGTATCTATCTTTGGGAACGCTTAGCGACTTGGTTTTGAGAGTTCAGACATATGACATAATAGGCTATATTCTAAATTATAGTCTAATCTCAGAGTACCGCTTGAGCTTTTTTTAGAGCATAATAGTCGTGTTTTCGGTGCGCAGGCATTAACGCGTGGTCCAAAATACTTTCTTTTTATTCAACTTTCAATTTTAATCTTAATTTGTAATCTAATCTTATAATCTACTAGAAATAGCCCGTGGACCTCCACGGGGGTAAAATAATTTCGTTTAAGTATTGTAAAGCTCAAACTTTTAGTATCACTGACCATAAGTCAGTGAAAACGGTATGTGATATTTGGATGCAAGTATTAAAAATATTATGTTCTTCATTGTTTGTTGTTTTTATTTACCACTATGCATAATTTGATCTTATTATGCATATTTATATATATATATATATATATATTTATATATATATATATATATATATATATATATATATATATATATATATATAGAGAGAGAGAGAGAGAGATAGAGAGATAAATATATAGATATATATATATATGTGTTTGTTCGTGGTTAATTTATTTACTATATTATTAAAACACGATTCAATATTAAAATGGAAACATCTATGATAAATTTGTGATTCTAGGAATAAAAGAAAACACCTACTGAATATAAACTTGTAGTTAAAAACGTATTTTTAATCATTTCCCCCCCCCCCCCCCCCCCAAGTAATAATTTAAACAGTAAAAGAAACAAATAAAATAGTTTTATATAATTAAGAGTTCTTGCAGTAAATAAACTAAAATAAATGTTAGATGATTGATACAAAAATAAAATTAAGTGAAGCAACAAAGTGTAGATAACTGTCATATTAAGTAAACTTTTTAAAAAGCCAATAACTGTTACAGTAAATTTCCTATAGCATTGATCACAAATTAGTCCGTAAATGCAATATTTAATGAAATAAAATTCAAATGTAAATCAATAGTTACTTTTAAAATGATTACCCCCATAAAATAAAATTATTATTTAAAACGATAAAAACATTATATAATATATAGCCATTACACTGTGGAACACACTGGACCAAGGCTCCAGAATAACCATCTCTGTATCGGCTTTCAAATATTTACTGAAGGGCTGGACTTAATACCTCAAGTGAAACTCGGTCATCTGTTTGTATTTCTTATTTGTATGTTATACAATTTTATATGTAGTTAATTAAATCGTGGACTTTTTCTTAGGGCCTCACTGGGTCTCCACATTAATATGAAGAAGAAGAAGATATATTTTATATATAATAAAAAAAATATCTTACAAACAAATCCACCACTCCGTATAAAACGTAATGCAAAAAAGGCAACAATAAATATAATATAAAAAAAAACATTTACCTAAAAGTATAAACATTAGGCCAGTGCTCTAAGTTGGTAAAAATAGAAAATGTGAAAAAAACACTGGGCCTCTAACTACTGTACTCAAGCTATTAAAATAGAGAACAAAAAGGAGGAGAAAATGTATGGCACTGACCTATATATACATGAAAGTACCAAAAATGTATAAACTTTCGTAATTGCGTCATTATATTTTGATAAAAATGAACTACTTTATACTGAACATACATTATATAGATATATACATAATATATATACGAAAGCTGATCTTCATTTATACGATAATACGAGTGCATGGTGTTAATTTTATTGAGAACCGAATTCATTAACTTAATGGCGAAGTCAAAAGATGAAATGGTTGATAATGCTTTGAATACCACAAATATAATAATATGTTAACTGAGTAAGTAATTTTAATGAATATTTATTAATTAGACATGTATATATAGCTCAGTGCCATACAGTGCACTTATCTATATTTAAAAGTCCGCATTTTATCCGACAATTTACTTGCTTGAGTACTCCATGTATATAGAGCTCAGTGGCTCTAACCGTTAAAAGTTCTGAAGACGACGACATTCCTATATTTATGTTACTTTGTTTCTACTAACATTCCTATATTTATGTTACTACATTGTAAAATAGAGTGAATGAAAATACAATTAGCAAAGGCTAAGGGGAAAAAAGCAAAGCCTAGAGAAATACTAGAAAACTTCAAAAATATTTAAAAGCGAAAAGCGTAAAAAGAAAGAATTCGATAAAGAAAAAGAAAGTTTATTGACAAAAGAAAGAAAAAGGCCTACTAATTGCAACTTTTAATAAAGTATCTTGTACTAGGAAAATGCATAGGCAAAATTTATATTAAAGCACAATATAATATCATATGCAATCAATCTCAATATTTAGATTTATTGATAGATAGTTGGGCCTACAAATACGTTTATAATTAGTTAGACATGATTAATGGATAGTTGGAGCTACAGATTAACGCTAACAAAGCATACATTGTTTATGAAAAAAACACGACAAGACATATATAATGAAATAGTGGTCCACATTAAACTTCTTTCAGTGTATTTCCTGGTTACTTGGAGTCAAGGTATGGTTGAAAGTGTGGATTTCCTTTGAAATTTAAATAGCGATTTTTGTCTAACTGAGAAGTCCAACAGTACGTTTAACTTTGGGGACGAATTTACTAGAAGAAAATAAAATAAAACATATAAACTATAAAACTGAAACGTTATAATATTGGACTCCATAAAACTATTTGATCGCTCTAGGGTATGGGGGGATGCTTATAAGTAAATTGTGTAAATGTGAATTACTTCAATTCAATATATAAATAAAAATTGAATCGTTGTTCCGCAATAACTCTAGCAGGCATTACTTATTATGCCAAAAATGCCAAAAAATAGACCCTGACAAGGAAAGCAGAGAAACTGTTTGATTAAGTAGCTGGTAGGATTCACAGTGTACTTCTTTACCCTTGAGTACTGAACTCTGGCGAGGTGTGAAAACCACCAGAACGCTTGCATCAAGAGAACACAGGTGGGCTAACGCCTAGGTGGGGGGTAGGGGGGGATAAACAGCCCCTTCTGTGCGTGCCAATGTACCGCAGAGTGGCACCGAGCCTCCGTTTGGAGGAAGGAGTGTTCGCATCGTTCCCGCCTCGAACCTTTACATAATGCCTTCATGGCCATATCTATAGTAAAATTTAATTAAATATAAGACTTATATAGCTCATATCACGTTGGGAACAGTTCTATGCGCTGTAAACACACTGCTGCCTGCTGGCGCAAAGACGTTGACAGGCCCAAAGCTCCTGCAGGGTGACAGGGATCCGTCGGTGGCGGGGGTAGAACCCGCAACGTTTCAGTTGGTTTTCGGTTGACAGTCCGGTGAACAAAATTTAAATTAGTATGGGTGACGGTGCAGGTATACGGGTGAGCCACCATGTTAATGATCCAAAGGGAATTTTGCAGTGGGGAAAATGTAATGTATTGCATGTGGCTACGAAAACCGTAACCGTTGTTATAGGGCACTTCTTATAAGCGTGATAAAGTCGTAATCTTTTTTAAATATAGTGATGACAGTTTATAGCAGATCATAAATGTTGGGTAATATAGATTTTGTTTTAATATTTGTAAGAAAACAGTGCATTTTTTTTTTAAATTTTAATTTTCGGAAAATACAATGTGTTATACAGTAACAAATAGACATTTAAATTGTAGAAGTTAAAAAGTTAGTGCAGCAACATTTATTAAAGTGTACACGGAGAATGAAATAAGAACTCTTACATATATACAAAGTACATTAATAAACAATATATATAAAAATAACAAAAATAGCAAGAGGGTATTATAAACCTGTAACATTTACAATAGTCCTAAAGATTAAATGTTTACTGTAAACCTAGTGTTATCTTATATGTTTCAAAAAATTAATACGCATCACATTTTATGTTTTAACCAACACTTTTAAAAAGAACTTAAAAAAACATACTATTTTAATAATTACCTTTTTTAAACCTCTTTTTTATCCAGCAGACCCTTCCTGTGTTACTTTTATATTCAATCGGTTATTACTACATGTATTCATTTTTTGTGTCTTTATTTGTAAAGTTTTAAGATTAATAAAAAGCTGTACATCCTTTTTAGAAGTCTTAGTGCTCTTGCTTGTTTGGTGCTAAATGTTAAATGCGCTTACATTAGCCTGTGTTTATTAGCAGTTAAATAGATCTCTTTTTATCCATGGTTTGGAGTTTATTCTTTCACTGAGATTAGTTTTAAACAATGTTTACTTTTTTTAAAATTTTATTTTTAATGTTTAGACATTATTATTTTTTATTAAACAAATAATTCCACATTGCTCTATAATAGTCTATAAGGACAATATTTCATGAAGGTGTCAGTGGCGTATTTAGGCATGTTCTACATGTTCCATTGGAACAGGGGCCCCACACAGAAGGGGCCCTACACTCGTATGGCGTATTTAGGCATGTTCTACATGTTCCATTGGAACAGGGCCCCCGCACAAAAAGGGCGCTACACTCGTATGGCGTATTTAGGCATGTTCTACATGTTCCATTGGAACAGGGCCCCCACACAAAAGGGGCCCCACACTCATATGGCGTATTTAGGCATGTTCTACATGTTCCATTGGAACAGGGGTCCCCACACAAAAGGGGCCCCACACTCGTATGGCGTATTTAGGCATGCTCTACATGTTCCATTGGAACAGAGGTCCCCACACAAAAGGGGCCCTCACACATCCCAACAATTTTTTTTTGTGACATCTCCATTCTTTCGTTGAAAAATGTTAACTAAAATTCATTTATTCCCGCACAATTTTAAGCGCTTCAGATCAACCAAGCTAAGCGCAACATACAATTTATGATTTTATAGAATGTAGCATGAATAAAAGGCCCTTTTCTAAGGTAAGTGGAAGGCAGGGGCGAGAACACAACGGCCCCACATACATTTGGGAAAAGGGCCCCCACAATACTAAATAAGGCCTTGGAAGGTGTACTTACTGACAGTAATAACAGCAGTCCTCTCTTGGACACATCTCTTCACGGCTAAACGTCATACAGTTTGTATGTTTGTCGCCGTATTCACAGCCTATGGATGTAACACAAATAAAATTATTAAATTCAATACTAAAGCTTTATTAATTGATCGACCAGCTTTAGATCTGACGCACGAACTAGTCAATTAAAATTCCAATTTAAAACTCACAATAAAAGATTTCTGAATAAAAATAAAAATTGGCTTCAAAGAAAAAAAAGAATTAAAAAATGTAAAGCAATTAACAAGAAATTGCAGCTATTAAAAATCAAACAAATTAAAAAGATATAACTAATAACAACCCAACGCCCTTTGATTTACAGATCCGTCGACTCGACCAGGCTCGTCGTCAGCCACGATCCGCTAAAGTCACTTAAATTGAAGTTCTATACCATTACTTCTTTTGTAAGTATCTAAATACCATGAAGTTAACGAAATAGAACGACTAGTTTGAAAATAACTTTTACAATATGTATAAAGCAAACTTTTGCGTCCAAAATAAAGTGAACTATTAATGTTTAGACTAAAATAAACTATTACGTCCTGAATGAAGTGAACTATTACGTGTAAACTAAAGAAAACAATTACGTCCTGAATGAGGTGAACTATTACGTGTAGACTAAAGTAAAATATTACGTCCCGATTAAAGTGAACTATTACGTGTAGACTAAAGTAAAATATTGCGTCCCGATTAAAGTGAACTATTACGTGTAGACTAAAGTAAACTATTACGTCGTGAATGAAGTGAACTATTACGTGTAAACTAAAGTAAACTATTACGTCCTGAATGAGGTGAACTATTACGTGTAGACTAAAGTAAAATATTACGTCCCGAATAAAGTGAACTATTACGTGTAGACTAAAGTAAACTATTACGCCCCGAATAAAGTGAACTATTACGTGTAGACTTAAGTAAACTATTACGTCCCGAATAAAGTGAACTATAACGTGTAGACTAAAGTGAAATATTACGTCCCGAATAAAGTGAACTATTACGTGTAGACTAAATTAAACTATTACGTCCCGAATAAAGTGAACTATTACGTGTAGACTTAAGTAAACTATTACGTCCCAAATTAAGTGAACTATAACGTGTAGACTAAAGTAAACTATTACGTCCCGAATAAAGTGAATTATTACGTGTAGACTAAAGTAAACTATTACGTCCCGAATAAAGTGAACTATTACGTGTAGACTAAAGTAAACTATTACGTCCCGAATAAAGTGAACTATTACGTGTAGACTAAAGTAAACTATTACGTCCCGAATAAAGTGAACTATTACGTGTAGACTATAATAAACTATTACGTCCCGAATAAAGTGAACTATTATGTGTAGACTAAAGTAAACTGTTAGGCTACATCTCGAATAAAGTAAACTATTACGTGTAGACTAAAGTAAACCATTACTTCCCGAATAAAGTGAACTATTACGTGTAGACTAAAGTAAACTATTACGTCCCGAATAAAGTGAACTATTATGTGTAGACTAAAGTAAACTGTTACATTTCTAATAAAGTGAACTATTACGTGTAGACTAAAGTAAACTATTACGTCCCGAATAAAGTGAACTATTATGTGTAGACTAAAGTAAACTGTTACATTTCTAATAAAGTGAACTATTACGTGTAGACTAAAGTAAACTATTACTTCCCGAATAAAGTAAACTATTACGTGTAGACTAAAGTAAACTATTACGTCCCGAATTAAGTGAACTAATACGTGTAGACTAAAGTAAACTATTACGTCCCGAATAAAGTGAACCATAACGTGTAGACTAAAGTCAACTATTACGTCCCGAATAAAGTGAACTATTACGTGTAGACTAAAGTAAATTATTACGTCCCGAATAAAGTGAACTATTACGTGTAGACTAAAGTAAACTATTACGTCCCGAATAAAGTGAACTATTACGTGTAGACTATAATAAACTATTACGTCCCGAATAAAGTGAACTATTATGTGTAGACTAAAGTAAACTGTTAGGCTACATCTCGAATAAAGTAAACTATTACGTGTAGACTAAAGTAAACCATTACTTCCCGAATAAAGTGAACTATTACGTGTAGACTAAAGTAAACTATTACGTCCCGAATAAAGTGAACTATTATGTGTAGACTAAAGTAAACTGTTACATTTCTAATAAAGTGAACTATTACGTGTAGACTAAAGTAAACTATTACTTCCCGAATAAAGTGAACTATTACGTGTAGACTTAAGTAAACTATTACGTCCCGAATTAAGTGAACTAATACGTGTAGACTATAGTAAACTATTACGTCCCGAATAAAGTGAACTATAACGTGTAGACTAAAGTCAACTATTACGTCCCGAATAAAGTGAACTATTACGTGTAGACTAAAGTAAACTATTACGTCTCGAATAAAGTGAACTATTACGTGTAGACTAAATTAAACTATTACGTTCCGAATAAAGTGAACTATTACGTGTAGACTTAAGTAAACTATTACGTCCCGAATAAAGTGAACTATTACGTGTAGACTAAAGTAAACTATTACGTCCCGAATAAAGTGAACTATAACGTGTAGACTAAAGTAAACTATTACGTCCCGAATAAAGTGAACTATTACGTGTAGACTAAAGTAAACTATTACGTCCCGAATAAAGTGAACTATTACGTGTAGACTAAAGTAAACTATTACGTCCCGAATAAAGTGAACTATTACGTGTAGACTAAAGTAAACTATTACGTCCTGAATAAAGTGAACTATTACGTGTAGACTAAAGTAAACTATTACGTCCCGAAAAAAGTGGACTTTTATGTGTTTAATAAAGGGAACTAGTACTTCTTGATAAAAGTGAACTATTACGTGTAGAATAAAGATAACTATTTCGACCAGAATAAAGTAAACTACTACGTCTTGACTAAAGTGAACTATTATGTATAGATTAAAATTTGGTGTTAAATCCAGAATAAAGTAAACTACTACGTCTAACGAATTATGAACCTTTACATACAGAATAAATTGAACTACTACGCCGATAGTATTATGAGCTACTACGTCCAGAATAAAGTTAACTACTGCGTTTATATTAATATGACCTACTGCTTCCAGAATAAAGTGAATACTAGATATCTACATTTATTTATATAAAGTAGGACATTGGTTAATTGGAACACACGTGACCTTAAAGCCTCATATTATTTTACTTTTGCGATGTCGCTTTCTCACCTTAGCTGAGTGGTTAGCGTCCCGAACTGCCATTAGGGTGACTAGATTCTATGTCCCTTCTAAAATATTCGTTTATCCATTAGGCAGGTAACGTCTTAAATTTTCCTTTAAATATTCTTTAAATTTACTTTAAATATAGGGCTACTTTAATTATACTTTAATTATACTTTAAATATACTTTAAATATACTTTAAATATACTTTAAATATACTTTAAATATACTTTAAATATACTTTAAATATACTTTAAATATACTTTAAATATACTTTAAATATACTTTAAAAATACTTTAAATATACTTTAAATATACTTTAAATATACTTTAAATATACTTTAAATATACTTTAAATATATTTTAAATATACTTTAAATATACTTTAAATATACTTTAAATATACTTTAAATATACTTTAAATATACTTTAATTATACTTTAAATATACTTCAAATATACTTTAAATATACTTTAAATATACTTTAAATATACTTTAAATATACTTTAAATATATTTTAAATATACTTTAAATATACTTTAAATATACTTTAAATATACTTTAATTATACTTACATATACTTCAAATATACTTTAAATATACTTTAAATATACTTTAAATATACTTTAAATATACTTTAAATGTACTTTAAATATACTTTAAATATACTTTAATTATACTTTAAATATACTTTTGTTTTAAAGAGTGTAAAGAATTTCAGGACAGATGTTCGACTCTAAGCCAATGATAGTCTCAACTTTTAAAAAATAAAACGACATCTTTATTATTAACAATATTTATTTTTAATTACTTGCTTAAATGTTTTCAGTGAATAGTTAATATTTTTTTTTATATATAAGGATCGATTCTTTTATATAGCTATAGACTATAAGGTAAAAGTTAAGTAAAGTTTCATTCGGACCAAAATGATCATAGAGCTGATGAAGCAGCGTTCACCAGTTTCTGTGGCCACGGCATACGAGAGAATGTGTGGCCAGCACAACGCCCGGCCGCCTTTACTTAACCCTTACAAGTGTCAGGTACCCACAGAGCTGGGTAGACTCAGGGGCACCATTGAATCCCGGGAAAAAATCCAATCCGAACCTGCATAAGGATTTGAATCCAGAACCATGCCCCATTACGGTAAAGGCCTAAGTCTTTCTTTCCGCGGGCAACGCCGGGCAATTTAGCTTGTACGTAATAAAGTGAACCACTACTTTCTGAATAGACCGAAGTTCAACGCCCAGTAGAAAAATAAAGTCGCATACCTTTAATTCCTGTATGAAAAGATTTGCATGTTTCACAGCAGTTTGTTGTGATATTTTCATAGTAGCAGAAATGTGCAGTTTCAAGTGTAATATATTTTTCACAGCTACCATTGTAAATATGAGGAACTCCTGGGCTAGGTTGGTTACCATAGAGACAAACGGCTGGATCGGACGAGAGTACAATTTGTAATCATGTTGCTTGATACAACAAAAAAATACAAGTAATTTACTTATGTTATAAATGATCTATTTGACTTTCTTACTCTAATGTCAGAAGTTATATTTTCGTGAGTTACATACACTGGAAACAGACTATTAAGGAGTAAAGTACCGGTCTGACAAAATTGGCCGGTAGAGCAGCGGTCAACAGTTTCAGTAGCCAGCACAATGCCCAGCCGCCTTTACTTTACCCCAACAAATGTCAGGTACCCATCAGAGTTGGGTACACTGTGGGACACCCTCGAGTGAAGGAAAAAATCCTAGCCTTCCCCACGAGTCAAACCCGGTACCTTGGGTACGTCATTCGAACGCGCTACCGCTCGGCCATCGCGCCCCGACTATTTATTGAACTAAGCATTTATTTTAGTTATTCATTTTGTATTATTAACCTTGTCGTATGGTGTTTTATGTACTACCTATTAGTTACTCTACACATACGGTAAATCAATTTAACCCTTTTGTTAACATTCTCCAAATTACTGTGATAAACATGGTCAAAAAGTATAAGGTCCACTTTTCTTCCAACCTATACTTAAGGTTAATAACTTGAGCCAGGCCAAGATATACATCGTCTGGTTTCAAATGTACTCTTTCATGTGCCCGTGAATAAATTTCAAATTGCATGCAGAACTAGTACAACCGGGAACCATTCTATCTTGCGTCTTTCTTTGATTATGTATCTTTGTCTCTGTTTTGCTCAGACAAAATTAAATCAATGCAATGGTTCAATGGCCTCCTTACTTACTTACTTTTGTCAGAAAGAGCTTAGTTGTTGTGTTTTTTTTTTTATGCCCAGGCTTGTTCAACATTGAACTACTACGAGTACTACGTCCAGTAAACAAATGAGGTAACTTACTTGAATTATTTCTACGACGTTCATTGCAAGACGCACAGCACAGTTCTCTTACTTCTCTGTTGTAGCATGCATATGCACCTGTTTTGCTAAAATATTGTTGACAGGTACCAGAAAAATTTGACAGTTTTACGACAGGTTGGTCACCATGGAGACATTCGGCTAGATTGAATGAGAATAACAATCTGTCAACATTTTGTGAAAATGGTTTTCAACAAAAAAAAGTAAATAACTTATTTTTTACGTCATCTAGATCTATTTGAATTTATCTTTATAATGACTGACGTTAAAATGTCGTAAGATACATACAATGATACCTTACTATTAGTAAAAAAAACAACACTAAAAGCTAAGTATCCCGTCAGACCAAATTGATGTAGCAGCGTTCGTTCACCAGTTTCTATGGCAACGGCATACTAGGTGATTTTGTGGTCAGCACTATACACAGGCACCTTTACTTTACCCAAACTAATGTCAGGTACCTATCAGAAGTGGGTAGACTCAGGGACACCCTCCATACGCCAGTCTTACACACTGCCTCTCGGTCACCGCGCCCCATTCTGACCATTAGAACTAAAGACTTGATTCTAATTATTTATTGTGTCTTTAGTGTGCTCGGCAGGAAATTACTGCTGCTTGCAGAGCTCGTAAGACCTGGAAATGCGGCGTCTTTCTTTACTTGTGTGATGTGTGTCTGAGTTTGCGTTTCGCGTTCGGACAAGAGTGAGTTACAACGTCCCAAATAAAGTAAATTATAAAGTAAATTATTACGTCCCAAGTATAGTAAACTACTAGGACCAGAATAAGGTGAAACATTAGGTCCGGAATAAAGGGAACTAGTAAGACAAGAAAAAAAGTTAATTACTACGACCGGAAAAACGTGAACTACTACGCCCATAATATAGTACTAGTTCCATAATAATGTGAACTAATAGGTCGAGTATAAAGAAAATCACTATGTCCAGAATAAAGTTAACTACTAGGTCCAGTTTAAAGTAAAACACTATATCCAGAATTAAGTGAACTACTAGGTCCAGTTTAAAGTAAAACACTATGTCCAGAATAAAGTGAACTACTACGTACAGTTTAAAGTAACTGTTAAGGAAAGTAGGAATTTTTAGGAACGTTTTAAGTCCAAAATCCTTACAATCTTTTAAGAAAAAGTAACATTAATGGCAATTATTATTTTTTTAAGTAGAAAAAAAAATAAAGCAATCAGTGGGGAATCGAACCCCGATCGCCCGCTTGGCAGTTAACACGTCAGCTTTGTGTCACTGACCTATATAGGCCTATATAGTGTCTAATAATATTCCTGAATAATATTTGACAATAATATCGGACAATAAATTAATATTGTTTTTTAATTATTTTTTTAATAACTTTGTAAATTAAATGCATTCAATTCAGTTTGGTTTAATATAATATTATGTGGCAAGCCATTAATTAAATCATGCCAATTTGGACATCTCCGTCCGCACTTTAACTTTTGGCGTGTTTTCAAATTGACCAATGGTGATCAGCCTACAGACAAATACGGACTTTTTACATATATAGATATATTTCTATGTTCATCGTAAACTATTTTTTCTTAGATAATGATGCCAGCTTCAATGGATCTGAGTTTATAATATAATACCTATTGACAAGTCTTTACGATTATGCATGCCTAAAAGATCGAAGTGTAAAACATTTCCGGTCCCATTAGTTCACTTCATTAAAAAGAACATATCTGTATGCTGCGTTACTGGTTGTACAAAAAGATGCAGATGATTACATTTTATTTCATTTTCAAAAATTGTTGCCAAAAGAAAACGATGGATTGTAAATGTCAGACGTGAGGAACCATCTATTTATAATCTAAAACTTATTGCTTGATGCAAAATAATTTTCGTTGTATGTTCTTAAGAATCTACTCATTGTGTTTTTGTAACAACCAAGTAAGCAACTCTTGACCAATTTATTTTATACAGAAAGCTAAATTTAACTTAACGCGACTAACACTTTGAGTATTAATTATCGCCTACTCACTTTTGATATTAAAAACGGATTCCTCATAACTAATCATGTATCCTTTGTATATTTTTAAAAGACCAGAACTGGTCGTCGAGGTTGAAATCAATTGTCAAACACCAGCAACAGCATGTTTTTTTGTTGTTTTTTTGGTTAACGAAAATGCCTAAAATATTTTAACATTTATTAAAAGTAGCACCGGAAGCTCATAATCTCTTCTATTTATAAGACCAGGCCTCACTAAGACTTGTCAATTGTCCCAGTCATGAGCGCCGAGCAAAGGAATCTAATGGACATCACCGACCCCTTTACTGTTTTCGCTTTACTTTGTGCTCTATTCTTTTTAACTGCGTTAACGTTTTCATAAAAAATTCAAGTACTTTTTTGATTTCCTTTATATTACAGTGGAAATTTAATATTTTCTTGATATTTAAAAAATACTTAATTAAATTTGTACTCGATATTATAGCCAACAAGCTAAATTGCCTGGCGTTGGGGGGGGGGGGGGGGTAGTGGGGGAATTAAATAGTCCCTGATAAACTACTGATAAAAAAGCATGCATTTTCATTTAACAAAAGGTTAGGACTATCCCTGTGGTTGACAATCAAACAACCATTTTCCGCCTGCTTCTAAAATATAATTATGAGACTTTACTTACTGAAAAAAATTTTGGCAAGCTTTAAATTTTTTACATTCTTTAGTAAAAAAAAATTAACATTAACGGAAATGAAAAAGAGAAAGTTATCTGTGCGGAATCGAACCCAGGTCGCCCGCATGTCAAAAGAATGCGCTAACCACTCAGCTATGGATGACACTTGGAGAAAACGAGATCGCAAATGTAAAATGTCAGCCAATAAGGTCACGTGTCTTCCAATTAACCAATGTGTATCGGATACTACAAATACACAGTCTACTTTATATACATATATATATATATATATAGATAGATAGATAGATAGACCGATAGATAGATAGACCGATAGATAGATATCGATATATATATATATATATAGAGAGAGAGAGAGAGAGAGAGAGAGAGAGAGAGAGAGATAGATAGATAGATAGATAGATAGATAGATAGATAAATAGATAGATAGATAGATAGATAGATAGATAGATAAATAGATAGATAGATAGATAGAAAGATATATAGATATATATATAGATAGATAGATGGATAGATAGATGGATATTGATAGATTAGAAGCTCCATCAATACGTATATTGTCACACTTTTCTGAAAGTTTTATATTGACAATGAATTTTACATTTACGGCTCATTGTCTAAAAAAAAACTGTTTCAATTAACGTATTTTATTCTGTACTCTTACCCGGTTACTATTGGTTGAGTGAATTCAAATAATACTTACAGTCAATCGTAGTTGGGGCTGTTTTGTCTGGTTTACATTGTCCTCTTTTACATCTCTGAAAAGCAACACTAAATATGTCGATTGTCATTTTAAAACACAAACATATTATATATTAAGAAATTGACATCTTGATCAACAGT
Source organism: Anisus vortex (assembly GCA_949126835.1). Classification (NCBI taxonomy): domain Eukaryota; kingdom Metazoa; phylum Mollusca; class Gastropoda; family Planorbidae; genus Anisus; species Anisus vortex. Next base: position 15,915,342 of record OX421506.1, on the reverse strand, counting down.
TTTTATTATCAGTAAGTAAATTTCACCTTTCCGACATCACACACCATTCCTTCTGAAGGTAGAACCCTATTATATCCAGTTGGTCCTGGTACATAGCATAATAAAAATGCACAAAGTCTGTCTTTATTTGGTGGAGTACTTGCTTGAAATCCCCAGCTCTATAGGGACGAAACGATGTGAGCTAAATATTAGTGTTTTTTTTTGTTTTCTTTTTTTTAACTAATGGATAATCAAGTATGAAAATAAAACGTAAGAAGCAAAATGTGTTAAAGGATACGAATGAGAGAACTTAGCAAGTAAAATTGAAATAGATAACATGAAGTATAAATAAAAAATAGTAAAAGTCAAAAATATATCACATTGCCCCAGTATGAGATTGAATTAAACTTCTGATACTCAGCTTATAAGCCTTTGCGTTTGAGTTTTTTCCACTTTTATTTTATTAGCTAATAATCTCCGTTTAAAAATATATAACCATAGACTATAATAAGATGGACCGCTTACTCTATTGTTAGAGCTTGTATCAACTTTTTTTCCGTGCGTAACCAATAAGGCTGTCTTAAATTACCTCTACACTCCTCGTTGTTTCTTAAATGTTTCCTCTTTATACAACTTTCGATTTTAATTTTAATTTTTAATTTGAGAAAATCGAAGCGATTCAATAAAACGGAAGTGCAAAGGAAACAACGAATCGGAAATTCCGAAAATCAGTGTTTCGAGTCATCATATAGCAGAAATACTAAAGCAAGCGGTCCATGTATATTATAGTCTATGATATAACCAATACTATTAAGTAAACAAATTCATACTCTAGACATGTACGATTCAGAGTAGTTCGTTGCTCGTCGACAAATGGCATCGACGTTAAGCATCTGACCCTTATATAACGTATACCATGGCGTTGGATTTTTGGAGTCTGGGTGGGTTTTAAATAGGCAGTCAGGTCTGAAAGGAAAGATTTTATAAAAACATAACATTTGAATGTCTTCTGTCTGAAGACCGTTGGCCTTAGAGCCTTCTCAACATCCGGTCCGAAAGTGTGGAATCTACTTCCCATTAAACTGAGGCAAACAAGCTCCATTGATACCTTCAAAAAGAACTTAAAAACTCATTATTTCAATATTTATCTTAGTTAACATGCTTTAGCGTACTGTCTTACCAGTATGTTAGGTCGGCCATTTTTTTTTATATTTTTTTTAATTGTTTGATTTGTTCCATGTTTGTAAAGTTTTGAATCATCATTTAGTTTTTTATCTCTTGGCCTATAGATTGTATCCGTGTTCTTAGTTGTATGTTAAATGCGCTCTGAGCTTGTTTTATGTTTGTTGGTAGCGCTACACAAATGTCATCATTATTATTATTATTATTATTATGTAAATAGCTAGTGTTAACTGTTGAAAGAGGAAAACTAAATACAATGTTACTTAGAAAACTGACATTTTACTTTAAACAAGAAAACCATAAAAACAAAGTTTTTATTATACTCCCTTTATTTGCAAACTAAGTTAACCATCATGTAATTAAATAATTGATTGACTACTGCAAAGGAAACGTACAGAAAAATATCTGTGTCGCAAATCTCAAAAATAGCTCCTTACTCTGTATGAATTGTTATAAAAATAATTTTAGCGCCTAATTTTTTTTCTAGCTTTGCGCCGAAAAACTATAAAAAGTTGTACAGGCATTTTAAAAGTGAAACCAACATTTTTCTTATACTTTCCTTTTAAGAAATAAATATTGTCATAAGTGTAGTATTATTAAGTTGTTTTAACTGAAAATTTGATAGGATGTATTGTTGGTCGCCAGAAGTCTGCTGTCCAAATTTCAGCTCGATCGAACCACGAGAAGTGGTCGAAAAATCGAAGCCAATTTTTGCACCATTGACGATTGCAGACAGACAGAAAATGCAACTTAAAATAAAGGGAGTAAAACAAGAAAACCATAAAAACGAAGTTTTCATTATACTCCCTTTATTTGCAAACTAAGTTTACCATCATGTAATTAAATAATTGATTGACTACTGCAAATGAAACGTACAGAAAAAATATCTGTGTCGCAAATCTCAAAAATATCTCTTTACTCCGTATGAATTGTTCTAAAAATAATCGTAACGCATAATTATGTTTTTTTCTAGCTTTGCGCCGAAAAACTATAAAAAGTTGCACAGGCATTTTTAACGCGAAATTAAAATATTTCTTATACTTTCCTTTTAAGAAATGAATATTGTCATAAGTGTAGTATTATTGTCGTTTTAACTGAAAATTTGATAGGATGTATTGTTAGGCGCCACAAATCTGCTGTCCAAATTTCAGCTCGATCGGACCACGTAAAGTGGTCGAAAAATCGAAGCCAATTTTTGCACCACGCATGATTGCAGACAGACAGACAGACAGAAAATGCAACTTAAAATAAAGGAAGTAATAATCTTAGCGCCTAATTTTTTTTTTCTAGCTTTGCGCCGAAAAATTATAAAAAGTTGCACTGGCATTTTTAACGCGAAATAAAAATATTTCTTATACTTTCCTTTTAAGAAATGAATATTGTCATAAGTGTAGTATTATTGTCGTTTTAACTGAAAATTTGATAGGATGTATTGTTAGGCGCCACAAATCTGCTGTCCGAATTTCAGCTCGATCGGACCACGGAAGTGGTCGAAAAATCAAAGCCAATTTTTGCACCCACGACGATTGCAGACAGACAGACAGAAAATGCAACTTAAAATAAAGGAAGTAACAAGAAAACCACGACGAAGAACTTTCCAGGTATTCCTGAATATCAGCAACTGTACTATTAGAAAAGTTCCATCGATTATTATACTCCCTTTATTTGCAAACTAAGTTTACCATCATGTAATTAAATAATTGATTGACTACTGCAAATGAAACGTACAGAAAAAATATCTGTATAGCAAATCTCAAAAATATCTCTTTACTCCGTATGAATTGTTCTAAAAATAATCTTAGCGCATAATTTTTTTTCTAGCTTTGCGCCGAAAAACTATAAAAAGTTGCACAGGCATTTTTAAAGTGAAACCAAAATATTTCTTATACTTTTCTTTTAAGAAATGAATATTGTCATAAGTGTAGTATTATTAAGTTGAAAATTTAATAGGATGTATTGTTAGGCGCCACAAGTCTGCTGTCCAAAATTCAGCTCGATCGGACTACCGGAAGTGGTCGAAAAATCGAAGCCAATTTTTGCACCATTGCAGACAGACAGACAGACAGAAAATGCAACTTAAAATAAAGTAAAAAGAAACACACAGGTATCGTGACCTTTCACTGAGTCCAAGGACGTGGAGAGGGGGGGGTATGATCTACGAGATATTATTTTTAAATTTATTTAAAATTGTCACGTCCATGCCGCGGGTTAGGTCGTATATAGGGCACGGTGGTCGAGGGGTAGCGCGTACGACTGAATCGAGCCGTAGGGTCTGAGCTTGAATACTAGTGCAGGCTAAGATTTTTTTTTTCGGCCCTGGACTTGAGGGTGTCCCTGAGTCAACCCCAACACTGATGGGGTATCTGACATTAGTTGTGGTAAAGTATAGGCTGCTGGGCATTGTGCACACATCCCCTAATAGCAGGTGATATGGCCGCGGTCACAGAAATTGGTGAACGCTGCTTCGCCAGTTATATTATAATCAGTTTGGTACGAAGAGCACTTTACTTCAATAGCTAGTGTGAGCTGTTAAAAGAGCAAGACTAAATACCACATGACTCATTTACTGAGCATTGAGCTTGTTAAGTCCGAGAAGAGGGGGGGGGGGGGGTATTACCTTCTAGATATTATTCTTTTCAAATGAAATTGTAACGTCCATCCTGTGGTAGTTGGGATTTACACTTTTTTGCGTACGTCGTGGATTGACTTTCTGAACTCTCGTGAAAAAACATGAATCTTGATTATCAACTTACTGGATGACCAATCGGATTAGTTTCAACTTAGTCAGTTCTTGTTTTAGAGTTGGAATAGTTGACTTCTGTTCTGCTCTTGTTATCAAAAGGCCAGGCGTATTTTCACCAAGAGTTTTCTTCTATATATAGATGGTATCTTCCTATGATTATTGTTCAACTAATTAAATATTTAAATTATACACCATTTGTTAAATTTAGTATTATTATCTCTATCTCGCTCTCTCTCTCTCTCTCTCTCTCTCAGTCCTCTTCGTGCCGGCTGGCGCTTGAGGCGAAAGCCAAAGATCTCCATTTATCTCGTTCTATTGCAGCTCGAGTTGGTGTCTCACAAGTTCAGGCCTGAAGACTTCAAGTCCCTTTCCGCCGTCCTTCCCCAAGTTTCCTTTGGTCTGCCCTTCGACCTTGTTCCCTGGGGGGTCCATCTCAGGACTGTCCTAAGGAGCGAGCCAGTTGACATTCTGACATTCTGCAGACGTGTCCCATCCCAAACTATCTCCTTGCTGAGATGCTCTCTCTAATGGGACTACTCCTGTATTATTATCTACTGTAGACTAAATCAACTTGAGAGCTTTAATGGAAAACGACCTTCATTAAAAACACAAAAATTTGCATGAATCCAATAGAAAGTAGTAATAACAATATAAATAGGCATATATAATTATATTTTTTGTCAAAAACTTCTTACGACGAAGAACTTTCCAGGTATTCCTGAATATCAGCAACTGTACAATTAGAAAAGTTCCATCGATGTTCAGCCCATTGGACCAATTGTGGCGCCATAATGTACTGTGACGCTGGATTGTCGTCATAAGATCCAAGTCTAAACAAGAAATACAATAAAACAGTTTCATTTTAACAATACAAACTTTGCACAGATTTATTTTAACTTTGTTTCACTGCAATATGTTCTCGTCTTGCTTTTTATTGTATTCGCATAATGTTACATATTAATAGCGGCCAAAGATCTCTCTCAACGCGAGCTTTGTGGGAGGTACTAAGTTCGAACTATTTCCTTTTATGGTTGTCATTTTTGTCTATTTTAGTGATGACTGCAAAAATTCTAGAAATCCACTCTTGTACCGACTGCAAATTCTAGGAATAACTAGGAATAGCTTATTATTTTACGTACATGGGAGTTCTTTAATTGGAACCAACATTTTTACCCCTCGCTTAACCCATATCCTGCTGAGGTCAAATTTTTTCTTGATTTTTACATATATTGTAGAAAGTTATAGTGTGATAAACGAATGAAAGTTTGTTTTTTAAATTTTTTTATTTTTTTTTCAGAAATATTTAGATTTTAAGAAATGTCCTTAAAAACGGACGCTAGCAAGAAATGACATTGCATGTTTGTGTAATAAACAGGTCCTTTTATCTCAAGGAAAAATACATATTTTTTAACAATTTAAATTGGAATGATTAATTTATAGCTTTTCAAAACAGTAAGATAAGAAAATAGCGTAATAAAACATTTACATTCAAGTGGCACCCGGGCACTGAATGGGTTAACTGAACAAACCAGGAAAACCAATAACATCATTTAAAACACTAATGAAAATGCAGCACTAGACCATAGATAAGTCTAGGATGCAATCATCTTTTTTACAGAAGGAGTGTATGTAATGCATAATATAAGATTATATAAATCATATTTAATTTTTAAAAAGTATGATATATATAATAATTGTTACGAATATCGGTCATAGATGAATGACGTAATAAGGCATTGACCTATTAACAAGTGCGTATTAGAGACCAAGGTTTGACCTTTATGCCCTGAGGGCAGTTTAAATAAAATAATTCGTCCAACCCCGTGGAAATTGGAGGATAATTCTGGATCGCAGTATCCTATAGAGCAGTGAAATTAAAATGCGTATTAAGACCCTGTAGAATCTTCGATGATGGTTTTCTTTGTAAAGTCCCCACCTCCTTAAAGTTAGTTCAGTTTGAAAGTTTGTAGAGTGAAGTCGCTATATTGATACTTGTATATTATATGCCATTTAATGAAATACTTATGTTGCCATCAGTTGATGCATTTATTGATCGTTTATATTGAGTCTACAATTTAAATAAAATTGTTTATTCAACAACTGGAGTTGTTTGATCTATCATTGTTGAGAAAGGTGTTGAAGATAATTATCACGAATATAACTACATTACTGCATACACCTGTCAGTCAAGGAACCCCTAGCTTGGGCTACAGATTAGCAGAATCTAGAGACTTCTAATAAAGATACAACTATATTCATTGAATCCGATTTAACGAGTCGTAATAATAGTCATCATAGACACAGTCCATAACATAATATATAATATGTGTTTTTTTTTTGCATAAAATGCTGTAGATATTGTGATACTTGGCGTGATCACCTAGATAAAGATACATATGTATATATAGGCAGAAGCCAACAGAAGTTGATATCACTCATTGCTTATGATGAAATCTGATATTCTTTTCTTTAATACATTATATAGGTCCATTGATTATATAGGTGCTATGATGGCGTCTCCTCGTATTGTTTTCATCATACTGCATTGTAACTATCTTATTCCCTATCGGTATTCTGGGCATCGGATAGGTCTTTTTGGGAAGCGGATTGGTATTCTGGGCAGCGTATTTGTATTCTGGGCATCAGCTAGGTCTTCAAGTCATCGTATAGGTCTTCAAGGCAACGGATCGGTTTTCTGGGCAACAATTTGGTCTTATGGGCACCAGATTAGTCTTCTGGGCAGCATATTCATTGTTTGGGGAGCTAATTCATCTTCTGGGCAGCAGATGTGTCTTCTGGGCAACATATTGATCTTATGGGCATCAGAAAGGTCTTATCGGCACTGGATTGGTCTTACCTGTAACGGATAGGTTTTATGGACAGCGCATTCGTATTTAGGGCATCATATTTGTATTTTGGGCAGCTGGTGTGTCTTCTTTTCAGAGGATTGGTCTTCAGGGCATCGGACAGACTTTGTGGGCAACACATTGTTATTTTGGGCATGATATTGGCCTTCTGGGTAGCGGATAGTCTTATAGGCATCGGGTTTGTCTTTTGGGCAATGTGTCGGAGCCAGCAAAAGACAAAAAATTGCAAGAAAGGTTTGCGTCAATCCTTTTGTAATAGAAAAAGAGTAGCCAGCTTTAGAATATGAGAACTCTGTCTTTGTCGGCTTTATGAAAAATTTAGTCAACACAAATTTGCTCAAACTATCTGTAAAGCTGAATAGTCTCATCTCAAATTCAACATAATTTATATTTGATTTTAGATAATTAGGAGACCTAGAATCTAGAAATTCACAAGAATGTCTTTAGTTACATCCTCTTCATTACATTACATGGCAGCTGAATCAACATATTGAGTGCATAATATAATATTCTTCTTCTATTTAAGTAATAGCATGTTAATTGAGTAAATTGTGACATGTTAAAAATTAAATAGAAATATATACTAGAAGTAGTCTAATAATGTATATTTATAAAAATATATAAATATGCAATGTGGTTTTAAAACTAATTATATGGACAAACAACATATCATTCCAAATCAACTATCTTCAAATGTTAAAGACTCGGTAATATATTCAAAACTAAATTTTTAAAAATATAGTTTTTCGATGTTTTAGCAAAGAAAACACTAAAAAACTAAATTTCATGTCACGGTATCATTTTTTGCTGGCGTCCTTAAAAAAGGGCATATGTTTTAACCCCTCTGTGTAATTATTATTATTGTTATTGTTTTAAACTAAATATCTATGTTTATGCCTTCTAAGAACATTAATTAACAAAGTTATATTAAAGCTTAAGTCAATTTTTATCATTTTAATTTTTTAAAAAGTTTCACTTTTTCAGACTTGACTTTTTTTTTGCAATTTTATCAAACTTTTTAGAAATTTAAATTCGAGCAATTTTATCAAACTTTTTAGAAATTTAATTCGAGCCCCAAAAAAAAATTAAAGTAGACAAATAAAGATAATAATTAGATAGATCAGTATATATGCTTTACATTCAATGAAAAAATTGCAAACAATGTACTTAATTTTATGTCTTAAATCGCATTTTACGAAGTGTACTTAACAAAAGACTCCAGCTGAAAATGGGTTTAATAGGTCTGTTTCAGGCTCTTCCCCATTAGTATTTAAGGCGTTTCGAGTAGTCTTTCTAAAAAGTTAGCTAGAGAATTGCTCTTGAGTCGGTTAGTTGACGCTTGTGTTGGCTCTGTTTCACTGTTACTGTATATAAGGATTATGTTGTACATACTTACAAATAATGAATTTATTATCTTAAATAAATATATTCTTGATTGAACCATTTACACTGAAGCTTCTGTGTCATGTAACTAATTTTTTTTATTTATTTACAATACCATATATACATATAAATATATATATACAACGTCAAGGAAGAAACTGTCACACAGCAAATACTGAGATTGTTCTCAGGACAATAAGGAGTACGCGTAATACTGAAATATAAATAATATTAACTAAAGTCTTCCCTAGGACGAACGAGTATCAACAACAACATTTACGCTACTCAGACCACTAGGAGATTGTGGTCGTAACAATAATGAGATCAACTGACAACTTCGGCATTTATATATACTCACAAATTGGCTATGTTATGTGCTGTTGTTAATGCCGTTAGGTACGTCCTATCAAATTCCACTACAGCAGTCCCCCTACTAGACTCACAAATTCTACCAACGTTTGCAAGGCCTAAAAATATTTCAAGCAATGAGACTATAACCAATGTCTGGTATAAGCTCACTTCAACTAAATAAATAAACTTAAACTAATAGGAAAAACTAAAATTGTATTTCTAGTGTTCTTATTAGAACACTAAATAACATCAACACTATATTAGAAAACATTTTTTAAGAGACCAAAATATAAAAAAAACACAGAAATTGTTCATCGCAACATAAAAAAATATTGACAATACCTCATCATCCGAACTGATTCGAAAGACAAAAATGTGTTTATATAAACAAAAAAACAAATGTTCCAGTTTTTATTGTTACTTGCAGGAGACATAGAATCAAACCCAGTAACAGTTACGTCAGTGAGAGATAAATGTAGTCATATTTGCAGTAAGACATACACACAAAACAACGAGACATTCAAAATCAAATATACAAAGAAAAATCTCTGCAAAAATTTCTCTGAGTAAATGACCTACATCAAGCATCAATAAATTTTCAAATCAATTTTCTTATAATATTAAAGCGTGGGATGCTAGATTACTTTTTTATTAGGCGGTCCAAAATTGTATGTTTGTTTCATGTAATTGTATGACTCTTTTAGCAGGTGATATCAAAGGTTATTTGACGATTAAAAGTCGCTGTAAAATAAGATTAATGATGTTGTCCAAATTAAGGGAACATTTTTCAATAATTATTATTGGTTTAGTGAGTCTTTGATTATAAGAGATTGTGATAGATTCATAGACTATAATATACGTGGACCGCTTGCTTTAGTATTTTCTGCTCTTATATTCTTGTTTTGTAATTCCCGATTTTAAATAAAGTAGTTGCGATACACGTTCCGTTTTATTAAATCGCATTTTGTCGACTTTAAATGATTACCTGTTCGACTATTATTCCTATTATCATTGACTATAATAAGATGGACCGCTTGCTCTATTTTTAGAGTTTATATTCTTTTTCCGTGCGCATACAACACTGATCTATAGATGTTTCCGCTGAATACAACTTTCGATTTTAATTTAACTTCAGAAAATCATAGCGATGAAATAAAACGGAACTAGAATAGAAACTACTTTATAGCAACTACTTTACTTAGAATAGGGAATTCAGAAAATCAGTGTTTCGAGTCATCATATAGCAGAAATACTAAAGCAAGCGGTCCATGTATATGTATATATTATAGTCTATGATAGCTTCTTTTTTTATAGTATAGTCTTTTTGCAAAACTTGATCTTTTATTTGGTTGTTTATTTAAAGACCAGAAAGCTATAGTGTTATGTTTCTTTTAGAAAGTCTACAATCATATTCTGTAGCGCTATAGAATAACCTCCATCTCCACAAATATTTCTGCTGCCTGAACCCCAAGATGTCGTTGATATTACTAAACATCTTATCTTATATAATAGTACAGAAGCTCCTTCTATAAAGAAGAGTATTGCGTCCCTACGCTCATCCGTGGTCCGAGTCTAGTCTTGCATTTTTATTAATGTCTTAAATGGTGCCAAGGTATTGGTTTTCCTGGTTTGTCCAGGCAACCCATTCCATGCCTGAATGCCCCTCGGAAGAAAGAGTACTCACATGCATTTGTTTTCGCATAAGGGATGAGAAAAGTGTTTTCGTCTTTATGTTTATCTGAACTTTGCAACAGGTTGTTATTGGGTTGTATTTCTAAATTAAAGTTTAATGCCTTATGTATTATTACTACTTTACTCTTTGCCCTTTTGTCCTCTAGTGTTTCTAGGTTTAGTGATTTGACTAATGGTGTTACTCTTGTTAATTGGGAATATTTACTAGTTATGAACCTTGCAGCTCTTTTTTTAATTTCGTCTAATTTTTTAATGTTTTCTTTAGTTGTTGGGTCCATACAGATGCTGCATATTCTAATATAGGCGGCCCTATAGGCATGTGAGATAGCATTTTAGTTTTAGATCTTGTTACATTTGTAAAAGTTCCTCTTTATGAATCCTAATGTTTTGTTAGATTTTTTAATTGCTTCATCAATAAGAGGGTTCCAAGATAACTTATCATTTATAATACCCTACATACTTTGCATTGTTAGTTTGAGTGAGTTCTTTAACATGGATGAAATAGTTTGTTATTATTTGTTTCTTTTTCTTGGATAACCTTTTTAGTTGGCATTTTTCTGGGTGAAAAAAATACTCCAGTTCAGATTCCCATTTTTGCAGTTCATCTAGGTCTTAATTCAAAAAGTTGAAAAGTTCACTATCTTTTCCTGTCTTTATTATTTTTTAAATTATGCAATCATCAGCAAATAATCTTACTTTTGATCCTGTGTCGATGCAATTGGCTAGATCATTAACATAAATTCGAAATAGTAGGGGTCATAGAACAGCTCATTGTGGAACTTCCAAGTCTACAGTTATTGGGTTATGACTTGGAGCCATTTATTATCACTGTTCTCTACCTATAAGAAAGTCCTGAATCCTCTGATGTAAGGGACTAGAGATGCCAAAATATGTAAGTTTTTTTTTAGTAGACTAGAATGATGAACTTTATCGAAAGCTTTTGAAAACTCTAGTAATATAGCATCAATTCGGTTGTTATTATCTAATCCCTTAGACAAGTCATCTATTAAGCCTATTAATTGGGTTTCACATGATCTGTTTTTCCTGAAGCCATGTTGGTGTGGGCACAGTGCATTATGTTTGTCTAGATGATTTACTATACTACTATATATTATATGCACAAGTATTTTACATAATATTATGCTTGTTAGGGAAACAGGTCTGTAATTTTCAGGGTCAGATTTATCTCCTTTTTTTGAAAAGGGGATTTACATCGGCTAATTTCCAATCTTTGGGCATTTTGCCCTGGTTTAGAGAGGTCTGAAAAAGTATTTTAAAGATTGTTCGTCCTGTTTTGCTCAGGAAACCCATTTCATGTCTGGATGCAACTCAAGAAGAAAATATATGTAAATCTTCCTATTTTTTTTTTGGAACATGCCAATTCTCTTAACAGATTTATTGTTCACTAAGTGGTGAGTGATTTATTAAGCATAGGATGTAATTCTCTTCGACATAGATCTAGCCTATTTATACGTACATTTTTTTTTCAAATATAATATGGCTTTAGCTAGTGCACTAATAGTGGGTATGGAAAGCTAATATTAAAAGTATTTACAGGCAAAATTAATATCAAATCTAACATAGCGGATATCTATTTATCTATCTATCTATCTATCTAGGCATATCTATCTATCTATCTATCTATCTATCTATATATATATATATATATATATATATATATATATATATATATATACACATATATATATCTATATGGCTCTGTGTGTATGCTCAACCAATCATATTAAAATTTAATTTAAAGACATTTAAACTTATCATTATAATTTAGCGATTTCACTTCGGACACGTGTCTTCCGTAGTTGAGTGGATAACGTATAGGACTGCCATACGGGTGACCCGGGTTAGAACATCCAGTTGATCTATTCATTATTTTCTACAATTTGTTTCCATTTCAATAAATATTACTTTTTAAGAAAAATAACAGATTGTATATCTACGAGAAACACCGGGCAATTTAGATTTTTGTTGCCTTGTTTTTTTACCCGATTACAATATATAAATATCTTCAATAAGAATTTTTTTTTATTTTTTAGAATTAGAATTTATAGCTTTCTGTTAATTTTAGTTGAGTAAATTTTAATCTGTACAAGCCTGTTTTATTTTCTTCGGGCAACGCCGGGAAATTCAGCTTGTAATATAATAGGCCTATATACGAGGCCATTTGTATCTAGTGTTCAAAGATTATAGACCTACATCCTGAAAGTGTTGCAAAGTTTGTAATATGGCGTACACTAAATCATAAGTTAGATTATCCTTTTATTTATTATAAAAAAAACAACTAAAAATATGTTGAGTAGACAAAATAAAAAAATATATTTCTTAATATTAAGAATTTTAACTTAAAAATTGTCTTTACCAGTAGTCTCACGCTCATATTCACCATACAAGTCAAATCTGTAAATAAAATAAGATAACACTTACAAACATTACGATAAATAATTTCTAGTTATTTAGAGTTATTAGTACCGACATTGTTACGACACAGAATTCGAACTCGTGTAACACGCAACTTTACCCTGTCCATAATAAGGCGAAATCATAGACGAATTTATACATATTATTCCTTTGAAGCCAATCAACAAATCGTTCCTTGAGGTCTGCAGCATTAACAACGTTATGTGTTCTGGGCCGCAAAGTAATATCTGAAAATTCGGTGCCATTCTGAAAACATGAAGACAATAGTATACGTTTCTAGATGGAAATTTACTTAGCTTAACTAGATCATTAAAATTATATTTGTAGCGTACTATTTATTATATAAATCAATTGGGGAAAAGTTAAGTAAGGTTTATTTAATGTTCAATTCAATAACAACATTTTATAATAAAGTATACTAAATATTATATTTATATATATATATATATATATATATATATATATATATATATATATATATATATATATATATATATATACATATACAGAGAGAGAGAGAGAGGAGAGAGAGATAAATTGATTGATAGATAGATAGATAGATAGATAGATAGATAGATAGATAGATAGATAGATAGATAGATAGTTAGATAGATAGATAGAAAAAAAAAGAATAAACACACACATTCTAAAAAGTAAAAAAACTACTGCTAAAATAAATCCATACTACTGCTATAAAAAGTAAAGAAAAACTGAAATGAGATAAACGCTCCCGATTTACAACTAATAAATACAATTTCAACATAATTTAAGACCATTAAGACTATGAAAAAAAAAAACCTGGTAAATCCCAAAATAATAAAAATAATAAAAAGTTAGTGCTAAAGTTCATAAAGGCAACTGCTGTTAAAATAAATAAAGACTAGCATGAAGATGCTGAATCAATAAAATAGTATAGATTACTACAGGCAAAATAAATATTTTAAATTTGCTAAAAGTTATAAATAAATATAGCCTAACTGATGCTAAAGATATAAATTAAACTGTTTCTTTAACGATATAATTACAACTGCAGCTAACAAAATAAACATAACTGCAAAAGGAAATGTTGGCAACTGCTAAAAGGCAAAAGCTAAAAGACAGATAAATAACCCGTCGGACGAAATTGATCCATAGGACCGGTAAAACAGCGTTCACCACTTTCTGAGGCCACAGCATACTAAGGGATTGTGTGGCCATCACTATACACAGCCGCTTTTACTTTACTCCAAATTAAGATCAGGTACCCATCAGAGCTGGGTAGACTCAGGGACATCCTCCAGACCCGGGAAAAATATCGTAACCTGCACCAGGCTTCGAACCCAAGACCTTTGGTACGCCAGCCGAACGCGCTGTAGCTCGGCCGCCGTGCCCCCAGAAAACAGATAGGAAGTGGACAACACAAGGTATGTATACTGGGAGATTCAATAAGAAAAAAATATATTATGTAGTCTATAAACTTACCAAAACTTGCACATGTCTAACAAATATTTCAATCTGAAACTTTGCGTGGAATTTAAGAAACAAGCTGTTCACCTGAAACAAAATTCGGAAATTCGGAATATTTGCATCCCTTTCACTAACAAGTATATTATTATAATCATGTTCTGCCATAATTCCATAGATAAACAAGCAAGTGTTTGGCAGGCATAGAAGAGCATAAGAAGAGTGCCCATAAGAAGAGTGTCCATAAGAAGAGTGTCCATAAGAAGAGTGTCCATAAGAAGAGTGTCCATAAGAAGAGTGTCCATAAGAAGAGTGTCCATAAGAAGAGTGCCCATAAGAAGAGTGTCCATAAGAAGAGTGTCCATAAGAAGAGTGCCCATAAGAAGAGTGCCCATAAGAAGAGTGCCCATAAGAAGAGTGCCCATAAGAAGAGTGTCCATAAGAAGAGTGTCCATAAGAAGAGTGCCCATAAGAAGAGTGTCCATAAGAAGAGTGTCCATAAGAAGAGTGCCCATAAGAAGAGTGTCCATAAGAAGAGTGCCCATAAGAAGAGTGCCCATAAGAAGAGTGCCCATAAGAAGAGTGCCCATAAGAAGAGTGCCCATAAGAAGAATGCCCATAAGAAGAGTGCCCATAAGAAGAGTGCCCATAAGAAGAGTGCCCATAAGAAGAATGCCCATAAGAAGAATGCCCATAAGAAGAATGCCCATAAGAAGAGTGCCCATAAGAAGAGTGCCCATAAGAAGAGTGCCCATAAGAAGAGTGCCCATAAGAAGAATGCCCATAAGAAGAGTGCCCATAAGAAGAGTGCCCATAAGAAGAGTGCCCATAAGAAGAATGCCCATAAGAAGAATGCCCATAAGAAGAATGCCCATAAGAAGAATGCCCATAAGAAGAGTGCCCATAAGAAGAGTGCCCATAAGAAGAATGCCCATAAGAAGAATGCCCATAAGAAGAGTGCCCATAAGAAGAGTGCCCATAAGAAGAATGCCCATAAGAAGAATGCCCATAAGAAGAGTGCCCATAAGAAGAATGCCACTACCCGGAGTACTCTCGCTCCGAGTGAACGCGTGGTAATCTGTGCAACCTGATGGCCATACAATTCCCTGCCATCACAGAGTACCAAAACTATATTATAATAGATGTCAGAACTCAGATTACTAATTGTGGTAAAGATTATAAATATACAAAGCGGCGGTACTAGTAGATGATTTTTCAGTAACACGTCAATCAATGAAAAGTATATTTGAGACAAAATGTAATCTATCTACTACAAGAAACTTTGAACAATTTCATGCCACTTCTGACATGAAAGAAAAAAAAACTAGACTGAAATAATATATATGCAATATAAACAAAGCCTTATGTAACTTTTGATGTAAATGGACCGGAAATGCAACAATTCAAGATTTAAGGCGAAAGTGCGAAAACTATTGAAACGAAAAGGAAATGAAAAAACAACTGATTAAAACACATGACACATTATTCCAAGTGTCTATGTCTGTGGCCCTACATGGTAATATTAAGGTGTTTAAAAGTCTTTGACAAGTGCCTTACCTCACTTATTATATATCTAATATCGTGTCTTATTTCAGCTATGGCATTTTTCCTCTGTTTTTCAGGTTTGTCATTACCTGGTAAGTCTCTCATATATCTGAAATAAATGTAATATATCTGTTATGTTTGATGTAGGCCTTCGATTTTGGGACTGTTTTATGTAATACATATAAGGAAAAGAGTACTTTTGCAGCTTCGTTCAAAATATAATTGTCTAGATATATTTGTAAATATCGATGGCGGATAGTAGAGCATTCAATGCAAAGTGCGAGACGTTGGAAGGTTAGAAAAATAGTCATTGGCATAGGCAGACTTTGACGCTATGTTCTTCTTAATAAAAGAATATTTCTAGGCAATTTAAATTAATTTATGATTCTCATTCGTATTTTTTTCCTATATATATATATATATATAAGAATGGCTCAATACTTATTTAACATATCTTATACATTACAGACGCTCTTTCTTAAAAGAAGATTATTGCGTCCAACGTTCTTCCGTAGTCCGAGTCTAGTCCCACATCTTTATAAATGTTTTAAATGATGTTAAGTTACTGTTTATTAAATGTTTGTTCAAGTAACCCATTACATGCCCGAATGCTACTCGGGAAAAAGATACATTTCACTATTCAAAAACTGCCCAAAAAGAACAATATTTTTTTATTATTTATTGTTTAAGTCATAAGAGTCTTATAACCGTTAATCAGCAATTCCCCAAATGCCGGGGTAACCGTGCAACGAGAAATGTATTAAAAATTATAGGTTATTAGAAGACAAACAATACAAATTTAGATCAGATTTATAGTAATGTACTAAACTGGACATTTTCTTATCTTGAAACCAGATTTTAGATACATCTGAAAAGTGAGATTATTGGGCTATATAACAATAGATGAAAAATTTGACCCCAAATGAAACACAGCAGAACTTTTTCGTCTTTACTTCAATGTAACAAAATGTTCCAGTAATTTGTAATAACTGACTCATAACCCACTTTGCCAAAGAATCGGCTTTAAATGGCAATCAAGGCTAAACTAGATAATGTCTTCGCACACAGTAGAGCGTAGGCGGTACGTGAAGATTCGGCGCCGGCCGTTTTTGCGCAATCATTTTGGCGCCTGCCGTTTTGGCGCTGGACTTTTTGACGCGATGAAATAAAAAGATATCGCAGAATTCAATTTTCGTAATGTAATAACTTCAAATAAGGAAAACTATATTTTTGTGTAATAAACGAAACAAAAAAGTAAATAATAATAGTTTAAAACGTTGTACTTTAATGCATATGTTAAATAATTAAATTAAATTTCAATAATGTAGTCTTTTATACGCTGGCTGATTCAATATGTAAATAATAACAGATTTAAAAGTGTTAACTCCCCACCCAGTAGGCCTACTCTATAACATCCATTTTTATCATTCATTTACTGACCGGTGTGTCTAAAATGTACCCTGTATGGGTATTAAAAATGCTAATTAATGCGGACAGGCAAGCAGTGGCGTAGCCAGGTTTTGACGCTAAAGGGAGCGAAATTTTAGGAAAAAGGCCCACTTTTAGCAACTTTTCCAGATTAATAGAATAACTAAGAATTCGTACGTATCAAGTGTTGTAAGAAAACCCTGTGCCTCAGGATACATTGTATAATGGTGCAGTTATTATTTAACCATTCACGATTCTTTTTCTAGCACCTAATAGTGATGGGAATTTCTGCTAAATTGATTGAGTCTACTGCTCATTTTCGAGATGAACATCTAGTATCGAATAGTAATTATAGAATCAGCTTTATAACAAGGGTCGGCACGCGTGCCAGACTTGGCAATCAGAACGATTTTAAGTGGCACGCGAAATACCTACAAGAATATTCTTTAATACAAGGGAAACAACGTATGTCAGCATAATTAGAGGGTGCTGCATGGCGAACTACATGGGAATCAAACTGGAGGTCGACTGTTTTAGTTCGGGAATGTTTGTATGCAAATATCCCATTATTGAACTTGCAATCTGTAATTGAATCTTTTGTTAAGATAGTCAATTGTATAGTTTCTCAAGTCTCTTCTAGAAGAAAGTCATACGGAGTAGGCCTATAGGTAAAGTCTTGGATAAATTATTGTCTTGTCTGGAAGCAATTTAGGTGTATCTTAATGGGAAAACAAATCTGTTATTTAATAAAGAGAACTGACTGTTGAAGCCAATGTTTCTGTATGACTTGGCGACTCGTTTGAGTGAGTTAAACTTCCATTTACAAAACTGGGTCCAAAAGCACTTGACGTGTAGGCAACTGGAATGGATTTGCATTGAAACTGAGCATATCTTTCCGTGAAATAAATTTACAAACATTTAACTGTCTCCCCAATTTAAGGGAAATTAAGATAGATGAGCATTTTCAGAAGTACACTAGTTATATTAAAACAATCAACTCGTTTGGTATCACTAGCATCAAATTTGGAGAATTTAATTAAAGGGAGATAATTAACCCGTTTTCTTTACATTAATATTTCTAATGTGTTTTTTTTCTTTAAAAAAAAATAATTAAAGGCTTACAATATATAACTCTAAAATTATCAAATTACACAAGATAGTTGAAAATTTAAAAAATATGTTATGACTAAAGAAGATATAAGTACATTTTTAAACATTAACATAACTACTCAGTTTGTATGATTTTTAAATATCTCTTCCTCTTTACTGTCATTTTTCGGGTTGTTTCTGGTCTCGTTTATAAAAACTTTAAACATTAAAAACATTAAAGAATTTATATCTATTACTAACATAATTTCTTGACAACTAAATTCAAATGTTCATAACTATTAATGTGTAAGTTGAGTAATGAAATTGTGTATTAGCTATGAATGGATTTTTTTTTAAAAGCTGATAATAACAAACAGGTTCATTTTTTTATTAAGTATAAAACGCTTTAATGATTTTCTCTATTACGCTCCTTTTCGATTGGTCTTGGTCTTACTACGGCACTAAATAAATTGTCTTATAAAAATAATATAGTTGATCAGTTTGACTTTCACGCTGTTGCCACGCTGAATGATTCAAAATGATTGTAATAAATTAAAGTGTTGAAATGCAATTTAAAGAACAAAATTAGAAAGAGCATAAATTGTGCATCGTGTCTTTTTCCCGAAAAGGCCCTTTTTTTTATAGAAAATGGTGGTAGGGGGAGCGGCCGCTCCTCCTGCTCCCCTCGACCTGGCTACGCTACTGCAGGCAAGGGTTAATAGAAGTCACGCCACTGGCGATCACGATTTTTGTTTCATTATACGCTCTAAATTGCCAGATGTTTAACACATGAATTTGTTTTTTTTTATTACTGACATCACTGATCATTTCCCTGGGCATGTGTAATATCATTCAATAAACAAAATTGTGTAAGAGAAAGTTCTTTTTTTCACTTGTGTAAGTATTTTTTTAGAGAAATTCTTGCAAACACGTTTTGGATCAATGGATTATATCCATGTATAGCACGGCACATTGGGCACAGTGGCCGAGCGGCAGCGCTATCGACTGGCGATCCGAAGTTTCTGGGTTCGAATCCTAGGGCAGGATCTTTGGGACTTACGGCGAGAGGGTGGATTTTTTTAATAATTTTAGGAAATACATTTAATATGATACATATATAGGCCTACACAATGAATATCAATAAAGTTAAAATAATATAAAAATAGAAACCTACGCTTTGACTACTTCATTATCGACAACAAATACCCCTTCTGCTTTGTATATCTTTCCTGTAAATAAATGTATTTAGTATTTGTATTCACATAAGTATAAAGAGAGAGAGAGAGAGAGAGAGAGAGAGAGGAGAGTGGGGAAGACAGGGAAGATAGATTCATCGATACAACATTGATATAAAAATTGAATTTTTTAACGATTGATAGTTATGTAGAGTAGATAGGTCGATTGATATTTATGTATAGGTAAACAAAATAATTATATATGTCCGTAATAATGATATAAATAATTAGCTAAAACCTTACTGTATAATATTATTACCTTTGATAGTACACAGACAGGCAAACACAACTGAGATACAGCACATTAATTTCATGATTTTAGTAGTGTTTATCAAATCTGCTTTTTTAAGTCTATCACAGTTAAATCGAACCTACACCAATGAAAGAATCAATGTAAATGCAATCTAGAATTGTGTATTTAAAACGTGGCAGTGACCTGTAGAGTATAAGTAACATTTATAGAAACAAACATATTGAATCCCTGGCTTAGCCAAAAAAGAAGGATTAAGACAACAGTATTAGCCAGTGATTCTTATATTTTGGGGGTAAGTGAGATGGCCTATGGAATAACATAAATAAATACATTGTGTTTTTTAAGAGGTTGCTAATCTCCCTTAAAAGAGAGACCGTCTATTTTTGATCAACTTCTGCAGCAGTTTGTAAAATAGAAAGCCTTATACATCATCTAAATCTAAAAAGAGATGAAACTGTCGTATAATAATAATAATGGTTATATTTTATATAGCGCTTCTATCCATGCTATTTTTGCATCTCAATGCGCTCTAGAAGATTATTACGTCCTCTAGTCCCAAAACTCCTGCAGGGCGGAAGGGATCGGTCGGTGGCAGGGATAGACTGAAGACCTTCCTAATAGATAAATAGGGAAAAAGTGGAAAATATACAGCAGAATTAAACACAACTCGGCTTTAAAATAGTTTCTAAAATCGAGGACAAACACCATGTATAAACCAAGGAGAAGACTAACAAATAATACACAAAAATGTAACGGCCAAGCCAAGATTAACACATCGCTAACATTAGGACAAATGTAATAGTTGACAAAGAACATTTAAGTAAAGACCTATTAGATACAATGATAGTTTAAGAAAACAAACAAACATAGTATTCTTCCCAGAGGATATAAAGTTAATATAAACAAGTGATTGAGCAACTTTTAAGGCAGTTTAACATCATCAATTTATCTTAGCCTGGGTCTTCTACTTTTGTCATTTCGCACTAGGTTATATATTATTTTATTCACTGTTTTGTTTTAGTAATTCTCTATATTGTACTTGCAGCATCATCATCATTGGCGCTAAATCCCACGGAGGGCTCTAGCCAGCTTCACCGTCTCCTTCCCCCCGGACCTTCATTTCCAGGACTGGACCCCGATCTGTCCCAGATCCATCTCGACATCGTCCAACCATCTCAGTCTGGGTCTTCCTTTAGGTCGTTTTCGTCTTGGGTTCTGAGTATATTACTGTCATCGATAATGTAAAACTAGAACCGGATGTGTCATCGATAATGTAAACGTTTTGGGTAAACTTACAAAGAAGCAATTCAAACTGATTATTTTATTGACCCCATATTCGAAATATAACAATAATCTTCATGACGACTGATCATAGAGCCGGTGAAGCAGCGATCACCAGTTTCTGTGGTCACGGCAAACTACGTGATTGTTTGGCCAGCACAATACACAGCCGTCTTTACTTTACCCCAGCTAAGGTCAGATACCCATCAGAGCTGGGTAGACTCATGGACATCCTCCAGACCCGGGAAAAAAATCATAGCCTTTACCAGGATTCGAACCCTTGACCTTCTGTACGCCAGACGAACGCTGCTGCCGCTCGTCCACCGTGCTCCATTAAAAATAAAATTTTACATTGAAATTTGTTTGTTTTTCCTAATGAGGATGATTTAACCCTTCCCGTACCTACTTCTATCTATGCTGCCTTCAGTTCCGCTATATACTCGCCCGGGACTGTAAGGGTTAATAAATTGGTAATGAACTATTCATACTTTGTATACCTTTAGTTATGTAGTGAGAATCTTCAAATAATACGTAGCATGAAACGCGGCAAACTATAATAGTTAGTTGAGGTTTGCTTTAATCCGCTTAATCTAGACTTAACTTGCTACAAACATTTATCTTAAGGGCAAGAAAAAGATTAATTTATAAAAAATTTGAATGACGTATACTAAGGCTCGTTCGTAGACTTAGATGAAACTTAATAGTCTCTCTCTAACACACACACACACTCTCTTATCTTATACATTACAGACGCTCCTTCTATAGAGAAGATTATAGCGTCCTACGCTCATCCGTTGTCCGAGTCTAGTCTTGCATTTTTATTAACGTTTTGAATGATGTTTAGTTACTGGTTTGTTCAGGCGACCCATTACATGCACGAATGCCACTAGGGAAGAAAGAGTACGTATATGCATTTGTTCTCTCATAGGGGATAAGGAAAGTGCTTTTGTCTCTCTCAACATACACCAATATTCTTTCTAGTAGTCTCTACGAGTTTCTAGTACGCCTTTTCTTTTGAATTCAGAAAGCTTCGTGAAAATCCATTTCTATTACTTTTTGCACAAACATCCATAAAAGCATTTTATTGGTTTGTGTAGCTGTTGATTTCTGCTTAGCTACCCTTTAAGTTAATATTTGTACATAAATTCAAATATTAAATTCATCTATCAAGATTCCTTGAGTGGCTTGAGTTATTAATATAGTGACATTATTACAAAGACCTAAACAGACAGCAGAGGACGCGTGAATTTGTAGCAAGGCTAATCTGTGTGTAAATATTAAGGCCCAGGGTAACAGCGCGTTGGATCTCCGAGTTGTCCGCGGTTAAAATCTTGGTTAACTAAAATCTTTATGATTCTCTCGTAATCCCACATCTTCAAGATTTAAGTTGAAGCTATGATGTCCATAGCTTAACATTAAAAGGGCCTCTAATTTCACATATAGCATGGGATAAAACTACATGCCCATTCTGTCTGTTACCATTTCCCCTCCCCAATAATTCCATACACACAAACACACATGGATGATCCAAGTAATATACAAATAATATAACTGTCCAGTCGAATTCTTTACCAATCAGACTTCTTCAGGAAAAGCTCTTCATATTCGATAATTCTATTGCTAAAGTCAGTTGTAATTATTGTGCTATGCTAATAAGAAATTCCAGTCTAAAGTATAAAAAAATGTTACAATGGTGCTATAATCATTGGGAATTGTGACATTCAGAGCATCTTAATCACGGAAGAAATCATCTCAGAATGACGTTGTGTCATTGTGATAATATTGTTTTCATACCTAAGAAGAATTTCGTCGACTTACGAAAATAATCGAACAATATTCTACGATAATGACAATGCCCAATACATCGGGCATTTGCAAAAACAGTTAATGAAATAACAGGAACAGACATTGTATCATGTCATAGTTGATCTAAAGGCTGCACGCCGGTTGTTGTTTTCCACATGTACACAACTTGACCTCTCTTTGCCAAGATGTCTCAAACATTTAAAAGTGTAAAGTAAAGTACAATTCGGACCAAACTGATCATAGTGCCGGTGAAGCAGCCTTCACCAGTATCTGTGGCCACGGCATACTAGGGGATGTGGGGGCAGCACAATTCCCAGCCGCCTTTACTTTACCCCAACTAATGTCAGGTACCCATCAGAGCTGGGTAGACTCAGGGGCACCTTTAAGTCCCGGGAAAAAATCCTAGCCTCCACCGGGATTAGGGTCCAGAATCTTTGGATAGCCAGTCGAACTCGCCGCCGCTCGGCCATAGTGCCCCATAAAAGTGTAATTTAATGTAATTATTGTAAATAAGTTCAAGTATTTCAAATTATTCTTTGAACAGTCATCGAGTGATTGAATATATATTTTTCATAGTTAACAGGATGCTGGACAGACGACAATAATGTTAATTGCTTTTTTTTAAATTATTGTTACAACAATATTGTTTTAATAAAAGAATCATAATGGTGTGTTTATATTATTTACTTTATGTCGAGTTTATTTCTAACGAAATCTAGCTTACTGCAACAAAATACATATTTACATGTATATGATACACTGTTTTATGTATACATTGAAAAATACATTCTGAAAAAAAATATATTCCACATCACCTTATGGTAGGTACACGGTTAACATGATTGTTAAAATAGTTTTAGAACAAGCTTATATTTATATATATATATATATACGAGAAGTAAAAATGAACTATAATTTTATTGTGTTATAAATTTACGATACTTTGCTATGATTCCTTTATTTACATTTTGTTTGTTTTACAATATGGTTCTGTCTTTTGTCATGCATGTTAAAACGTCACTGAGAATGAACAAATGAATGGTTTCTTAGACGGGCGTTTTTTTTTCTTCTTTTTAGCTCTTTAGTTAGATTTTAGAAATAGACGATAGTTTTATGACACGGAGAACGAAAACATAACAGTAGTTTTTTAGATTATCTTTTAAATTGTAATTTAATAAATATCAATTAAACTCCAAACTGTTATTTCAGTTGTCGAAGTGGCTCATGCTTTAGTAAGTTATTTTGTTGTTTTTCAAGTTTTCAAAGGTTTTAAATCGCGATTCAAATTGTTAAGAAACCATAGAGATAAGTAAAAAAAAAAAGATTTGTGCCGTTAGAACTTGTAAAGACACCAGCAAATATTTAAAAAAAAAATTAAAGTTTTTAATAATACACACAATGAATGCCTATTGAATGCCTTTTCAAATTTCTAATAGCGAAATATTAAAGATTGTTGCTGCCTTCTTGAAATAGAAAATAAACACAAATATAACAATTAGAAGCAAAAACCATTGAAATTCTAACATTGTCAAATAACATTCACATTGAAACCGGAAGAGGTATTGACGTTAGACTACAGCCTCCATGTGAGTTCTGTATCAGCACTAAAAGCATGGTTGTCATGTCCGCCATCTTGTTTTGTCTCCATGGGAACGGTTTGTGTGTTTGGCTTTTCTGAACTACCTAATCCTTCTAGTTCTAAGTACTTTTGATACCGTGGAATTGTTCTGTTGGCAGGATCTCTGGGCCCATACTTGATGCTTGGTTGATTCAGTTTAACAAATACCTGTGGCAATGAAAATAGTCTTAATAAGCTGGTTAGGATCATAATAATAATAATAATAATAATAATATTTGTATAGCGCTGCCATTTAACATAATGTAAGCTCAGAGCGCATTTAACATACAACTAAGAACACGGACATCACTCTAGGCTAGGAGAGAAAGCTAACTGATGATACATGTATAAAAAAAATAAAAAAAAATAAATGTAGCATTAAATGACCCAACCTATAAGTAAGGCAATATAAACAAAGTATAAACAGGAATATGATGCGCTAGGAAAAATGTTAATATAGATTCAGTATGACATATCAATGAAGATAAATAAATATAGACTTAGAGATATCAATAAACATACATATTGAGTTAATCAATGATATCAATAAAAATACATATTGACTCAGTAAGATATTCAATAGGGAGCTGGGTGTACAGTGGGCTAGTATTGATATAATATTGAGACTTCCTATCCTGGTTAACCCCAGTATTATTATTTGGTCTGGAGGGTGTTCTTCGAGTGTAGGCCTACCCAGATGTCATGGGTACCGATTTTAAATGTCTCTGTAAAATTAGGCGAGCCTTCCGGATTTTTTCATTATTAATCTTAAAACTTTACAAAAAAAGAAACAAAAAAAAAGTAGTAATAACCGATTGAATGTAAAAGTAACACAGCAAGGGTCTGCTGAAAAAAAAAGTTTAAGTTAAAATAATGTGTTTTTTAAGTTCTTTTTTAAAAGTGTTGGATAAAAGGATACGTTTTGGGCGTATCAATCGTCTGTAACATATAAGATAACACTAGGTTTATAGTAAACATTAAATCTTTAAGACTGTTGTTAATGTTACAAGTTTAAAATAAGCTCTTGCAGTTGTTATTATTTTTTAAAGCGCGAGGAAGTTGTTTATTAATGCACTTTGTATATATTCTTGTTTCATTCTTCGTGAACACTTCAATAAAAGATACCGTACTAACTTCTTAACTTCTACATTTTAAATGTCCATTTGTTACTGTATAACACATTGTATATTCCGAAAAGTATAGTTTAAATACACTGCACGACGCCAGATGCAGTAGACTCCCCGCAGAAACATGCACTCAACTCTCCCCTACGCCCCCTCCCCCGCAGCATTCGTCTTGAACATTTAACGTGGTGGCATTGCATAAATATCTGTACTGTCGTCAGGTATCACAAATCCCAGACTATAGGCCCAGTTATCCCGGCACGGGGCATAACGAGAAGGGTATTGCTGCGAATATTGCTTCCTCCCCATGGGTCTCCGTAGGCAGTCGCCCGTTCAAAGATTTTCAGACGCGCAGCTATAGGATGTCCCCGATTCATCAACCCACCTGTGTACTCTTAGCGAGTGCGATACACTGGTTTACACACTTGCAAGCTTTAAGGCTCAATGTTTCTAAAGTACCTGATGGATACTTCTTCATCTTCTATTAGCCAGTCTGCAGAGCTGTTTGCTCTCTTGCAGTAAATTTCAGACAAACATATTAATATGTATATGTCTTTTTCAGTTGTTCAATACTACTATATAGTGTGTTGGTAAAGGTAGGTTGAAGGGGGAGCAGAGTGTATCTAAGGTAGGTTGGCTCAGGGCATTCAAGCAGGAAGCGGTCAACAGTTTCTTGTGGGCAGGGGCAAAGTCTGCAGTTCGGTGGGTGAGTTGGGTTTATTCTATTTTAGTGTGAGTTGAGTGTTATATGTCCTATTCTCAACTGGAATATGGTGCATTGTTCTTTGCGGGGGAGGAACTTTATTTTGTCTTGCTTCTTGGGCTGAATCATTTCTCTGTACATTTTTCTTCCAGTTGTTTCCTGAGCCCATTTGATTTAGCCATTCTTCCTTAAAGTTGTTTTTAGTATGATGCACATTGTGTTGTAGATGACAGGTCAGATGGTTACCAAACTTTGGAGAAAAGTAAACGCTTCTAATAATTAGGCTAACCACATTCACCCCTCCTTGTATGCTGTGACCCTAAGACCTATACAATTTGCTACAAATGCACATTTTAGATCACACATTTATAAAAAATAAAATTTCGTTTATCCAATCAAATCATCCTATTTTACCTTTAGTCCATCGCGAAACTTATTTCTCTTCCACTCTGTAAAAAGCTTTAGGATGTACCACCCAGGTGTCCATACCATGATGATTCCCACAATGCACCATGTTATAGCCTCAGACCAGGCTGGGTAGTGTTCATTTACAGTAGGTTCATACTGGACACACTCAAAGACAATGATGCCCTGTAGATAGAATGCATTATTTCATTTAGCTTATTCTGGACAGATTAAAATACAACGATGCCCTGTAGATAGAATGCATTATTTCATTTAGCTCATTCTGGACACACTCAAATACAATGATGCCCTGTGGATATAATGCATTATTTCATTTAGCTCATTCTGGACACACTAAAACACAATGATGCCCTGTAGATAGTATGCATTATTTCATTTAGCTCATTCTGGACACACTCAAATACAATGATGCCCTGTAGATATAATGCATTATTTCATTTAGCTCTTACTGGACACACTCAAATACAATGATGACCTGTACAAAGAATGCAGTATTTCGTGTTGTTTTTTTATACAGGTCACACTGCAACACAATTATTATGCCATATAAAAGGAATACATTATTTTATTTATTTCATACTGAACACACTCAAACACAATAATGCCCTGTAGATAGAATGCATTATTTCATATAGCTTCAATTAATCATGCGATGGTCCGATCGCAAGCCAGCTAGTTTTGCAAAGTTGATATAAATGAATTGATAATATTATGTAGACATATTTGTTTTTTAAAATTTGTTCTTTGTTTTTTGTTTTTTTATTTAATAAAGTAACACACATTTAGTATATAAAGAATATATATTTAGTAACATAAGGTTTCCATGTTATTTAATCTAATGCTTCTTAATGTACTGTAATGACTAAACTGACTATTAAATCTTCATGGTTTACAAACAGAGTGTGTTTTAAAACATAAAATTACATGAAATATTATCAATTAATTGTTTCATTTTTTTAAGCGCCAGACTGATTTTAATAATGTATAAAAAAAGTTCCATTAAAATAAAGTATTTCTAACAAATATATTTGTTTCAATGTACTCACAAGAATAAACACAGGAGCACAGAAAGCCCAGTTCCAAATATAATAGGAATAGAACAAGATACGTGTAGACTTGACGCCACCAATCATCAATAAAACATCTTCAGAAAATCTTTTCAGACCTAAATTATATTAAATAGAATAGAGAACAGGTGTAAATTAGAACCGACATATATATATATATGCATATATATATATGCATACGTTTCAATTGATTTTTACAGATAATCAGATTGCCGATTTTTTTATTATTAATATTTGCACATAAAAATGAAGAAAATGTTAATTTTACCATAGAGCCAAACAATGGCGAATATTTCTAGAAACCCCACGAGTAGAAGTGGAAGACCTACAGCATTATCAAATATATCTTGTAGGTAGGAGCCTGCCTGGAAAATGAATGAAATCAATAACATTAATTAAATCTTATATTTATAAAGTGTATGTATTACATTATGCGTACTTCACTTATAATAATGTTACACTAATTAGCCCTCATCAATTTTTTTTCACTATCCCCTGCACAATCTGGAAACTTCTATGCCTCTGACGTCACTACATCGAGAGACAATACTGAGGTTTGCAAATGTTTAGCACAAATCATTATAGAAAACCTGTATTCTTATCATCCAAGAAATAGTTACATATATATAGGCCTACAATTAAAAAATTGTATCTTATATTTTCTTAATAATTAAAGAAACATGTAAATATGATAATGTAATTTATTTTAACTAGTGTAGTACGCATCGATCGTCTGCATACATTGATACATTTATATTAAATAACATATATTATAATATTGTAACATATATTTATTATTATTATATTATTTGATTTTAATATTTTTGTTATATTTTTTATATTTAAAAAAAAAGAAGTTAAAAGGAGACCTGATAAGAAGTCACAATCTAAAAAAAAATGAAAATGGATTGGTCACACCCTAAGAAAAGGAGCAGGCACATAGTTTGCTAAGGGATAGCAAGAAAACAGAAAAAGGGGCCTGCCAAATACCACCTGGAGAGGAAAATTTGACAAAGAATTAAAAAGAATCAGGGATGAAAAAGCAAAAAGTGAAGCGAATGTCTCTGGTCCGATAGGAGTAGATAAACATAGTCAAGGCTCTATGTCTGAGGACCCAAAGGAATTCGATTGATTGATTCAAACATGTTAAAATATACTTTGGTGCATGATTGATTTTTAAGTATTGAATGATGTTAAGACCAAAGACTATAATAAGATGGGGCGATTGTTTTAATATTTCTGCTATATGATGACTCGAATAACTTATTTTCGGAATTCCCGATTCCGTTTTGCATTATAGACTTCCGTTTTATTTAATCGCTATTATTTTCTCAATGAAAAATTAAAATTAAAATCGAAAGTTGTATACAGCGAAAAACATATAGGCAAACGTAGGAGTAGGAGCGTAGGAGTGATTTAAGACAGCGTTATTGGATGCGCACGGAAAATAAACATACAAGCTCTAAAAATAGAGCAAGCGGTCCAACTTATTATAATCTTTGCCAAGATCTACATTAAAAGACTTACCTGAGTACACATTGGTAGGCCCACTAAAAAGCCGAGGGCTGAAACGCTTACTCGGAATATCATGGCGAACTTTTTCTTGCGCAAGATGGCGAATTCGTCTTGGAGACCAGTTAGCACTGCTTCAACACTTGGGAACTGCAATATGCAAGAACAAGAAGCACTTCAATATACGTCTGTTAGAGCCCATCTGTTTTAATATTACAACAGATTTGTAAACAGTTGGTAGGCTATATAAATGTGTTTATATTCAATATTGCTAGATATTACAGTTAACGACATTAACAAATAGTGAGCTCAGCTTTAGTAAAATAGATACGATTTCAATTGTGATCCTAAAAATGGAAATTTGACTTGATTACATGTGGTGCGTCATTGACAAGTCTTAACGATTATGCATGCATATAAGGTCACGAAGAAGAATATTTCCGGTCCTATTCCATCATTTTCTTCGAAACATGTCTGTGTGCTACGTTACTGGTTGTACGAAAATATGTATAGAATTAAATAAATTTTATTTCATTTCAAAAAGATATCGCCAAAATAAAACGATGGATTGTGAATGTCAGATTTGAAGAATCACCTATTTATAATTCCAAGCTAATTGCTTGATGCAAAAGAATTTTTGTGTTATTGTTTTCTTATAAATCTCCGCATTGTGTTTTTTAATTATCAAGGATGCAACTCTTGACTAACTTATTTTATAAACAAAAGCTAAATTTAACAAAACGCGACTAATACTTTGGGTATTAGTTATCGCCGACTCAATTTTGATGTTAAAAACGGATTCCTCATAACTAATCTTGTAGCCGTTGTAAATTTCTAAAAGAGCAGGACTGGCTGTCGATGTTGAAATCAATTGTCAAACAGCACCAAAAGCATGGTTTTTGTTTACGAAAATGGCGGTCAATTTCACCGGAAGTTCACGATCTTTACAGTTCAAAAGGTCACACCTAATTAAGACTTGTCAATTAAGCATCAATAAATTATCAATGAACAACATATTTAAACAATTAATAAACAAGGACAAAAATATACTTATAAAATATAAGTAGCTACTCTTTTACACACACTTTATCATACTATTCATGCAAGAAAATTATCAATAGGTCGTAGTTTGCTCTATTGCGTTTTAGTCTGACGTTTAAAAATTCGGAGTGATAATGGAAGAAAAAGTTTTTAAACCTATGTTATGTTCTAGCCCTAATTAAAAGAAGCCGACCACTTAGTCAAGATCTCATGAAGATGTTGTGAATTGGGTGCGCATTGTCCCCAAGGGAATTTATCACACATAGATAAGCACCTTGAGTTGAAAATAATATCTTCAAGAGCTGGTAGTTGTGTGTTGTACGATAGCCATTTTCATTAGGTGAACTTTATTTAATGCCACATTACAAGTAAAGTGATTGCAATAGTGATGCCACTACCGACAGTCACTGTATAAAAATAGTTTCTTGGTGGTGTTTTCTATATACAATTTGTGTAATCCCTTAAGGGAAATTTTAGTTTACGTTCACTAAACTATATTATTTAATGTAACTATCAACGCACTGAGTGTTTAGATAACTATTATGTCAGTATAGTAGCCTTCAGACCAAACTGACCATAGGGCTGGTGAAGCAGCGTTCACCAGTTTCTGTGGCCACGGCATACGAGGGAATGTGTGACCAGCACAATGTGAAGCCGGCTGGTCCAGCGGTTAGTTCACCGGACTGTCAACCAAAAACCAACTGACACGTCGCGGGTTCTAGCCCGGCCACCGGCGGATCCCTATCGTCCTGCAGGAGTTTTGGGCTTGTAAACATATTTGCGCCAGCAGGCAGCATTGTGTTTACAGAGCGCACTGAGCAGGCTAAAATAGCATGGATAGAAGCGCTATATAAATAACCAATTTAATTTAATTTAATTTAATTTAATTAATTTAATGCCCAGCCGTCTTTACTTTACATAAACTAGTGTCAGGTACCCATCAGAGCTGGGTAGACTCAGGGGCACCCTCAAGCTCCAGGGAAAAAATCCTAGCCTGCACCAGGATTCGAACCCAGACCCTTCGGATCGCCAGTCAAACGCGCAACCGCAGTGCATCATGAGTCTTTATATCACTAAACTGTAAAGTATGCCTATTCGCAGCGCAATTAGTATTGAATTCTAACTTAACAAAATCAAAACTTGTGAAATACTCAGAAAGACTTAAACAACAAATATTTTTTTTCTATACGCAAAGAATGTTTGTTAAAAAAAATTCTTTCTTCTTAGATGACGTTTAGGCATGGAATTGGTTGCACGGGCTAATCAATCAGGCTAAGCAACATCTTAACACCATTTAAAACACTAATCAATATGAAAGACAAAAACCCAGGGATTAGCGTTCGATGCATTTATCCACTGTGTACAAAAGCGCAGCTGTTCACCTAATGATAAACCTATACAGTATCATTGTAGGCATGTAAAACAACAACTATAACTTTTAACTTACTTGTGTACTTAATCCCAGACAGATGAGCATAAAGAAGAAAAAGCATGACCACAACTGGGGCACGGGCAACTCGGACAAAGCTTCTGGATACGCCACGAATATGAGACCTTGACCTAGGCATTATAACAGACTAATCAATATAAATGTACAATACACACCAGATAACGAAATGAATATGCTAAATACTTGGAACAAATTAATTAATATATTCGAACTGAGCTATCGATATAACTGGAAGAAAAAGTTGTATCTTGTAACTAGTGAATTTTTTTCTTTTACAGGTAACCCAGTTGGAGTTTCGGTAAAAAGTTCCGAACTGGTGCATTTTATTTTTACTGTTATACTTGCAAGTAAAGAACGCGATTCCGACTTGGCGTTCTTTTCACCTTCCTAGTGGGGAAAATAAAATTTGCATATTAAATCGAATATTATGCGAGTTGAAAACTTTGTGTATCTTAATTGAAGAGCTCCTGAGTTACGATTCTTCAATTCGTATTATTCAGTGTCAATTAACATTGACTTCCAACATCGCAAAAATGGCATTCTTCTTCTTCTTAGTTCTCAAAATTTATGATTTGAAGGATTCAGACAACAAATCCGATAGCTCTGATGAACTAGACCGTTGCTGTCTGTTGTTCCAGTTTACCATACAAAATGACACTTTTCTTTTATATATTCCAATCGCTAACTGGCATAATAAAGGGCACGATCAATCCAGTGATTATATATAGCTCAGTGACTTTACTATGTGAATGTATATATAACGTAAATGCATAAGAAAGACTTGGATGCTTTAAGAACAATCTGTTGTGACATTAGCTACATATACTTTAAGGACCTCCCATCTGGTGACATTAGCTACAGATACTTTAAGGACATACCATCTGTTGTGATATTATCTACACACTTTAAGGACATACCATCTGTTGTGACATTAGCTACATATACTTTAAGGACATACCATCTGTTGTGACATTAGCTACATATACTTTAAGGACATACCATCTGTTGTGACATTAGCTAGAGATACTTTAAGGACATACCATCTGTTGTGATATTATCTACATATACTTTAAGGACATACCATCTGTTGTGACATTAGCTACAGATACTTTAAGGACATACCATCTGTTGTGATATTATCTACACACTTTAAGGACATACCATCTGTTGTGACATTAGCTACATATACTTTAAGAACATACCATCTGTTGTGACATTATCTACATATACTTTAAAGACATACCATCTGTTTTGACATTAGCTACAGATACTTTAAGAACATACCATCTGTTGTGACATTAGCTACAGATACTCCTGTATTTTCTGACATGAACCCCAAGATCGAGAAGATGGCAAAGCCAGCATAGAAGCTGGTCAAACAGTTAATAATTGGAATCACGATACCATCTCTGCGGATAGAAGATAAGATATTGACAACAGTATCGTAACATTGATGATAAACTAATCCCCTAGTAGTCTGGAAACACAAACATCAGAGGCGGTTCTCGTGTAATGAAGCAATGAAAAACGTTGCGACATAAATAGAATATCCATTTCAGACCACACCAGCCGTTGCGGCAAGCTTTCACACTTCCCACAATTCCATTGCCACGGCATAGACAGGAATTTGTGACCAGCACATTGCCAATCCGCCTCGACATTTATGGGACACTTCAGTCCAGTGGCTGGGAACTCGGGAGATAATTCCAAAAGTTGTGGTTTTAATCCAGGCTAAGGCCGTGTTGTTGTTTTGTTACTGAGACTTGCAGGCCTGAATTTTTACTAAGCTCTGATGAATACCTGTCAATGATTTCGTTAAAGTAAAGAATTTTATGGAGACCACATCGCCAACAATAAAGTAAGAAAAGGAACTAAATAAACAGTTTCCCGGATGAAATAAAGAAAGTGATGGTTGGGCACGTTCTCCGCATGAACAGAACGAAGCTTCCTGGCATATCCCTGAGATTATATCGACGGGAAAAGAGGAAGAAGGGAAGACATCTAGGAACATGGGATTGAACCATGAAAGAGAACATGAAGGCCAGTCACAATAACCTGGCACAATTGTTGTGGGCCAAGCTAGAATTGTGTTGTTATCTTGCGCTAGACGGACTGTGTCAAAGAAAAAAAGAACATTGATGCAACGCTCAACTTTGAATATTGTTTTCCAAGATCTATTGAGCAATTCGTTATAATTATAATATTGTATCACCTTAGTACGTTGTTATTAAATTTGTTATAACTGGACATTGCAGTAAGACTCCCGGAGCAACAACTTAATGAAAAGAAGATCTGGGCTGCAGCTGCTTTCCACACCTGAAAAAAAAAATACTACTTCTAAATGACGCTAGATTCTACATTATTTGTTAATACAATAAATACAGAGATATAAATATCTCCTACATTTCTAAAATATTTTTTTTAAAGCAAAGCCTAAATTTATGTTGTAAATGTTTTTATCATTAAACCTATTCATTTAGTTACCATCCATAATGATAGGATTACACTGAGAGTGTCCATCCATTCATGTTCCTAAATTGTGCAATGCATGTTTTAGAAAAAGATACAGTCAAAGCAAATCTACGTAACTTTAAATAATAAAATCCTACATCTTTAAGAAATGAATGGTAGCTCATTGACAAGTCTTAATTAGGTGTGACCTTTTGAACTGGGACGAGCGTGAACTTCCGGTGAAATTTACCGCCATTTTCGTAAAAAAAAACATGCTTTTGGTGCTGTTTGACAATTTATTTCAATATCGACAGAAAGTTCTGGTCTTTTAGAAATATACAACGGCTACAAGATTAGTTATGAGGAATCCGTTTTTAACATCAAAAGTGAGTAGGCGATAATTAATACTCATAGTGTTAGTCGCGTTTGTTTAAATTTAGCTTTTGTTTATAAAATAAGTTAGTAAAGAGTTGCGTCCTTGGTAATTAAAAAATCAACAACACGAAAATTCTTTTGCATCAAGCAATTAGATTGGGATTATAAATAGGTGATTCTTCAAATCTGACATTCACAACCCATCGTTTTCTTTTGGCGCCATCTTTTCGGAAATGAAATAAAATTTAATTCTCTACATATTTTCGTTGCCTCCAACCAGTAACATAGCACACATGGCAGGCATGTTTTTTTTATAATCTGATCGAACTCGACCGGAAATGTTCTTTCTCGTGAACTTTTATGCATGCATACCTGTTAAGACTTGTCAATTGGCCTAGTAGCACTTCTTACGAATGAAATCATTCAAAAAAAACTTTACACTATAACTATAAGAATTGTTATTAGAGCTCTGGATTGCAAACTTTTGCAGCTACGAGACAAATGCTATTGGCATCAAGGGCATGTGACTCTAAAAATGATGAAAGCGGATTAGGTGAGACGGGCATGTTTTATTACAAGAAGTGTGTTTGTTTAAAATAACAATCAAACCATGTGTAATCACTATGAAATTAATTAATTAATAGATCTTCAAAACTAAACGAAATACATAAGAAAAAGAGGAGATATGTTTATTTATTTCTAAGTGAGCGCGAGTCACACTTTGTTCGCTAGCCATAGTGTAATTTTTCTGTTCTGAAGTCTTCGAGTGTAAAAAAAAATTAATTTCAAATTTTCTAATCCACTTTAATAGTGTTTAGCAAACCCATTTTATGTAAAACTATTTGGAAAAAAAATTATTTGTGTTTGTTACCTTTGCCTCTTTTAACTTGGAGGTATCTGGACTGAGGTAGTAATCGATTCCTTTCTTGGCTCCATCAAGTGTGCAGCCTCTGACCAGTAGAATGGTCATTAGAATATACGGGAACAGGGAGAAAAAATATGTTGCCTAAATGACAAAGTTTTAAAAGTTCTTGTTAGCTTTTTTTAAAAATAATCCATGATAATAAAAAGTGATTAAAAAAATCTATTTGTATACGTTTTATTCTAAAAAGACACACACACAGATAAAGAGCAAAGAGTAAAGTAGTAAAGATACATAGGCATTAAACTCTCATTTAGAAATACAACCCAATAACAACCTATTCAATGCATAAGAACAAAAACACTTTCCTTATCCCTTATTCGAGAACAAATGCATATAAACAATATTTCTTCCCGAGTAGAATTTGGGCATGGAATAGGTTACCTGAACAAACCAGGAAAGCCACTAACTTAAGATAATTTAAAACATTAAAACAAATGCAAGACTAGACTCGGACCACGGATGAACGTAGGACGCAATAATCTTTTTTATTGAAGGAGAGTATTTAATAAATAAGATAAGATAAATTTGTTTCTCTTCAAATTTTTTATAACGCTTTCATTTTAAGGAAATATGCTAATTCTCTAAGTAGACTTATTGTTTGCTAGGTGTTCATTAGTGATTGGCTGAGCGTAGGTCGTTAAATTCTTCTATATAAAAAAAAAACAACTCAAAAATATAATAAAATATGTTTTTGTTTTAGAACTTATGTCTTTGGCTAGTGCCTTAAAATTATGTATTGATTGATATGTGGAGCTGGTGTGCAAACACTAAACTTTCAATAGTACACTTATTAAAGCTTTAAGTTTAAAGCTTTTAAAACTAGAGCTAGTATGCCTATAAACAAATATGGGGCTATTGGATAGCCTATTACCAGGGGTCGGCAACCTACAGCACACGTGCCAGATGGCACAAAGAGCAACTTTTCAGTGGCACGCAGAAGACTCTCCAAAATGGCAATTCAAGTATCTTTTACAAGAAATTAAGTGCTGAAGCAGGATAACTTTTAGGCTGTTGGCACGCTGTATGATTTAGAAATCCTACATTGGCACACTGTTATCAAAAGGTTCCCGACACCTTGCCTATTACCGTCCTACTAAAAGGATTATCCATACGCTTGATACTACAAAGAAGAGAAAATATTTGATCAGTCTATACCAGAGGTTGGCAACATACTGCGCGCGTGACTTGGTACGCATGGCGATTTGCAATGGCACTCGGAATACATCTAAAAATACAATTTAAGTCTCTTCTACAAAAACAAAAAAAAAGAACAGGATGACTTTTATGTTGCTGGAACGCTGAATACATAATAAATCTCACAGTGGCACATTATTATCAAAACGTTGACAACGTCTGATCAATATAATTTTTAATCTTCAAGTTATGTAGAAATAAGTTTTTTAAGGAAAACATTGATATCGTTAACAGTGAGTCTGTATACCTCTAGACAAGTTTAAAATTTAAAGTAAAGATAAAGTCAGCATTACGTCA